>ML675630.1:1335598-1346770 GCA_007922155.1 Mesoclemmys tuberculata | reverse complement strand
TGCATCCATGTGGGGGGTGGAAGACGGGCCTAGGACACACCCTGTATCCCTCCTCTCCCGCCATTGGGGGTGGAAGACGGGTGTCCCATCCATCTGTTTTTTCTACCCCCATGGAGGATGGAGCACAGGCATCCTCACTCCCATGAAACCCTTTGTCTAAGCAGTGATAGTCGTGCACATGTCCTGCCATCTGTACTCAGAGAGGAGAGCAGGGAATCTACATCCACCACCACTGGACAGGGCACGTGTACCACTTCGCTACGAGCGAGGGGATGGCGGGCAGCGTGAACTTCCTCACCATGTAAAAAGATCTGTGATGCCGGCCCCGCCATCCTGGGGAAGGACTGTGCATCCTAAGCCCCATAATGGGCAGCATTTGCTCCCACACTCTTGTGAGATGATAGCAGGCAGTATATGAGGCCCATGTAAGAAGGGCAGGGCAGATATAGCTGTTACGGGTGTGAAAGAGAATGTGCATGCACATGTACAAACCCCTGTACGTGTGAAAGGCTTGATGTACATGTACCCTCCATTTGGGGCAAGCACAGGGCATGCTTTTGTGTACACACCTTGGGGCAAAGGGCAGGTCATACCTGTGCACACCCTTCTGTTTGAGGGAGAGACTTATTTGTGTTTTAACTATTTATTAAAGTTAACCAATTCGGCTCTACCTATAGATGCACATAATTGGTTTATATTAATGCATTTTGTTATTACTCTTTTTTCTTTTTCTCTTCCTTGCTACCTGCCATTGTGTATTGCATCTTGTGATGTTTTACATTTTATTGTACTCTTTGGGGGTGTGAACTGTCTTTTTACTCTGTTTATTCAGTGTCTGTCACAATGGGGCCCTAATTAGGCTGATGTTCTAATATAAATAGTAAATAATGTGAGCATGTGTGTGCTTGGTAGTTCTGCTGATGGGGTGGTACAATATGGCATTTGGAACTCTCCTTCCAAACCCAACAATTAATATTGTGTGTGTGCGCACTCATTACACACACATGCACCCCCCAGGCAGGGTGTAGCTTTTGGATCTGCAGGAGGGAGGGCCACGTATGACATGGTCAGTTGTCCATATCGTGAAGGACAGGTCAATTACAATTTGCTTATGCAAGGAGGTTGGTGGTCATGGCATGTGCACCCTTTTTGAGGAGAAAGCAGATCACCATATGGGGATGGGTAAGTACATGTGTACTCCTATCATGAGTTACAAGTTCTTCACAGCAGGGACCACTGTCTATTTATGCTTTGCCTGTCATAATGTGGCTCTGCTCCCAGTTGGGACATCTGGGTGCTATTGTAATATGCATAGCAATAATTGTGCCCACTACATGAGAAGGGGCAGGATGTGTGCTTCTCATCGGGTATGGGAGGCAGATGCTGTCCCTGTGCTGTATTGCCTATGAGAAGGAGTCAGCAGATCATAAAGTCCTTTCTCACTGGGTGATAGTTACCCTGTGGGATGAACAGAGCAATTGTAGGATTCACCACCCATGTGAAAAATGATGCATCTCCTTTTATGCAAGTGCATGCATGGCCCCCCTCCCCCTATGTACTCCACCACTAGGGGGAAGGGATAGGGTGGCTGCAGGTGCATGTTTACTCCCATAAATACTGTGACTAAAACTGATATATGAGTGCTGAGAGGGTATATGTGCACATGGGTTGGGTGTGCAGGAACCCTTTCTGAACTTTGAATGTGTTCTTAGTACACCTCAGTCCATAACAAGAGAATAGCATGTGTACTTTTCTTTCCAGCACATGCAACTAAAGACAAAAATGCGCCTTTTCAATAACTCGCATAATGAGTTGTGTACGTAGCCCTTCACTGAGTAAAGCCCTGTAATGAGGGGAGGGCATGCTGACTATACACACTGAGCGGTAGGCTACATGCTTTTCCCCAGCATTGTTAAACGATGGTGAAGTCAATGCATAGAAATCAGATACATATATCACTCTTTGGTTAATAAAGAAAGATAAATAACATCTTTTGGGGGCTTGCCTAATAGATAATTTAATTTTGAAGTATCTGAACTGTTCTGTGCATTAATAAAAAGGTGCGCCCTCAAGTTCATGCCCTGTGGAGAGAGTGTCTGCCCTGTCAGGTTTATAGCTTCTGTAATTTTATTATTTCAGGAAGCCATTGGGGGTGAAAGAAGTGGGCAAAGAGTGACTCCATTGAGTAGGAGGGGAAGTATATTTGGCATAGGGAGTGACATGACATTTATACTCTCTGAAATAGTTTTCAGGTGGTGATGGAAATGAGAAGTCATATATAGAGAGAAAATTTAAAAAAAGGTTGAGTAATACAGGATTTCTGTATTCTTAAATTTTTTATGTTGTAGATTTATGCAAAGACAACTTAATTTTACTGTTGGATGCTCCAGAAGAGATTGAAGGTTGTGTGGATAGCATAAAATGGTAGTTCACTTCATACTTAAAGAAATTGCATTTAGAAATTATTTTAGAAAAAAAGCATTGTATATCTTACATGTGAAGGAAAGAGTTAAAGTGTACAACTCTTTTTAGCTCAAAGTTATTCTATATAATACATTGTTGGAAAACAGAAGATCCCAGATAAGGATTTTTTTTATTGCATATCCACAAGGGGGTAGTGATGTACTGTCTAAGATATTTGTAGTGGAAGTGCTGGGTAATCTTTTTTGAAACACTTTAGATTTACAGATAAAGAGGGTGTATTTGCATTTTAACTTAATAAGATCTTCTTTTAAAAATGTTTATTGGCAAAATTCTTGAGTTTAACATGCTGCTTTTATATTTTGGGAAAATAACCATTTATTACTTTTGAATGGTGCAATGCACTTCCCGGTACTGTAATTTACATATGCATACATGATTGCCAGGACATGAGTTGTAAATATAGAGATTTTTTGACATATAGTAATTCAAGATCTTGAGAAATACAAGTTGGAAGTTGGGGTAAAGCTGTGAACAGGCTTTGTGAAATTGGTGCATGTTTCTAGCGAGAGGTGTGGAATATAAATCCCTTACATAAAAAAGCCATAAAGAGACAGCTGAAAGTAAATTCATGTAAGAAGTTTTTTTTACTGTATTTTTCTCCATTGTATAAGTTTATTAAAAACATAGTTCCACAACATATTTGACAGTAACTTGTAATGTAACTAGTCCATAGTGCCTGGAGGAGGAAAACAAATTGTGGTGCTAATGCAGTGTTGGGTATAATTTATTATTTAATATATTGTGGCAACTAAAGGCATCAAGCAGGTTCAGGCTGATTGTGCTAGGAGCTGTACAGATATACTATTTACCATTACAGGAAATAACTGGTTACAGCTTTCTTCCAAAGTGTCATATAAAACATTACATTTACTGTATCTAACTTTAACTTAATACCTGGTAAGAAAATAATTCCATAAACCCTGCTAATTTGAGGCTATGGCTAAAGTATAGGCTTTGTATTCAAGTCTACCTTGAGGAGACAGTGGTAAATACTCTTTACTTCATCACTTTTGACTCCTTAGCGCTCCTTTTTCCCTGAGGAAAGTTATCTTTATCTTTTTCTGTAAATCTTAGTTAGCTGTGTGTATGTCTTCTGGGATATTTTTTCCTTATAATGTACTGTAGCTTGGATTACTGTCTTTTTGCTACTTGTGTTTGCAGTGCCTAGCACAGTGGAGCCTCAATACACTACTGCAATATAAATATTAAATTTACATAATAGTGATGAAAAGGAGTATGTTGTTTGCTTAATCTTTCATTAATCTTTATTGATGCTTCTGAATTCATTACTTTTATCTGTTGTGCTGAGATCTAGAATAGACTGGGCTTTATTCTTTTCTCACTTAAATTGGTGTAGATGATTAAGTCCACTGAAATCTAAGCAATGCAAAACTGGTGTAAATGACAGGAGAATCGGACTCTATCTTGATTTCAGTGTTAGAATTCTCTGTTTATTAACTTTTAATTCATTTGTTCCCTTTCCCTTCAGGATTTTGTGTGAGTGTGTAGTAACATTTTTTCCCCACATATTCTGTTTTAGTATTGAATATGTAATAGGTGTAATGATTTCATATTGGTTAATAGTCATTAACCTTAAAGCTTCAGGATTGAATTGGGTTTTCATCTTGCTTATCTAGTGTGTGACTTATTATGTTTAGTACAGGTAATTTCTTTAATTTCTTTATAGGCTGTTAAAATCTCTTATGTTGATACGAATGACCCACAAGGTCACTTATTCTTGTAACTTACTACTGCGTTAAGATCTGTTGTGAATATCCTCTTTCATATTTGAACTTTTTGATTTTGATGTTGAAAATGAGTGCCTTACTTTAGTCTATATTATATTGGTTAACTCCTATATCTGAATAAAATACATGCTACATAATTTGAAGTTGGACTGAGACGTCCATTGTAGAAACCCAAATGCTTCTTAGCTAGTCAACAATTTCTTTGTGTACTTCTCACAATAACCACATTGTAATTCAAGTGAGTTGACCTACTTCTGTAATACATTTTTAAGGAGTCATGGTATGAAATATTAATTTTTTAAATGCCTGAAATTTAAACTCTGCCTGTCAAGAGTTTAAATGTGAGCAATTTAAAAACACAATTGTATGAAGATAAGTATTATAGCAGTGGTGCTGATGGCCTAAGTATAGAACCCAAGCCTTATTTCCTGCTTTAACTTTCAAAATTATTTTTAATTATATATATTGAATTAGTTGCATTTGAAGTTGCGTTTCATAGATCTGGTGACTAAAATCCATTTCTGTACCACTGGACTGGGTCAGAATCAGTACTACAAGCTTCTCTACACCATGCTAATTTAAAAGATCTTTCTGTGAGGATCATGGGGCAATTCATTCTACAGACCTCTTCTTGTTCAATTTTCCCTTGAGATGGATAGTAAGAATGGCAGTGATGTGCCATTAGCCCACGTTAGTAGTGAAATAATGTTATCTGATAGCCATTTGGAATGATATTCTTAGTCTGTAGACTGTTAGACAAATGTCCACATCTTCAAAAACATTACCGTGGCTATGCTAGTTAGTAAAAGAGAGGCCACTGATTGCCTTGGCATGGAGACTGATGAGCACTCCTACTGATACATGTAATATTTCTGGGGCAGGATTGAGGCACACTGGCAGACTATGATGAGACTTCACTAGGTGTTTTGGTAATACAAATAATAAAAAATAACGTTACTACTAGTCCTCATGCTGTACCTTTCCTATGGTTAAATGGAAGACTTGAGTCTCCAGAATGTCAACATGGTGCCTTCAACCAGCACTGAATTCACTTTTTAAAAAAAACATGAGCAGAGAACTGACAGCAAAACATGTATGTTTCTTTGTATTTGGTTTATTCTTAGGAATGGTTTTGGAAGTTCATGTATTCAAAATGCATTAGAATAGTGGCCAAATGTTAAAATTATCTGGCAAGTTGATAAACTAGTACTGTACTCTTACTCCTTGTCCCAGGTAAGTTATATTAACTTAATATTAATTGATTCTTGATTATTATTGATTCTATAGCTGTTAATTTATACAGGCTCATTAATATGATTGTGATGGAGATGTTATACTGGACAAGGTAACCCTTAGAATATTGTTACTTCCTGGACTGCCAGCTAAATGAATGTTTAGAAGAGTGTTTGCAGCAGTTACAGGGTTACTTGGCTTTTGAAGTATTTAGTATGCAGACTAATATTTATATCAAAATATGAAAAAAAAGAAAATGTCGGGGCAATCAGAGTCAGCAATGTTGTTAACAGGGGGATGCAGATGATTGTGGTAATAGATTTTGGTTTTTTAGGTGAGCATCTTAGAGTTCTGAAGTAATTTATTGCCAAGCAGTTTCCTATAGTAATTGAATGTTTGCATAGAAAAATGCAGAATTCTAGTTGGATAGTTACAACCAAGAGGGGAAACAGCATCACTTGACCTGTTATTATTTTAGTATCAGTTATTTTGGAATGTGTTTATTTTCAACATGTTGAATGTTAGTTTTCTGGCCAAGTTAATTTTTCAGGATCAAAGAGCATATTGTGATTAGGTTATTAAAATGATACTAATTTTTTTTTCAAATGCCTATTTTTCTTTTGTAACCCCTTTGTAATGAAGAACAAATGAAACTGGATGCCCTGGTGGTGATGAGATTAGGTTTTAGATAATCACTGTGGTTGCTGGACTGAATTGGCTTTGAATCTGTTGCCATGAAAATTTTATAAACGTCTGTTCTTCTGAGGAATCTGTTGATTACCACAATTCATTAAATATTTGTTGGCTGGAGATCAGGGCATCTTCAGTGCATGGTGCTGTGCTGTGGAACTTGGTTTCACGGCTAGTCCACTCTGAGTGCTCTCTCTGAGCTCTGTGACTTGGTATAAAGCTTATCTCTTTTCTCATGCCTCTCACACAGGTGGATTGGGAGCATGCAACCAGTTTGGTAACTAGTCTGTCTCCCAGTGTTAATACTGGCTAATAGATTAGTTAAAATTTCCAAGTATTATTTCATGTCCAAAGACTGTGGTGGATGCTTTTTGTAAATTTTAAAAACAAAAATTTTGTTCACTGTAAGGTTCAGTTAGTTTACTCCTGTCCTTGAAAGAATTACACATTTTACTTCCTACACAAACCTAGTTTATTGTATAATTGTTCATGAATGCTGGGCTGCTGGTTTTGATGGGCTTTTGTGCAAGTGTTGACTTAATTCACAGGATTGCCATCTTTACCTAAAATTAGACTGTGATGCTCTGGAGGAGCAGGGAGCTGTGAAGTTAGCTCAATTCACTCTTTACCTCAGTTTTATGTGAATTTCAGTTTCCAGTTTAATACTTAATTTGAAATTCAGATAAAATTCTAATGTGGCCACAACTTTTTTTTCTCTCTTCTGTCCCCTACCCTTTTCAGGGGCTTGTTAATCATGTGATTTACAGTCCAGGAAGTGAAGTCACTCCAGCTTCTCCAAAATATGGAAGGCTATTAGCATTTGAGTATAGGGACACTGCCTCTTACCACATACAAAATTAAAGTTCACCTCGTAGGTGAGAATTGTATTTAAAAACAAAACAATATAAAAACCCGCTAGGTTCTTCTTACAACTGAAACATTCCTATCTTCCTTCTTGGTGTTAGAGAAACCTTAACTTATTGGATGTGCTTCTCAGTCATTTCAGGCTTTTAGTAAGTGTGGCTCTTGAGTGACTTTATATTGTAGTTAGATTTTTGAGATACCTGTTAATCAAGCAGTTTTAATCATTTTTTGCTTTAAGGGATATCATTGACTTAAAATCTAGTCAATTTAAAAAGGAGTTAAAATAGTTCCAAGTTCTGCATCTGACCTTGAATTCTGCAGCCAGTGTTTGTGGTTTTAGAGTCATATTTTCTTTTTCCTGCTACTGTATGAAAAGACCAACACAAACAATAAGGAAAATAGATATGTTGATTGTACCAGGGAAACAGTAAAGATGACTATTGTATACATTTGAGAACACTTTGTAAATACACCAAAAATTAATGTTTTTTCTCAGACTTTGCTTTTGTATTAATTCTGCATGCAACTTCCTACAATAGTAGGTAAAAAATGTTATTTCCGAATTTATTCCTTTGAGATCCGAAACACTTGACCTCTCTTGGGTGGTGCCTGTATCTCTCTCCCTTCTGCCTGGGGTTTTTCCAGGCTGCACAGTCCCCTGTCTACACTGTCAGTTTCCCAGAGAGACAGACTGCGTAAGCAGGCCTGCTTTGCTTTCTCCTTAGAGGCTATATACAGTGTAATTGCCCACAGTTAAAAGTTACCACACAGGTCTTTCTAAGCAAGGACATTTATTTTTAAGGTTAAAGCATTAGAGAAAACATGTTAAAAACAATGAAAGAACCTACATGCATGCTAGTAATCTTACCAGAGTTCACTCCAGTTCAAACAAGGGCCCTGGTAGGATTCAGCTGAAGTGGAGGTGGATGGTGGTATTTTTTTGTTTTGTTTTTTGAGGTCACAAGTTTATAACAGCTGTTGTTCAGAAGAACCTTCATGAATTGTGCATTTTTTCCTTTATACAGTTTGGGCCTTTGGTTTTTTCCTCATGAAACAGGCGATCAGCGCAAGCAAATCCACTCCTCAGGGTGAAGCTTCAAAAAGCTGAATTGTGTAACCTGAGGGGGTACGTTTGCCTGTTCTTCCCACTAGAGATTTCCCAGGAAACCCACTTAACTTTATGCCACAAATACATCCCTGTGTGTCACATGGTCTCAGACGTTCCTTTGACGCTCATAACTCTTCATGTCTCCCCTACGAAAGTCATATACAGTTCCTTGAAACATAAACTTTCCATTTTAATACAGTGGACTTTAACAGTACTTGAACTTAATTCAGTAAGGTTTTTCAAGGCTGTTGCAGGAAATTGCCAGGTTGTTACAGAATACATTGTGAAATATAGTGGTTAAAATGCTGCATTTCAATCAATCTTTTGTTTTCAATGTTTTTCAGCTTACGTTAATACTCTCCTGTTCAACATCATTTGTTTTCTCTTTTCTCCTTCTTCCTTTCCTTCATCCTCCTGGTTGTATGTCTGCACTAAATTTAAAACATTTAGGGATGCCTGTTGAGTTTATGCTCTCTTATATAAAACTTCTGTTTTGCACCATAGCAAATACTCCTACAGTTGTGTTCCTGAAGCACTGCTTGAGAAACCAGTCCTCTCCTCACTCAGCATGCGTATACCAGGGGTTATTGGGGAAAACCTGTGGCATGAAAGATCAAGAGCAACACTGTATTTGCTAATGGTGATGATGTATTCATGTCTTTCACCTTCTTGTCCTTGAATGGATAATTACACCTTTCTCTCCTGAAGGATTCCATACAGATTGCTGAATCTGGAGTCTTTCTTCACAGAGGAATGGTTTACCAGTGGTTACAGTAAAGGACTTGGAGTAAGGAGAGTAGATTTTCCTCTGTGACAAAAGGAAAAAAAACACATTTTGATTTTTGTAAAAATTAGGTTTTACAAAATCTAAGACTAATAGAAATGTGTCCATGAATGTTTAAACCAAATGAGATCAATTTAACTGAGATGTTTGCAGCACATTTAGTGTTTTCTGGAAACCTACAAGTGCAGCTGATTAGCTGATTTTCTTTATTTGAGTGGGTAGTAAGTGCCAAATAGTAAAAAGTCAGTTACCATAGAAAAAGTCACTTATAAATTTTTAGAAGTTTAGAAATATTTTTGGAAAAAAAAGTCGTCGACTACTCTTTTACCCTCTCTATGCCTCATTTGTAAAATAAGTTAACACTTCTCTTCCTTACCAGAGGGGAAGGACAGACTGGTTTGTTTTTCTGTTAAATGCTTTGAGATTCTTAGATAATTATTTGTACTACAGCAGTGTAATAGAAGTACATACTACTGGAATATTAGTCTCTTTTTACAATTCATCCTGTTTGTTTTATGCCATTATTCTTAGTTATGTATCTTGCCTAAATAATCTTTCTTCCTCCTTGGTTTTAACATTGGTAGGCTCTTATATTTGTATGGCTCTTGACTCTTAGGTAAAATATTTGTAGGCTCCTGTCTCTTAAGTAAAATATACATATTTAGTTCTTTTAATCGTCAAGAGTCATTTCTTCCATCTTCCTGATCATTTCTGTCATTCTTCTCTGAACTCTCCTTCTAATCAGCCCTCTTATTGGTAAACTGTGTCCAGAAGAGAGAATAATATTCCAGATACAGTTATTCTAAGGGTTTGTGAAGAGATACTTACTTTGTACTACAGTAGTGGCTCGGGGCCCCTATCATGTATCAGAACTCTGTTGTGCTAGGTCCTATGCAAACACATCATAAAAAAATGCTCCTTGCCTTAAAGTTTAAAATCAAACTGAAGATGAGACAAGAGGTGGATGCTACAGACAGCTGGGGCACATGAGGTAACAGTCAGATAGTACTGATAAGCATAATAACATAAGAATGGTCATACTAGATCAGACCATTGGTCCATTTTGCCCAGTATCCTGTCTTCCAATAGTGACCAATGCCAGGTGCTTCAGAGGGAATCATAGACCAGGGCAATCATTGCGTGATCCATACTGTGTTGACCACTCTCAGCTTCGGGTAGTCAGAGGTTAGGGATACTCAGAGCATGGGGTTGCATCTCTGACCATCTTGGCTAATAGTTGTTGAGCCCAATTACACTTCATAACATCCTCTGGCAATGAGTTCCACAGGTTGACCATATGTTGTGTGAAGAAGTAATTCCTTTTGTTTCTTTTAAACCTGCTGCCTATTAATTTCATTGGGTGACCCCTGGTTCTCTTATGTGAAGGAGTAAATAGCACTTCCTTATTCGCTTTCTCCACATCATTCATGATTTCATATACTTCTTAGTTTTCTCTTTTCCAAGCTGAAAAGTCCCAGTCTTTTAATCTCTCCTCATAAGGAAGCTGTGCCATACCTCTAATCATTTTTGTTGCCCTTCTCTATAACTTTTCCATTTCTAATATATCTTTTTTGAGATGTGGTGTGACCAGAACTGCACACAGTATTTAAGGTCTGGGCAGACCATTGATTCATATATTGGTATTCTGGTGTATACTGTCTTACTACGTATCTCTTTTCTAATGGTTCTTAACATTCTGTTAGCTTTTTTCACTGCCGCTGCTCACTGAGCTGATGTTTTCAGAGAGCTATCTACAAGAGGGGTGTCAAACATGCAGCCCGCGGGGTAATTTTTGCAGCCCGCACACACTAAACGCCACTAGCCCAAGTGCTCCCAGCCCCCAGGCTGGCCGGTCTGCCCCACCCTCAAAGCGCCACCAACCCGAGTGCTCCCATCCCCCAGAGTATTAAGCAGGTATGGAAAGTGAGTATAAGTGAAAGCTGCGCCTACATGCTGCCCCTTTAATTTTTTTTTACAGTGCAGCCCCCACAAGTGAACAATTTTGTCTTAAATGGCCCTTGTGGCCAGATAACTTTGACACCCCTGAAATGACTCCAAGATCTTTCTTGAGTGGTAACAGCTACTTAGGAGCCCATCATTTTCTGTGTAGAGTTGGGATTATGTTTTCCGATGTGCATTACTTTACATTTATCAGCATTGAACATTGTGCTGTTTTGTTGCCCAGTCACCCAGTTTTGTGACATCCCTTAGTTAAACTAGATTGTGAAGAGTTACAATAGACCGGAGAGTCACACTGTCGC
>ML675630.1:1293980-1335198 GCA_007922155.1 Mesoclemmys tuberculata | reverse complement strand
ATGATCATATTGGTCCCTTCTGACCTATGAGTCTATGAGTCTACAATCTTGAATAATTTTGTCATCTGCAAATTTTGCCACCTAACTTTTCACCCGTTTTTCACACCATGCTTTCTTCCCTAACCATTGTCAAGTTCATTTGTAGACTCTCACATCTCCTCTGCTCTGTGGTTCCTGTGTGTATAAATCCAAAATTGTTTTGGCATTTTTTGTTGCTTTACTACTTTACAAATATGTTTAGTTTGCTGTCCACTATTACCTAGAGCTCTGCATTTATCATGATTGCTTTTCAGGTTTTTCCTTTCTACTGACTGTTGAGAATTATTTTTGCTTAAGTATTACTTTTATTTGTACAAAATGTCTTTTTTTTTTTTTTTTTTTTAAAAATTATTTTTTTTTTTAAAAAATTTCTTTTTTTTTTTTTTTTTTTTTAAACTCATGCTTTTAATTTCACTAAGTTGCTTTGCAATATTTTTCTTCACTGGTGTTTTGCAATTTCTTTCAATTCAGAACCATATGAAAATCCATGTAATGTACTTCCAATTTTCTCTTCTATATCATTGAGAGAAGGTAGTAACTGCAGTCTTAGTTGCTTGGGATCCTGGAGCATGTTCTGGACTTTGGATATCTTTAATATAAGTAATGGTTGACTGCAGGGAGTTTCAGGGAAGTAATTCCATCAGGGAATTCCGGTGACAAATTATGATGATGATATAACTTGATTGTGTTCTTATATTTGAGATAACTGTATGCTGAGCTAAATAAACTCAGAGGCTGGAGTGTTTTTAGGAAACCAACTTTGTGTTGAGGGTTTTTGTCCAATTTGTAGGGAGCATCCTCAAATTGTTCTGATTACACTGTAATATTCTCTTTCTCCTCTTGTCCATGAATTTCCTTTCTTCCTATATGTCTGAACTCTGACTCTGTTGTTTAAGGGGAGGATGGGTGACTTCACCCATGAATAACATGATATTGTTTTAAATGCTTCAGTATTCTCCTGTTTTTAAGTTAAGAGAGAACTGATTTTGGAGAGGTTATAGTAACCTTCCCACTAATCAAGCTATTGTTACTAAAATGGAGATCTAAAATAAATGTAACAAATAATGTAACAAAGGTAGGGAATGGTTTAACTAAAGGTCTGATGTTTTTTTAAAAATGATTTAATTAAACTTGTGCAACTTTTTGTATAGATACTCATATCAGTTTATGCCTATAATTTACAGGAAAAAGTTAGATTGGTATGAATGTATACACAGATGTTTGCTGTACTTCACTTTAACTAAAGCTGCTTCACTTGGGAAAAATGAAACACAGACCTAACAGATAGCAAATGCATCGTTGCTATGATTTTGCTTTTATGCACTCTTACTTACAAATGTTAAATATTTGCCAAATCCTTTGCCTAAATTTTTGTCTATTAAGATTGTGTTCATCAGGCACATATCTGGCAGAATGTAAATAATAAAACGACCTCTGTTAAAACCAAAATTGTCAAAATACTTACCTTAACTGAGTTGTCTGAAAATTCTGAAGTTGTCAGTGTTACTTTCTGATGTCAGACAGATGATTATAACTTTTGCAAATCTTTAATATGTAAAAGTCCCCAAATCAAATATCGCTACTGTGACAGGGCCAGACCAGATGGCTATGCAATGGTACTGGAAGATATATATATTAGCCCTAGGCTCAGCAAAGCCTTATTCCCGGGTGATCCAGCTGGGGCTGCTTTAAGGTAAAAGCCTCCAGTTCAGACAGGCAGGGGTGGAGGGTGGAGCTTACAACTTGGAGTTGGCGGTTTGGAGTTTGCAGTCTGCAGAAGCTTGGGGCTTCCACGGTTGCTGCCACAACACCGGAGACAGAGGCTCTAGCCGGGGAAAGCAGGGAGCAGACCACGGTCAGGTACCCAAGGGAAGGTAGCAGGACTCAGGGGCAGAGCGGGCCCCCGTCTCCACCCTAACCCTCCTGCTCACCTTCCCCAGCTGCACCACCGGCCGGGCTGGAAGAGCGCAGGACTCACGAGGGCGGAGTACATCTTCTCCCCCCCCCCACCTTGCCACACTACCTTTATGTCTGTAGAATAATTGCTTGTGTGTTATAAGGCTAGACATAAATTTATGGTTCACTTTGCATTACTTACTTGCTTCTGGTTCCCACTGACTGCAAGATTGGGTTCTCAGTAGATACATTTTACACATCATAGAAGCGATAGCCTCATCTGACATGTTTGTGTGTATAAACTAGCCACAGTTTTAAATATTGTAATATTTATATATTATAGATCAGGTTAATAACAAAAAAACCCTTGTCTTGTGTGACTGGTCCAAGGAGACAGAGCTTGTCTCTCTTTCCTAGAGGACTCTGTTCCAGGTAATTGATTATGTCCATTGGTTTGGGAAGGTTTCACCATAGTTCCCTGGCTGTATCTGTTATGTGGATTCACTGCAAAAAACACTAACTCAGAGTTAAGGTTGCCTAGTGGCATCATATGCCCTTTTAGAATATCTAGTTCAGCAGAACTCCTCAAACTTCTAAAAACTAGGAAATACAAAGTTACAGTATATGCCCATGCAACCTTAACTGTGACCCCTGGAACTGCCAGCCACTAGGAATCATCTGCATGCATTTACTGTGTTAACTATGAATGGTGGATGGGTTAATTAGAGCAGCTTGGCAGAACTGTGATTTATGAATATGAAGTGGTCTGGGGGTATAGTAACCCTCTGGTGGTACGTGAGCCCCTCCCCTTGTCTCCTTGTGTGGAATCAAAGAAATGATGTATGTGTACTTTGAAAGATCCAGTATGGCTCATTTCAGTACTGAGTTGTGGAAGTTGTGTGAGTGTCTTGCCATGGGCATTGTTAGTTTATAGGTGTGGTATATGGGTTTAATGAAGGGTGAATGGAAGTATCGTGTTAGGTGGCATTGTGTGCATATTGTTGAAGGGGTTATAAAACAATGCGGAGGTGGTATTCTTTCTGTGGAGTAAGCCAAGTGTTTGAGAGTAGGGCAGGTGCAGGTAGCTCCTGCTCAGCACAATGTAAAGGCAGGGTGCGAGTAGATGTGTTGGGACATCACTCAGAAAAGTCAGGATTAAGGTTGTGGGGCACCTACTGTAATTGTGTGTTTCCTTGTTTTTGGAAGTTTTATTTTCTTATTAATTTGATGTTATGGAAGGGCCCAATGTTATGGAAGGGCTACCATTGGGCAACCTTAACTCTGTGTTACTGAGTATTTTTTGTCAGTGAATTTCCTGTTGCTTTTTAACAGAAAGAAATGTTGTTGGGAGGAGTTGGTGGTCCCTGAGGAAGTTGTAATTGAGATATCTTGTGGCCAGATGATCATCATAATATGTAGCTTTATCAGTAGATCTCAAAGAACTTTGCCAAGGAGGGAAACATCATTATCCCCATTGTTCAGATGGGAAAAACTGAGGCATGGAAGCATAAAGAGAGTTGGCTGAGATCGCCCAGTAGGCCAGTTGCAGAGTTGGGAATAGAGCCAAAGTATTGAGACTCCCAGTCTACTATCTTCTCCACAATTTGATTCCTAAATGTATTCCCTGCCCCCAGTACACTTTGCAATAGAGGAATGGGGATAATGGTCATACTTGGAAATGTTTGGCCCTGTTGACAACTATACACTCCAGTGGCAGAAATCTCAGACATAGTCTGTCCCAAAAACATGACAGTTTTATTACATAGCAGTTACAATAACTTTGAGCACATGAGAAACAATTGTTGTCTCATCTTTTCCACTCCCTTCTCCACCATCATAACACACAGCCCCTCAGCCATAATTTCCAGCTCACCCTTCCTAATAAGCCATTAGCTCCATTGCCTCTGTTAATCATCAAGAATGCCCATTCCAATCTCAACTCCTCATTCCATTTTCAGCAATGTATTTTTGGTGCAGGCTCCCAGCATGCCTGTTTCTAGCTCTTTGCCCAGAGAGGCAGGATGCTCCCAGATGCTAGCACATATACAGGGATAGAAAAAGGAGATCAGACACCCTGAGAGGAGAAGTGCCCCCCAGATTCCAGTATACCCAGGAGGAGAGAAAGTGAGGCCGAAAGGCTCCCTTTCCCTAATTCCTCCCACTTGCTCTGCCTCCCATTTCCATGCTGCCCTCTCCAGTATGCCATGCCATCTTATCCCCCTACCTGAGCTCTCCATCCTCCCCTACCACCCATCCCAGTTTATCCCCCTCATCTCCCTGCAGCCGTAAGCTCCTTTTCTCCTATTTTCTCCCACTTCTGTGCTCTCAAGCCCCCTCCCCTCCCAACAAGCATTTGCCTGTGTAATTTATTTTCGTTTTGAGTGCCTTTTGAATTTTCTGCTCTACTTAAATTACATCCCTCCCCCTAAAAAAAATATCCTCTTGACAGATTGGTAGCTATGTGCTTACATATCATTTTCAGATTTCTGACAAGCATTGGGTTTAAACTTGAAGTGACTGGATGTTGCTCGTGTTCAATGACCATAGCATCACTTGAGCCGCACCGATATTGTGAGTTATGGCTGGCTAGCAGCTCTCTTGGGCACTCTTTCTGCACAGGCACAGTACAGTCTCTTTGGTGTGTGTTAGGCTCAAGCATATCTATAGAAACAAATTATTTGTTGAATAACATTTCCAGTATTGTTTCCCCAAAGAGTATCATGCACTAGCTGGAGTAAATGTTGAGCAGCTGAGACTTTTTGGGGCCCAGTCTAAGCCATGATTTGAGCTCCAGGTTTGTGTAAAAAAATTTGGTATAATCTGTCAACCTTAATAAAAACTATTTTTCCAGCGGGCAGTATCTCTGGATAGTTTCACTCAAATGATCCCAATTTTGGATTACTAACCTACCTCTCACCCTCATGAAGCATACCAGATTTCAAAGCAGTCTGAGTGACCATGTAAATTGGAGGGAACTAGAGAGTTCCCTTAAACAGAAAAAGACTCTTAGCCTTTACTATATTAGAGCTGGCTCTCCTCTATAAAAAAAATTACATCTACTGGACTGCACCTGTCAACTGCTTACTAACCATGGTGAAAAAGCTTACTAACCATGATGATAAATACTTGGGCCGCCAAGCCTCCTCTAAAATCACACCCTACAATTGAAACAATATGTTGTTTGTTTGTTGTATGTGGCATTTAATGGTAAAATGGCTGTCAACTTTCTGTTAAGTAAAATTTGTAAAGTAACTTACTATTGGCAAGGTTGAATAATAGAAAAAAATATTTTTTGAATATGTTGCTCAATATTTTTTAATAGTATTGGTCAAGTGATACTTTCGTCAGATAGTATTTGAACAAGTATAAAGATGGTCAAATATCACAACTATTTGTCAAATTATTCCCAGAATATCCATGAAGCTGGTCAAATACTATATTAGTGAAAAATGTTTTGACAAGTCATAGTTACATCCTTTGTTATTCCTTCTTGGCTTTCACATAAGTAGATCATGGCATGTCTTTTCCTAAACTGTCTGGTCTGTTTCCTTTCTTCCTTCTCTTGCCTTTCACTCCCATCTTTTCTCACTTTACCCTAGCTTACATTGTACTATACCTCCTCCAATACATTTTCTATCTCCTTTCTTTTCCTCCTCCACATCACAACAATTCTCTATCATATTACTTGTCTAACATGTCCTATTATTTCTTCATCTCTCACCTCTCCTCACCTGGCCACCACAGGGATTGCAAGACCTGTAATAACCAGAAGACTAAACATTCTAGCCATAGACTGATGAGAAAAATTGGGATTGGAGTAGACACTGTTTGTGGACAACATCCAAGGGAGAAGCCAGCCTCCCTTCAAAAGCAGTTGGGGAACTCCATCTGGCTAGTACATGTCTGATCGTTTCTGAACTACCCAATGCACCACTTCCTACTCCAGAATGTCCAGGCTGCTATGAAGATGGGAGGTTGGAGGCCTCTCCTACTTTACCCCTTCTCCAGACTCCTGGCTACTGAGATGGGGGTGTATGTACACTTTTACTACTTTGCTTTTTTGGCTGCAGCGTTTACCCATACTCTTACTCATCCTCCCACAGCCTCCTCCAGTGAACAGTTCCATTTGCTTCCTCTCTACTGCTGTTCATAACCTTCCCAAGCAACCAACTAATTAAACTGACCTGATTGTTGTGAGTTTCACTGCTTCACAGGGTTCTGAACAGAAATTCTGTAAACTGGCAAGACTGGTTAATTTTTGCTCTACCACAGCATAGGAAAACTGAGCAGCCACAGAGGTACTGGAAACTGTTTTTCTGCAGACTTAAGAAGAGTGTGTTACATCAGTTATACTCAGTTCATGTTTGCAAGATTATCTTTGTCAACATAAGGACTACAGATTTAATTGCTTTAGAATAAAAGCTTAGTTTCTGGAGATGCTAATGGCATTCACCCTGGAAGACTTCCTACTTGTCCAGAGTGATTTAGCAAGTGGAATTTTTAAGCCTTTATGTGATGTCCAGGGTTATCAGTTACATTCACTAGCAGTAATTTCCTGCAAAAGCTAAAAATAAGTAAAATAACTAAAAAAGACAAGTTTAAGTATATGAACATACAGTGCTTTTTTGTATGATTATATTTTTTTACCTTGTGAAATAGTAATACTGTGAAATAACTTGATGTTAGATTATCTGCAATAGATCTGAAAACTCTGAAAAGCCTTGGTGTTCGAGGCCAATTTGCTTTTTTTATGAGACTATTTCTTTGATGGGTGTGGTTTAGAAATTGTTGCATCAAAGATACCTGTGCAGCGAAATGAAACCTTTTTTCAACCTATTTTATATATAATGTATTTTTTCTGTTCCCCAGACCTTCATAATGTTAAGGGCAGACACTATTAAAACAACTATTCAGCTAAAGAAAAAGCTGTTGAGTGCTGTTTTGATTGTTTTGGTACCAAGTTACTGATCAAATTTGTTACCAATGAAGTTTAGCTATTTGAAACAATTATACTGAATTTTCTCAAATAACTGCATATAGAGTTAATTACCAGCAT
Source organism: Mesoclemmys tuberculata (assembly GCA_007922155.1). Classification (NCBI taxonomy): domain Eukaryota; kingdom Metazoa; phylum Chordata; order Testudines; family Chelidae; genus Mesoclemmys; species Mesoclemmys tuberculata. The sequence continues at coordinate 1,328,207 of ML675630.1, read as the reverse complement.
AATGAATCTGATAGAAATAAGTGTACCAATAATTTTGTTTTGATTTACCTCAGAAGTTCACAACTGGAAAATGTATAGATTTCTTTTGTCTTAAAGGTTTCATATCTATAGGAAACTTGCAGATTTGAGTCTAAACTAATCCAAATTATTAAAATAAGATAAATAATATTCATTTACTGTGATTAAATGGAACCATATTTTAAAGCTTTTCACTCTTTTATAGCCATTTTTGGAAAATCACTGTCAAATGCTCAAAGACAGAGTTTAAAGATCTTATTTATTAAGGGGGAGAGCTTCAGAAGATCCTGAAGGATTTAGAACAACTGAGCATCAATGGAATTTGTGCAACTAAATCCCGAAGGCATCTCTGTAAATCTCTGAATGTTATAGTGGTCTCAACATACAAAAACTTCTTTTCATTAAAAAACTTTATGGATTATTTTTTACTAATTATTTAAAACAACAATGGTTAGGTTTAACTTTCCCATACACCTGCATATTGTTACACTGAGAGGCTTCTACAACAATCCCTTTATGGATAATCTGATTTTTTTCCATTTTGTTTTAAAGACACTGCACGCTTAAAGTCACTCATCAAAAAATGTGGATGTCCTTGACATATTTAAATTCACAAATACGGTGATTAAATTTTATTGCAATCTTCAATTTTTGATATATGTTAAACAGCCTATTGCAAACTTTTAACTCATTTTGCATCCATGCTAAAATGCAACTTAGAAGCGATCTTTAAATTTTATGTATTAGTTGAAAATTAGAAGGTTTATAAAACTTATTTATGTGTAACTTTTATAGTCTTATCCTGTATATGTACGTATAGTATAGAACTACCAGTAAATCAGGAGTTGATCAACACATATCCAGTGATTTCTCTATTCTCAAATTATATCACATTGCACTGATAAAACTCTGGCAGTTAAGTGGCTCAGAATGCCATATCCACCTTTTGGATCACAAACAATTTAAGAACCAGTAAAAGAGATGTGGGGGAGGGAGGTAGTAGGAGAGAGGCTCATTGTAGTTTGCTATTGTGCACTTGAAAGTTTTATGGCCTGTGTTGCTTCCCTTGAGAGGATGAAGTGCAAGGAGCATGAACAAGCCCATAAAATTGCAAAGGGTTTATGGTGTATAATTAATACAGAACTTTCTATGAACTTTATATTAGTTACATTTGTGTTTTTGTCTCATTAACAAATATTTTTTGAAGGAAGATTGTTCATGGAATTCAAATATGCTGATTTTTCTTATTGAATCATAACTAACTTATAGACTTTTATTTTAGTATATTGTTTTCTTATAATTGTTTTCTATAGAGATTATTTGTGTCCTAGAAAGGCTTTTGAGCTGTGGCGAGCTCTGTACAAGGCAGCGAAAGGTCTTTGAGCTAATATAACTGCATCTCTACTAGGAGGGTTGGCTGGTGTAAAAAATTGTATCCCTGACTGGAAAAAATATGGATATAGCATGCACACTTATACTCTATGGGGCAAGTTTGTCTGGTGAAGCTTAACCATCACTCTGGGAATTCTCTCTGTGCCATGAACTCTGAATTTGGGTTGATAATCACTTTCTTGACTCATTTCCTAATCTGTAAAATGGGGGATAGATATATGCTTACTTCATAATGGTAGTGGTTGGCTTGAGTTAACATTTGTAAAGAACTTTGAAGATGTAAAGCAATACAGAAGTGTTGAATATTATCAGTAGCAATTTCATATTTAATAAATTGTCCGATATTTGATTTGCATTTTAAATTACAGCAACAAAATGATTCTGATGGAAAGTTTGGAATACCAAGATATTTGATTGGAAATGAATGAAAAATGTTTGCATTTGCATACTCTTCACTGTGTTTTGCTCTAAGTAGTATTAATCCATCATTAGTCCAACACTTTTTAATAACAGTACTGTTCTGTGGTGCTGCTATTAAAAGTTGTTATGCAAGATAAAATTGTACTTTATGACTAAAAGTATTTTACAAACCTTTCTTTTTTCTGGTGCAACAGAGTTGTCTTTCTTGGTGCTACTAGTTAGCTAGCTTTTAGCACTAGAGTCCTGATGCTGCAATACTCTTGAGAAACTAGATATAACACTGAACACTGGGAGCAGCAACCTCAGACAAAGTGATCCGTGGCATAGCCCCCAATAGGAGGGTTTAATCACAGGGTTTTCTTCATAAGTCTTCAAATAGTTCTGTTAAACGGTGTGGAAAACAGTAGTGCCTCCAAACATCTTTTGTATATAGGGTAGGGGACCAGTAAAACCTGGGGGAAAAGATACTTTCTAACTTCCCACTTGCTGCCAGAGCAGTGATTTTTTTTTTTAGGTGGCTACATTAATTCTAATTGTAGTGGAGCTAATTTAAAGAAGCAGTAGGGATATGTGTGCTGGGGGTGGGGTGGGGGAGGTGGTATGCTTTCAATTTACTGTGGGGTTATGTTGCTTTTGCAGCATACTGATACACAAGTGTAGTAGTACTGATGTTTGCTGGTGCTGAGTGTTACTAGCATGGTGGGATTGTGACTTTATCTACTTTTAATCTAAGGAGGAATTTTCAGTCCTACAAGAAGTAAATTATCCTGACTAGAAATGCACTCATTGTGCTAGAAATCTGGCCTGAACTTTGGTATTATTGATACAATTTCTCTAACTTTTTTAGAAGAATTACATTTTGTTCAAGTATGTTAATTGGGTATAATGTGTGTATATAAATCAAGTTAATTAAAAATAGCATTTTTGTGATTTAGTCCAAAAACTATATTATTGCTCCACTTAGCTCCTGATTTATATCCCTTATTTATAGGGTAAAGGATTTATTTTGAAGAAGATAAATCATTTGTTGATATTTCAGTTGGAGGATTTAGAATATTTGATAGCCAGTCTGTTTGTATAACAATAGCTACATCTTACTTAGCACTTCTCAAAGCACTGCACAAAAGAGGTTATGATTATTATCTCCTGGAGAAACAGGCCGAGAGAAGTGATTTTTCCAAAAGTCACCCAGCAGGGTGGTGGTAGAGCCAGGAAAGAACCCAGGTCCCCTGAGTCCCAATAGGCAATTCCTTCAGTAGAAGTTATTAAATATTATACAATTTAATTATAATTATTTAATGCAAGAATTTGGAAACATGGTGAAATGCCACAAATCAGTGAGTCAGTGGAAGGCTGTAATACCTGGGTGTAGACTGTGCAGGAAGAACAGATCATAAATATGGGGGAGTAACATTGTACTTAAAATATTTTGTAGATTCTAAGTGTGGAGACCATGTATGCAGCAGAACCTTTAGTTATAAATTCTAAATGATAAGAATAAAAGTTATTTAATATTTTAAATAGGCTTGGATTTGCATGGTTTTTTCTTATCTTCCTTTAGGTCAGGAAAACAAAACATCAAACAATACTAAAATGTCTTCATGACTGACACTGGCAATGTGGTTCTGTTTGTCCTGTCACTTCAAAATTGAAATAATTGTGGTGTTCACTCTTTTTGAAGTATTAGTCTGGGAAGGAGGTTGTCAGGTCAGCAGACTCACAGGCAGAAGAGCTTTCACTGAACTCTGGCATCATTCTCCTAGGTTCGACAGAAATAACTATTAGTTGAGTAGTGGATACATACTAGAAGAAACCAAAATTTTACAGGTTGAAAAACTAATTATGCCTTTTATCAATAGAATATTGTGTGGAATGGTAATATTGATAGTATCTGAATGGAGATTGCTGTAGTCTGGTGAATCTGGCACCCATACGTTGAGTGGCGGTATCAAGCGCAGAAACCTGTTTCTTCTGTAGCTTTGCCTGTAAAGACTCTATTCATTGCTTCAGTTCTTCTCCTTGAAAGGAGACTTGAGTCACAATGGTGCTCTCCACAGCTCTTTGAGCTTCAATTCCCTTTGTGATACTATCATCTGTCCTAGATTTCAAATGTACGTTGTCATAATGAAGTACAATGTTTTCTAATCTGCATAAATTCAATATAGAATTTTGTTTAGCTACAGTGTCTTCAGGGGATAAAGCACTGTAACAAATCTAGCTTTCTATATGAATTGTTGAGACCTTTTAGTTATTGGGCTAGTTGCACTTCTGGCCCCTTCTGTTTTCTGAGTGCACTTCCATTCAGGCCTCTAAGCAATCATCTCTCTTGTGTTGGAATCATGTGATTCTTCCATTCTCAGCCCACGTATTGGGCTGCAGTACCCTACTACTGACTGGTTACATCAGTAGATCTGACTTCAGAACCTGCAGTTTTGTTCCTCAGGAATATTGACCAGTGGCATCCAGTGGCCAGGCAGCCTTTTTAAAGCAAAGTATTGTTTGTTTAATACCAAAGCTTTTCAGAGAAAAGAACTCAAAACAATAAATGGTCTGTACAAATGCCTGTTTTTCCCTAAGGCTCATCATCCCTCTGGAAACTTGAGGAAGGCTGCAACTGATTTAGACACTCTTGCAGGCATGTCACTCTGTCTATATCAGTCTGGTCCCTCCATGTATTGACAACTGCCCCAACTCCCTCTCTAGAGAGACTCTTTATCTATTCAGTGTCCCTTTGTTTTAGACTGGGAGCCTAATGATCAATGGTATCACTTTGGCTGGGGTCTGGAAATATCTTCACTGCTAAGCCATTGTCTTGCAATTATCCCCAAATGTTTGTTGGGAGGCTGCTTATTTAGAGCTACTGAGTTGCCTTTCTGCTTGTTTTTCCAACATCTCCCTATTAAGCTAAACTAGTATGTTTGTACAGAAAGCCAAATGTAGTTATACAGTGACAATCTTGCTAATCAGGTCATATGCAGTATTCATGCAATTATTACAGATAAGTATTCCTAGATTATATAGCATCTTCACATTCACATCTTTCTTAAGATATTTTGGAATTTCCTTTCTAAAAGTCTTACACTTCATGGGTTTGTAATATATTTTGAGACAAGGTTAAGGATGTTTTCTGCAAATTACAAAATATTTTAAAATCTCTAAAACTGAAATGATGTTTAGCGAATGTGGCAAATTATGTTAAATGAGGTGGCAAACTTTTGGATATTACATTTCATTTTATGAAGCAGTCTAGAAATAGGAGCTTCCTTTGGACAAAGTAACAAGTTGTCTGCTTTCATGCATTTCACATATTAAACTGCCTAACTGTGACAGCATTAGCTAAATTTGCAACTGCATGGTTGTAACACTGTATTAGAAAGAGAGCATTGTCCTTTTGAAATTAAACGAAATTTTGTCGCTGCAGCAGGTAATCAGAATATATTTTTGTACTACACAATGTAGTTTGGGCTAGAAAATTAATCTGTGATTTGCCTTTATGGAAAAAATAACTCCTTTTGAATTACCTGGCCTGTACCTGAAAGGTCTTGGTCCAAACTCTGCCCTTTCCAGTAGAGGGGCAAGAAACCTAGCTGGCTTCAATACTGAGCTTGATAAGTTTATGAAGGGATGTGACTACTAGCGTAGTCAAATACACCCAATTGCCTGTGATGGGGTGGGTTCTGAGTTACTACAGAATATTCTTTCTGGGTGACTGGCTAGTGAGTCTTGCCCACATGCTCAGGGTTTAGCTGATCTCCATATTTGGGGCTGGGAAGGAATTTTCTCCCAGGGCAGATTGGCAGAGGCTCTGTTTTTTTTTTTTTTTTGGTTCCCCCCCCCCACACCTTCGTCTGTAGCATGGGGCACGACTCACTTGCTGATGGATTGTCTGTACCTTAAAGTTTTTAAACTATGATTTGAGGACTTTAATAACTCCGTCATAGGTCAGGGGTCTATTACAAGAGTCCATGGGTGAGGTTCAGTGGCCTGCGTTGTGCAGGAGGTCAAATTAGAGGTCAAATCATATTGGTCCCTTCTGACCTTAGAGTTTGAGTCTGAATCTTGGGTGTCAGCCTAAACAGCTCCCTGACAGGAATTAACCTCCCTCTGGAAAGAGTTTCTTTTTATCCAGTCTGAGTTCCTTTGTTCTCAGTTCCCAGCACTGCCCTGTGTGACAAAACAGGTTTTGTACCTTGACTGGTATGCTCAGGCATTTGTCTCTTAACCACTTTGAACCGTTTACCAGGGATGGCTTACTTGAATAATTTCCACTTCCGGCTTGTTTTCCCAACAGTCCTGTTGATTGAACCCAGTATAGTTATGTAGTAAACATCCCAATAACCTTGCCAACACACAGTAGTCATAAACTATTACAGAGCAGCTTGTGTCTGTCTCGCACATCACTGCATATCCTATAAAATAATCTGCGGGGCTTGCATGAGCAGTTGATTTAACAGGATATAGTTGTACTTAACATGAGAGCCCAATCAAGCCTCAAAAATACTCAGGATATTCAGCTACTAGCTTTTGATTTTAAAATCCTTCTAATCCTGTATTTCTCACTTTACTTGTTCGGGGTTACTGAACTACTATATCTTAGGTTCTCAGCTGTATGTGAAACTTTCTAGGGCGGGCGTCCAGTTAGTCTTCCCAAATTTGGATGAGAGGTGTTGCAGCCCTGTGTGCCAATTCACAGGGTCACAATGCTACATAAACCTTCAGGTTACTATCTGGGGACCTCCTGGAGGAAGTGAGTCTCTAGGAGTGGGGGTTCCACAAGGGCAGAGCAAGTATCTTTTCTGCTATTTTGTGGGTGTGGCTTCCAAGTTTACAAAAATAAACAAAAAAAAATGCTGAGTGGAGGGTGCGATTGAAAAATAGTTGAAATATACTAAATTTTGAAAATGACTTCTAACACCATTTAGCTTCTGTGTTGTGAAAATAAAATGGACGGATATTTGAAACCTACATCTTTAGCACTTTATAAATGTGGGTCTGAAAAATTTACCATATGCTTACAAGCCAAAAGCTGTTGGGAAGTTGTTTGTTTTAAAAGGTACATTCTGTATATAAAAACTTACATAAAATATAAAATTATATGTGAGAACATAACAGCTATACTGGGTCAGAACAATGGTCCATCTAACCCAGTGTCCTGTCTTCCGACAGCCGCCAATGCCAGGTGCCTCAGAGGGAATGAATAGAACAGGTAATCATCAAGTGATCCAACTTGTTGGCCATTCCCAGCCACTGGCAAAAAGCAATTTCTGCCTATCCTTGCTAATAGCCATTGATGGACCTCTCCTCCACTAACTTATCTAGTTCTTTATTGAACCTCTTTATAGTCTTGGTGTTCACAACATCCTTTGGTAAAGAGTTGCACATGTTGACTGTACGTTGTGCGGAGAAATACTTCCTTTTGTTTTAAACTTGCTGCTTATTAATTTCATTAGGTGACTCCTAGTTTTTGTGTTGTGAGAATGAGTAAATAACGCTTCCTTATTTACTTTCTCTGCACCAGTCACAATTTTATAGACCCTTATCGTGTCCCCCCCGCTTAGTCATCTATCTTCCAAGCTGAAAAGTCCCAGTTTTTTTAATCTTTCTTCATATGGAAGCTTTTCCATACCCTTAATAATTTTTGTTGCCCCTTTCTGTATCTTTTCCAATTCCAGTGTATTTTTTTTTTTTTTTGAGATGGGATGATCAGATCTGCATGCAGTATTCAAGCTGTGGCAGAACCTGGATTTGTAAAGAGGCAATATGATATTTTGTCGTTTATTATCTGTTCCTTTCCTAATGATTCCCAGAATTCTGTTAGCTTTTTTGACTGCCACTGCACACTGAGTGGATGTTTTCAGCATAGCATCCACAATTACTCCAAGATTTTTCTTGAGTGCTAACAGCTAAATAAGACCCCATTGTTTTATATGTGTAGTGGGGTTATATTTTCTGTTGTGTATTACTTTGCATTTATCAAATTGAATTTCATCTACCATTTTGTTGCCCAGTCACCCTGTTTTGTGAGATCCCTTGGTAACTCTTTGCAGTCTGCTTTGGACTTAACTATCTTGAGGAGTTCTGTATTGTCTGCAAATTTTGCCATCTCACTGTTTACCCCTTTTTCCAAATCGTTTGTGAATATGTTGAACTGTACTGGTCCCAGAACAGACCTCGGGGGACACAACAATTTACCTCACTCCATTCTGAAAATTGGCCAGTTATTTCTACCCTTTGTTTCCTATGTTTTAACCAGTTACTGATCCAAGAGAGGATCTTCCCTCTTATTTCATGACCACTTACTTGGCTTAAGAGCCTTTGGTGAGGGACCTTGTCAAAGGCTTTCTGAAACTCTAAGTATGCTATATCCACTGGATCATCCTTATCCACATGCTCGTTGACACCATCAGAACATTTTAGTAGTTTGGTGAGGCATGATTTCTCTTTACAAAAACCTGGTTGTTTCTTCCTCCAAAAAATCGTGTTCCATCTATGTTTCTGATAATTCTGTCCTTTACTATAGTTTGAACCAATTGCAGGGATCACCTTGGAAGCCTTTAAAAAAAAATTGGTATCACATTAGGTATCCTCCAGTCATCTGGTACAGGAATTGATTTAAATGATAGGATACGTACCAGAGTTAGTAGTGGAATTTCACATTGGAGTTCCTTCAGAACTCTTGGGTGGATACTGTCTGGTCCTGGTGACTTCTTATTGTTTAATTTATCAATTTGTTCCAAAATCTCTTCTAATGACACCTCAGTTTGAAACATTTCCTCAGATTTGTCACCTAAAAAGAGTGGTTCAGGTTTGGCAATCCCCTTCACATCCTCAGCCATGAAGACCAATGCAAAGAATTCATTCAGTTTCTCCACAATAGCCTTAAATTCCTTGAGTGCTCCTTTCATATCTTGATTGTCCAGTGGCCCCACTGGCTGTTTAGCAGGCTTCCTGCTTCTGATATACTTAAAAAAAATTTTTTTGCTGCTACTTTTTGAGTCTTTGGCTTTCTTCAAATTCTTTTTGGCTTTTCTAATTGTATTTTTGCACTTCGCTTGCCAGAGTTTATGCTCCTTTCTGTTTTCCTAAATAGGATTTAACTTCCACTTTTTAAAGGATGCCTTTTGCTTCTAACTGCTTCTTTTACTTTGTTTGGCCATGGTGGCATGTTTTTGGTCCACTTATTATGTCTTTTATTTGGGGGTATACATTTAAATTGAGCCTCCATTATGGTGGCTTGAAAAAGTTTCCATGTAGCTTGCAGGGATTTCACTTTTGACATTTTACCTTTTTAATTCTGTTTAACTAACTTCCTCCTCTTTGTGTAGTTCCCTTTTCTGAAATTAAATGGTACCATGGTTGGCCGCTTTCGTGTGCATCCTCTTCCCCCTCTCCCCTGGGATGATAAATTTTATTATGTTATGGTTACTATTACCAAATGGTTTAGCTGTATTCACCACTTGGACCAAATCCTTTGCTTCACTTATGACTAAATCAAGAATTGCGTCTCCTCTTGTGGGCTCCAGGACTAACTGCTCCAAGAAGCAGTCATTTAAGGTGTCAAGAAAATGTATCTCTGCATCCCATTCTGACATGTACCCAATCAATATGGGGATAGTTGAAATCCCCCATTATTATTAAGTTTTTTATTTTTATAACCTCTCTAATCTCCTTGAGCATTTCACTATTCTTATTATTCAAGCATGAAATTGCTATCCGTAGAGATTCTATGGCACCGTTTGGTTCATTTAAGATTTTTATTTCATTTGACCCTATGCTTTCTTTCTATGACACTCCCCCACCAATACGACCTATTCTGTCCTTCCAGTATATTTTGCACACTGGTGTTACTGTGTCCCGTTGATTATCCTCATTCCACCAAGTTTCTGACGATTCTTCTCACTCTCTGTACACTATCTTAAGAAGATGGGCAGGAAGAGAAGTTAGTGGGGTGAGATAGAACTAACAAAACTGGTGCTTCTTATTGTCCATAACACTGGGCTTTTATTCTGTGTCCTGCGCCTGTTAATCTCTACATCAGACAGTATAAAGACAGACTCTTGCTTTGTGTACACAGTGTCCAGCACAAATGAGTTCTGATCTTTATTGGAGCATGTAGGTGCTATTGAAAATAGATAATCATGAAAATGTTAATGGTACTGGGTTTTCTACTAGAGTGTTGCAGTGAACTCTTTTCATAAATTTGTAGTCCCATTCCCTGTTGTTACTGGAAAAAGGTTAACTCTGTCTTCCACACTTTTCCCATTCTGGAGCCACCTGACTACTGCATGGTGGGAGGCTTTCCATCATTTTACCCCACAGCCAGCTTTCTTGGTACCCTGAGGAACATAGTGTGCTTTTTCCCAAGAGGCTGTAGAATGAAAGCAGATGGACTGCTTCTCACAGGGATCTCAATAGCTAGTGGAAGTTGACAAGATTGAGTTTTTACTCTACTGCAGCTTGGCAAAGCTGTATTAGCAGCTGCAGAAGTACTAGAGATGTCTACAGATTTGGGCCAGATATATACTAAAAGAGGTTTGCCGATATAGCAATGCTAGCAAATTCTCCCATTGTAGATGCAGTTATACTGGCAAAATACACTTTTTGCAGTGTAGCTTATGTAAGTTCCGTGGGTGGAATGATCTGTACCAGCAATTATGCAGTGTAGTTGCAGCCGTGTCAGTTCCAGGATATTAGAGAGACAAGGTGGGTGAGGTAATATCTTTCATTGGACCAACGTACGTTGGTGAGAGAGTTCTGTTTCTCACACTGTACTGCCAAAAGCAGTTTTTGCTGCTATAAAAATGTTGCCAAAAATGACACCCCGAGCAATATTACTGTGTTGGCAAAAGTTCCTAATGTATACCAGGCCTTTGAAAGCTGTCATTGCTTCAGTTTATGTTCTGTTGGCATTCAGAAGATTATATTTTGCAATCATAAGGGATAGAGATTTGATGTTTTAAAAATGAAATCTTAAATTCTCCCAAAGCTCACTAGTGGTTTTTCTGCTACCACTTGCTGAGGAAAACTAGCTTCTTTTCAGTGGAAAGTAGGCGAGTGGATTTTCAGGTCTTGTTAATTTGATTCTGGTATAACAATTTTTCCCCTAATATTTACATGCATCATATGTATTTTCTTCCTTCTAGATGACCATGGGAACAGCAATGGCAGTCATGTAAAAATCTTTTTACCGAAGAAGCTGCTTGAATGTTTACCAAAATGTTCAAGTTTACCAAAAGAGAGGCACCGTTGGAACACTAATGAGGTAGCTAAATTTCATTTAATATTTTTTTTTGGACAGCACTTTTCTTGGTGCTTTTACTGGCTGTTTCTTGTTTGAGAAAACTCAGGAAATATTGGAAGTGAAACAGTTAATATGGAAACACATGACCTTTGTTATCTAACAGAAGCTAACTTTCTTTCTGAGAAGTCTGTTATTTTATGAGCTTTGATATGTGCTTGTTTCAAAAAGACAGAATGAGCGTGCTGACTAATTTGGTAGGAGTCTGTTCTGTTGGTATATGTTGTGGTGTTTCCTCAAAGGCATAGTTAAACTCTATGTGCGTCTGATTTAAATGTTTTTACTGTTGTCAGGACTTAATGAAGATATGGCTTTGGTACTGTACTAAACAGTACTGTTTAGAAAATGTGAAGTTACTGTTAAAATGGATAATGATAGTCTTCCGAGCAGTAAAACAGTACTTATTTCCTTGCAAAATAGATTTCTATTTGAGACTTGGCTAGTGTAGCAACTTCTGAGAAACCCTTAGGAGCAGAGAATGCAACAAATAAAATATTTCGGACCTGGAATCATAACAGATTTTTGTGGTTGTTTTCAAGACAAAAAAAGTACTCATTCCATTAAAATTCAGATGTTCAGGGGTACAAATTGAAACTTAAAATACAATCTCTTTGTGTTTGCAAATCATTGCTGATTGAGCCTCTTAGGCAGTAATGGGGGGAAGTTACACTTTAGTACCCTTGGAATAGTTTTAGATCTGAATCAGATGTTCGAATAATACCTGTTGTATTTATGGGAAGTCATTTTTAAGAAATAATAAGCTGTGGAAAAAGCAATTTAATAGATACTCTAATTAAAATGTTGGTCTATCATAAGCTATCTGTTGTATTTGTACAGTACTATTTGTATGGTACTTCAAAAAGTTTTAACTAAAAATGTACTGTCAGGGCTTCATGGTAGTAGCAGGTGGCCACTCAAGCACAAAACCAAAAATCTTAATTTTGTAAAAACTGGTCAGCAAAGTTGCAACCACATTATCACTTTCTGCCTCAAATCTTAATTTGATCTTGCAAATTGTAATTTACAAAACATTGTGATAAAAATAATTAAGTCAGTTAGGCCAGAGTTTTTATGTTTTTTTAATTGTCATCAGAAATTTAAAAATTTCTAAAGCAGTACTCAGTCTCATGCTTACATATGTCTTGTGTCACCTGAACTGGGCTATAACGTTGCAATTTAGTCACTAGGTTTTTCTTTTTAAATTAACTTTCTTCTATGATAGCATTTATATTAGCAATGAGGCCTGAACCAAGCAAGCCTGTGGTTTTAAAAGATACTGGTTTGATGCAAATATTTGATAAGTAAAGCTTTCAGCATGGCAAGAACAATAAAATAGTATTTTATCTTGAATGAGCTCGATTTCAGATACTTCTCTGGATGACAGAACCATTAAAAAGTTTAAACTTTGGTTTTTTTGCATTATGTCATTCACACGAGCATCATGAAAATCTTCACATAATGCTGGCATTTGTGCACATGAACTGTAAGCTTTAATTACAATATCTCATGCAGATAGCATCTATAGATATAGGAATTCTGAGTGAAGTTACACAGTAGTCAAGTTTAAGGGGGAAATGACTGAGTATCGGGTGAACTGGAAGATGTAAGGAATATGATTTAACTTTCTGGCACTCAGGAGGTGTAATAGGCTAGGAGAAGAGATTGAGAGTTTGGTCTGAATGTGGGGGTAGATTTCACTTACTGTTAGTTAAGTTGTTCAAATCTTTAATAGTACTTGTCATGGTATAATTGATGCAGGTATGTCTTAAAACTAATTTTATTGGCAAATAGTTTAGCTATATTTACTGTAATTAATTATGTGACTTTTCTCAGCAATACATTGTCCCTGTTGAATCAGTTTAGCTTACTGTTTTAGATGTGGACTGTGACGCTTTCATCTGTGCCTTTATTACCTCTGAAAAGTTGCTACTGTACGTCATCTCAAGTGATACAAGGATCATGTTCAATGGCACAGGCCAAGGGACAAATTCTCCCTTTGGATTAAGGCTTATTATTTTCATTAACTTCAGTATGTAGCGTACTGGTTGCGGTTTATCTCTGGATTTATTTAAAGGGGAGGCCTTTGCATGGTCATAGTGGCCTGGTCTGTATTACATTATGTACCAAGAGAAGAGAATCTTCTGCTTAAATTAAGTTTAGCAGTACTGAATTTTCTCCAAGAGATCACGGTCTAAATATTTGTGTAGATGCACAAAATTACTGTCACTGTTTTCATTTCCTATTGATTTAATTTTTCATAGCATAGTAAAGTGAGAATCATATCCCTTTCTCCATGGTTATGGTTCTTATTCTGAATTAATCAAGCTTTGACATTGGTCTAAACGAAAACAAAGTTATATTTCTTGTTTAAGATTAACCAGTTCTGTCGCCTAGCCTTGATTCTGACTCATTGCATAAAATTATGTTGTTGAGAGAGTATTGTGAATTGACAAATACTTGACACAACCAAAGAGTACTTCAGTCTATTTTAGACTATATTCTCTTGACTCTGTAAGTATATGTTTTGTATTCTTGCAGAAATAGTTCTGGGATCCTTAAATTTAAAGACCAAAACACTGTTTCTCTGGTGGATAATGGTCAGTCCAAAGACAGTTTTTTTTTTAATTGGGATTTTGCAGAAAAATATAGTAAGTAAGAGAAGTGGGACTTTTAAAATGCCTACAACTTTTTATTCAGATTTGCTTTGATTATGCAGTTTTAACAAAAATGTTTGGAAATATGTTGGCTTATCAAAATGTCATCTGTTTTTAAATCAATGTTACGGTGTTTTTATATTTCACCATGAAGACAGTGTTCCTTGAAAATTTTAATTTTTGTTACTAGAGAATGTAAAATCATCAGTTAAATCAAGCTACTTAATTATGGCTTTACATATTTGAGATACTGTGACATTGTATATACTTTGCTATGTGGGATGGTGAAAATGGGATTTCATATGAATTGTCAGTTAAGCACAACTTAATATCTAATTTCTAGAAAATAATCGTGTGAAAGTGGATTTGAATAGCAGCAGTGTTTCTGACTCTTAGTATTTGTGAAGTAGAAACTTTGTTACTCTTATTTTTACTACGGAGAGGCAATGGCTTCCCCTTTAAAAATGACATTTTTGTAGTTTATGCTTGTTCTGGAATGATAGTAACTTCAATTTTAACTGTGGAATGATTTTCCCACTATAAGAGCAAGTTTTTTCAAACAGTATTCACAACTACTCCCCCCCGTCTCTTCCCCCTCACCCCACTGCCCAAGCCCTCTTCCTGAAACTTCACACGTTGTGTCATCTCTTGATAATTTTTTTGAGAAGTCTGGAAGAAAACAGAAAAAGAGGTTTAGAGTTATGGTTGTCCTGAAATTTTACCTCAAGTTCTGTTTTGGAGCATTTTATTTCCAAGGCCTAGAAACTCCTCCTCCTTCCACAGGAACAGCAGGTCTCAGGAGATGCTCCTGGAACTATGGAACAGAACAACTCTTAGCACCGGTTCTCAAACCAACTCAGGGCAGTTTTCTGAACTGCTGTTATAGTTACCGCATTTGTCAGCATTCCATTTCCCCCTTCCTTCCCACTCACAGGAGTGATGAGTCAGTGGGCTTTCAGTTTCCAAAGGCTTTAGGCAGTAAGGAATATTTTCTGGAAGAAATGTATCATCATCCTTTTGTTAGTTGGTCAGTGTATTTAGGAGTTCAGCGTCACTCATGCCTGTGCAGTATTAGCATGGCTGTCTAAAATTTACAAAAAATCTACCCAAAAGTAAAGCTAAATTGTCAGATTATAAAATTGCATTTTCTACTTAATAAATACATTTCCAAAAATATGCAAGTAATTTATTTTGAAACTTACAAACATGCTTTGCAAAACTTAAGAGGTAACCATAAAGTTGGGTGGATGGTGTAAATTGAGATGAAAGTGAATGAAGAAGGATTATAGGGCAGTGGGGAATAGGCTACATCACTAAACGTTAGGTTTCAGGCATGGTTTTTGTAAACCAAATCATATTCCTGGATGTTGGCCTCTACTGAACCTACCTTGTTTTCATCAGCTGTTTGGTTGTGATTAATGTGTAAAGGATTCATAGTCTTACTTCGAGAAGTTTTTCTACAACATTTACAATCTTTCATTTTAGTCTCAAGATGTTATAGGTCAACTGAGAAACATTTACCATTTAATTTTTCAGTTGGCCCAGGTGACACCATTTGAAAGAATATATTTTTGTTTCCTTGATAGATGTAGTTATGATACTTAACACCATTTTTCTTCATTGACACATGCAATTCAGAATTGTTTTTGTGCATTTGTCAATGAATCAATGTGAACTAGTATACAACTTGAACTTCAGTTACGTTTTGAGCATTTACTTGTATATAGAAAGTGAGAATGAATTATTGAACTGTAGTTAAAATCAGGTAACCTAGGAGCAGATAATTTCAGTGTGCCCCAAGTGTATTCTGCTATTGTTCTGATGTTTGAAAAGCATAGAGCCAATAAATAGTTGATCATGTTAATCAGTTTTTGTGATTATGGTGTGGACTCTAGGAAGTTACTAAAAATGGTTGCCAGTGTAAAGTGGGAGCTCTTTGGGGGGTGAAGACCATTTTGTTTTGTTTCTAATTTGAGTTTCCTGGTGTACTTCCTGGCCTTGAAAAATAATAGCACTTCTGACCACCTGCTCCCTGAAACCAAATGTTGAAGCCAAAATCCTGTGAATGTTCTTCCATTGTTCGATTTGTCAGCTTTCAGCTGTTTATTTTTGTAGGTCTTTCTGAATTTAGTGTCTTGTATTTTTGTAATGCTTTGTTATATTAGTCAAAGTGCCTATTGATACATGATTTACCAAGATATTTTAAATGCTTTTAAGCTACTATTTCTGGTTCACAATAAATTCATAGAAAGGGAAGATCTATAGAATAGTTGTTTGGGGAATTGTGGGGGAAGAAAGAAAACACTGATAGATTTGTGTCAACTGTGACGCAAATTAAATGTAGACTTGATACATTCAATGTCCGTGTTTTTTAATAAACAAAATTACATGTAGGCACATTCTCACTGAACCTTAATTATAAGCACAATGCTACATAGAACTACTTTCAGAGTTAGATACTAGTCAAGATGGGTGGTAGGGACAAATCTATCCCATTGTAAGTTACAAAGTTCATAGTATTCTTGGGGTGGGCAATTTTCTTAGATGGGATTTAACTGAGATGCTGAAATACTGACAAAACAAAAGTACCCTTTAGAGTGTCTGGAAGAAATGAGGTATTTTTACCATCTTTGTTATAACTCAAATATGCCTTTTAACTCAAACTTAACTAAAAGCATGAAGTAACTCAGATTCTTCCTTGTTATGTGTAGTTTGTGGAGATGGGAAGTTAGGTAGTGCAATAAAACCTTTCCATGGTTGTACAGCACCCAGTACTTGCAGAGCTGGAGTATTTTGACTTCACAAACTAAATCAGCTCTGTAATTTGAGAAAAATAAGAATATTTCTTTGACTAGTTGCATACTGGCTGTGTGATAAAGGCATATAAAATGTATCTTGGATGTTATCAAATGCCATTAAGTATAATTTACATTGTATTCTGTCTAGTCTTATGGTTTTTAAAGTTTGGTTTATCATGTAAAGTATTCCAGATTCTAATTTCTTATTGAATAAGTAATCTACTGAGGTCCAATGTAGCATCACAAGGAAGAAGCAGCTTCTAAAATATCAGTACCCAGGGGTGCTATGCCTCTTGGCATGTAGAGTGTTTTCATGTCTCTTCTGGGCAGAGCTCGTTAGGTTGACAGATGCTGAGGTTACCTGCTGTTAATCATACAAAAACTCGCTCTTGAAGCTGTCGTTTTCATAGTTGAATACACCATAGAGAGAGATTTACCTTTGTCATGAGATATCAAAGCACGTAGACTGGCCACGTGTTCAAAAAACAATGATATTTACAAGAACATATCTGCATCTTTGGTTAAGTAATACAAAAGACACCATGCCATAAACTCCTGAAGCTAGTTTTGTGAATGCCAAACCAATTTCACTGTAGAGAATACTAAATTTTTCTCATGGAAACAGATTTCCTCAATTTCCTAACAAAATCCAACAGTACTTCTCATGTTCAACCTTTTTCCTTCCCATGTGGTAAAGATCGTCAGCCATGTCCAGTCTCTTTTATTCCAGTGTTCTGGTGCTTCCTGAATTACAGCAACTCTGAAGAGGGCCACTGAAAGCTATCACTTACCTGCTGAGGTGTGTATTAACTGTCCAATCAGTGTAGGCTAGGTGAGATAATTTTGAACACAGT
Organism: Mesoclemmys tuberculata; assembly: GCA_007922155.1. NCBI lineage: Eukaryota > Metazoa > Chordata > Testudines > Chelidae > Mesoclemmys > Mesoclemmys tuberculata. The sequence continues at coordinate 1,310,773 of ML675630.1, read as the reverse complement.
TTGCCCTGGTCTGCACTAACTAGTCATGATTGCCCAACCTTGTTTCAGGTAACTTTGGCCTTCACAGTTATGTTCAAACATATTAATTTTCTAGTGAAGCCAAACCCATTGAAAGAGGAGATTGAAAATAGGATCACAGTATGTCTGGGAACTGAGAGAGAGACAAGAAATGGGACAGTTTCTGAGAAGAGAGAAGTAGGGGAGAGGTGCAGAACAGTGCACTGGTGCTTTCAACTTATGAAGGAATCTAAAATATTTAAGTACAAAAGCAGTTATTAAGAACTATAAATAAGTTGTCAGTAAATAACGCAAAAAGTCATAATTAATATTATAAAGTAATATCCTGTTCCATAAATCATCCATACATAAAAAATAGATATTCAGGCAGTAATTCAGTATAGAAGATCCCAAAAGCATGGGATTCTTAATTGCTGTTATGTTGATAAGTAAGTTATATCGGACTTCATTTGCCTGTAGTTACATTGATGTAACTTGTAATTTACGACAGTAGGAACATTTGCTGAATTCTTATGTTTATAGTGAGTGGTACAAGAAAATGAGGATGGAAACAAGAATTTTTTGGTTTTTTTCCCTACGTGGCTGCAACTCTAGTGAAGATTCATGTATCTTCTAAAAACAACATATTCTGGCAACAGTATCAAGTGGAGGAGTGTTAACTCCAGGCTGTCAACAGCCTCCCCCCTGTTTTAAAGCTCAGATTTGGAGCATCCCAACACTTCCTGTGCCTCTTAGTCTTGTCCAAGACCTGAGCAAGCACTGCAGTGCACTGCATGATGCAACTACCAGACCTCATGTAAGTCCCTAGGTCTCTCTGTAAATCCAACCCCTTTCTTCTGGTGAATCCGGATTGCTGTCGGAATTGTAACAAAGGAGCATTTCCCCAACTTCTGACTTGTGGATTTGATGAGCACCCACCACTTCTCTGTGCCCTCTAATTTATACTGAGGAAAGGGACCAACTGCCAGAGTTGCAGCTAGAGCTGAGCAAAATTCTGAATTTTCATCCCATGGAAAATACTGACATTTAATTTAGGAATGTAAGATACTTAATGGTTAACTGTTAAGTATTAGTCTTACTGTTCTGACTAATACTTACCAGTATACTGGCAGCACAGGGGTTAACTAGTGGTGTGGGCTTCCCATCTCCATGGCGATAGTATTGGGCCACTGCAGAGGCAGCCATGCTGCTGCTGTCCTGGGAGGCCAAGGCCATGGTGCTGCAGAGCGCCCTGCCGTGGAACAGCAGGGACCGCGGGTCCAAAAAGGGGTTCCCCCACAGTGCTGGGCTGGAGATGCTACCCGGGGGCTGAGGGGGTGCGCTGGGTGTGTGGGGGGGACACAATTATATTGGTTAAATGGTTAACCAATATAATTTTAATAGCTTAAAGGGTTACCTTTTGTAACCGATATTTACATCCCTAATTGCAGTGTTTATTTTCATCCCATGTTGAGATGAAAAATTATAATTGCATAGAATTTCTGTTTTGAAAATATCAGTGTTTTTGTTTTGACATTTCTGACTGAAATGATTCGTTTTGACATTGCTGAAATTAAAATGGTGGTAGAGTGACTTGACAGATGTGTTGGGAATTAACTAATGGCTGTCTTCCCCCAACAAAGGAGGGTCACCATTAGCTAGTGACTGCCATGACCTTACTGGGGTGTGACAGACCTCACAATATGGGCTTACCATGAATAGCTAACTTTATTAGTTATGATGTATATAACTTAAGATAGTAGGGTGATATATTTTGGTGCCTTCACCTTAACAAATCATAATGGGGGGAAAAAGCAGTATGTCCTACTGTACATACAGTAGGACATGATTCTATGTCACTCTACACTTGAATATCAAAACAGTCCTCTAGGCAGCTTTGTTTAATAATACAGGAACCATATTACCAAAATAAACTGCGTTCATTTGCTACTGAACTGCACAAAACACTACTAGAGTAAATCTTGAAAAAATCTCCAGCAAATCTTTATGCATACATGGTAGAACATTGAAGTAAGGAAAAAATAAGCATTTTTTTCTGTGGATTTCCCCCTGTGGGATAGGTTTCAACTGGGAAATCTTTAAAGGGAATTATTTTCTAGTGTATTAACTGAAGAAAGTTAATTACAATCCCAATGTTTTTTATTTTTGGATGACAAACTGAAGATGCTTTTAAATATAACTCTAGTTAGCATTTTATTGTTTTTCAAGGCAAACTGTGTTGCAGGAATCTGAGTCTAATGACATTTTTTCTCATTTACTGTGGGGGGTAGTCTAGCTAGTTTTGTAATCTTTCCTTTCATAGACGTTGGGGCCAGAAGGAACCTTCATGATCGTCTAGTCTGACTTTCTGCACATTACAGGCCACAGAACCTCACCACCGACTCCTGTAATAGACCCATAATCTTTGGCTCAGTTATTGAAGTTCTCAAATCACAATTTAAGACGTCAAGTTACAGAGAATCCACTGTTTACGCTAATTTAATTCTGCAAATAATGCATGCCTCCTCTTGCAGAGGAAGGCAAAAAACCTGCAGGGTCTCTGCCAATCTGACCTGGAGGAAAATTCTTACCCAACCTCAAATATGAAGGTCAGTTGGATTCTGGGCATTTCAGCAAGACTGACAGCCAGACACCTGGGAAAGAATTCTCTGTAGTAACTCAAAGCCTTCCCCATCTACTGTTGCATCACTGACCATTGGGGATATTTGCTGCTAATGGTCACAGGTCAGCTACATGCCAGTCTAGGCACTTTCTCCATACCATCTCTTCCATAAAATTATCAAGCTCAGTCTTGAAGCCAGTTAGGTTTTTTTACCTAATTGCTCCCTTTGGAAGGCTATCTGGAACTTTGGTCCTCTGATGGTTAGAAATATTTGTCTGATTTCAAGCTTAAACTTGTTGATGGCCGGTTTATATCCATTTGTTCTTGTCAGCCTTGGTGCTTAACTTAAGTAACTCTTCTGCCTCCCTGGTATTTATCCCTCTGATGTATTTATATAAAGCAATCATATCTGTTCTCAGCCTTCATTTGGTTACACTAAATGAGCCAGGCCCTTTGAGTCTCCTCTCATAAGGTGGGTTTTCCATTCCTCTGATCATCCTAGTACTCCTTTTCTGGACCTGTTCCAGTCTGAATTCATCTTTCTTAAACATGGGAGACCTGAACAGCACACAGTATTCCAAAAGAGATTTCACCAGTGCCTTATATAATGGTACTAACACTTCCCTCTCTCTACTGGAAATACCTTGCCTGATGCATCCTAAGGTTACATTAGCCTTTTTCACACTGGTGGTTCATAGTCCTCCTGTGATCCACCAGTACATGCAGGTCTTTCCCCTCTTTTGTTGCTTTCAACTGATAAGTCCCTACCTTTATAATAGAGATTTCTTCTCATTCATCTCTAAGTGAATGACTTTGCACTATTAAGTGTCATCCCCTTTCTATTACTTCAGCTCTCAAGGTTGTCCAGATCTTCTTGACTGATATTCCAGTCCTTCTCCGTTTTGGCAATATCTCCCAACTTTGTGTCATCCACAAATTTTGTTAATGCACTCTCACTTTTTAGTCAAAGGTCATTAATAAAAACGTTAAATAAGGTTGGTCGCAAGACTGATCCCTGAGGAACTGAACTCAGAACCTACCTCCAAACTGAATTCACCTTTCAGCATGACCTATGGTAGTCTCCCGCCTAACCAGTTTCTTATCCACCTTTCAGTCCTCATATTAATCCTTATCTTCTCCCATACCTGATTTTCTTGGAATGGTCAAGGCAAATAAGAGATTTGTTACCCTTAATGGTCTATAATATAGCTGGATCTCAAATATTGGTCATATCAAGTATCAACCAGATAAGCAGTTCTTTACATCCCAGGCAATTTACCTTGAGGGATAATTCTGTATTCCTGCAAAACTGCCCCTAAAAGAATTATCTAAAACATTAGGGCTTCTTGGAGAATGTGAGTAAACAAAGTTGGTTATCAAAAGATTACACCTAATGGACACCCTTATTTGCCAAATGATTGCTCTTAGGGCAAAATTCTATCTATTAGAAGTAGCCCTCTGCCCAAACCCTTGTGGACAGAATTTGTGAGAAATGGAGCAGAAACCAGATATCCAACATTTCTGTGCTCCACATACCTGAAACAACCACCATGTGGCAGAATAGGGCTTTGAAGCACCTTTAGAGTCGGTAAAGTTTGAATGACTATGGCTACGTCTATACTGCCAGTGGCAAATTTGCTCCGTCAGATTGATGTTTCTGGATCGACTGAGCAGTCTGTGTAGACCCACTCAGTTGATCCAGAAATTGACATAGGCAAACCACCTCCGTAAGTGGCACAGCGCAGTGTGGATGGTGCGTGGAACAGACGCAGCGAAGTTGACAGGAGATACACAAATTTTTTATGTCACTTGCGCATCTCCCGTTGACTGCCACGGTATCTGGAAGGTAAGTGTAGACCAGGCCTATAAGCCCTACTTGCTAAATTGTGGCTGGTTTTCTTTTTGAGACTTGATCTAGTCCAGGGGTCCCCAAACTTTCAGCTGGTGGGCTGGAGCGCCTGGGCCCACATCATGTGGGAGGGGGTAGGGCCAGGAGGGGGGAGCAGTTGCTGCGCAGTGCTGCTTGAGGCCAGGAGTAGCACAGCTCCGGCCAGGGCACTACTATGCCCACATGGGAGAGGGCTGGGGCTGGCCAGGAAGGAGGGAGGAGCAGCTGCCATGCGACACTGCTTGGGGCTGGGAGTGATGGCACACTGGATTCATGTGGGAGAGGGGCAGGGGAAAGAGTCAAGGTAAGGAGGAGGGAGCGGGTGGGTCAAAATGTGTTGGCAGGCCGGATGTGACCTGTGGGCCATAGTTTGGGGACCCCTGATCTAGTCCTTCACAGGCTCAATTTCTGTTCTTTAACCCACTAACTCACTATATGGCTCTGTGAAGTGGATGATAGGTGAGTTTTAGATATTTCCCTTTACACTATCAAGTTTCCTTAAAAAGAGTTTAAATTTATTGGCCCTTTATATCCAAAAACATGTCAAGACACACTTGAAATGTGATGATCCTATTTACATCCAATTCTGCTTAATTAAAGACAGACTTAGTCTCTAAAAGACCTAAAAAGATCAAAAGATATCCTGTTGAGTCTTAGCCAAATTGATACCATTGTGCATCAGAGGAGCAGATGTAGATGGAAGGCTGACATGCTCATTTAGCTTCCTAGTTCATTGTACTTGGGCGTTTCCTACTCCTGAATGAAATGGGAGGCATTGTGAGGCTGCTAAGTGATGCACATTCCACACATACTCACATTGCTATAATGTATAATAAAGTGCTTTCTTGACTTTGTCCATTACATTCTAGAACTGTAGACCAAGCCCATCCTGTTTCTCCTTTTCACATATGCTGATCTTGCATGAGTTTGTGATTCAGTTACTGAGAGCCCATAGTCCTAGAACAAAGAAGAATTTCATTCCTATCTTATAAATGTCTTCTACTAGGGCTCCAGTAATCTAGAAGCTTGTTCTGTTGGATGTTTTAGGTATTAGTTGCAAAGGCAGTTAGGCTATTTGGTTAAGGGAAGAGCTAGGTATAAGAACACAAGAACAGCCATACTGGATCAGACCAGTGGTCCATCTAGCCAAGTATCCTGTCTTCTGACAGTGGCCAATACCAGGTGCTTCAGTGGGAATGAAGAGAACAGGTAATAGTCAAGTGATCCATCCCCTGTCACCCATTCCCAACTTTTGGCTCCTTGTCCATTCTGTATAATAATCACTGATGGACCTATCCTCCAGGAACATCCTCTGGCAAAGGGTTCCATAGGCTGACCGCATTGTGTGAGGAAATATTTCCTTTTGTTTGTTTTGTTTTTAAACCTGCTGACTGTTGATTTCATTAGGTGACCCCCAGTTCTTGTATTTTAAGAAGAAGTAAATAACACTTCCTTATTTAATTTCTCCACACCAGTCATGATTTTATAGACCTCTGTCATTTTCTCACTTAGTCATTTATTTTCCAAGCTGAAAAGTCCCAGTCTTATTAATCTTTCCTCATATGGAAGCTTTTCTATGCTCCTAATAATTTTTGTTGCCCTTTTCTGTACCTTTTTCAGTTCCAATGTTTTTGGGTTTTTTTAGATGGGATGACCAGATCTACATCCAGTATTCAAGATGTGGGCATACCATGGATTTATAATGAGGCAATCTGATATTTTCTGTCGTTTATTATCTGTCCCTTTCCTAATGATTTCCAGAATTCTGTTAGCTTTTTTGACTGCCACTGCACACTGAGTGGATGTTTTCAGAGGACTATCCACAATGACTCCAAGATCTTTCTTGAGTGCTAACAGCTAATTTAGACCATTTTATATGTATAGTTGGGGTTATGTTTTCCAATGTGCATTATTTTGCATTTATCAACATTTGAATTTCATCTGCCATTTTGTTGTCCAGTCACCCAGTTTTGTGAGAGACTTTGTAACTCTTCGCAGCCTTCTTTGGACTTAACTATCTTGAGGAGTTTTGTATTGTCTACAAATGTTGCCCCCACAGTGTTTGCCCCTTTTTTCCAGATCATTTGTGAATATGTTGAACAATACTGGTCTCAGTACAGACCCCGGGGGGAAACCATAATTTACCTCTCTTCATTCTGAAAATTGACCATAAAGGCCCAGTCTACACTTACCTGGCAATTCGGCGGCAGTCAACGGGAGTTACCCAAGCTACACAGAGTAACTTGCATAACTCCCGTCGACTACTGTGCTTCCCTTCTGCACAGTATCTTCACTGGACTGTGCTGACAGGAACTGTGTTCCACCACTTGAGAAGGTGGTTTTACTGCATTGACTTCTGGCTTGATAGAGCGGGTCCTCACTGACCGCTCAGTCGATCCAGTTAGGTTGATCTGACGGTGGAGATTTAGCTGCTGTCAGTGTAGATGTACCCTTATTCTTACCCTTTTGTTTCCTATCTTTTAACCAGTTACTGACCAAAGAGAGGACCTTCCCTCTTATCCCATGTATGCATACTTTAAGAGCCTTTGGTGAGGGACCTTGTCAAAGACTTTCTGAAAATCTAAGTACACTACATCCATTGTGATCACCCTTGTCCACGTGCTTGCTGTCCCCCCGAGAGAAGTCTAGTAGTTTGGTGAGGGATGATTTTACTTTACAAAACCCATGCTGACTCTTCCCCCAACAAATCGTGTTCCATCTGTGTCTGATAATTCTGTTCTTTACTGTAGTTTGAACCAATTTACCTGGTACTGAAGTTAGGCTTACAAGCCTGTAATTGTAGGGATCACCTCTGGAGGCTTTTTTTAAAAATTGGCATCCCATTAGCTACCCTCCAGTCATCTGGTACAGGAACTGATTTAAATGATTCTCTACATATCAGTTAGTAGTTCTGCAATTTCACATTTGAGTTCCTTGAGAACTCTTAAGTGGATACCCTGTGGCCCTGGTGACTTATTACTATTTAATTTATCAGTTTGTTCCAAAACCTCCTCTATGACACCTCAGTTTGGAACATTTCCTCAGATTTGAAACCTGAAAAGAAAGGCTTAGGTTTGGGAATCTCCCTCACATCCTTAGCTGTGAAGACCAATGCAAAGAATTCATTTCGTTTCTCTACCATAGCCTTATCTTCTTTGAATGCTCCTTTATCATCTCAATCATCCAGTGGCCCCACTGGTTGTTTAGCAGGCTTCCTGTTTCTGATGTACTTACACATTTTTTTGCTGTTACTTTTTGAGTCTTTGGCTAGCTGTTCTTCAAATTATATTTTGGCTTTTCTAATTATATATTTTCATTTCACGTGCCAGAGTTTATGCTCCTTTCTGTTTTCCTCAGTAGGATTTAACTTCCACTTTTTAAAGCTTGACTTGAGTGCAAGTATCACATTGACAAGGGAAGCCCATATTTTGTAGTTGTGAGCCCCCTTGCATAAATTATTTTACGTGGTAGGAACAAAACTTCATGCAGGTTATTGGAATCTCTTGGATAGCATCTTCCCTGAAATTCAGTAGAGGGGAAATAAGACCACAGAAGACTTAGGATATTAATATTATGCCAAGCGAAGTTTTATTTCCATTTATAAATGTGAGAGAGTTACCAGTTGTGTATAAATTGCAGGTTTCTTCTAGATATTCTCTGAGTGTCGTTCTGTGCAGCTTAAGGGCTGACTTTTTGATGCTTCTCACTACTTCTGAAAACTGACAATTAGTCTTGTGGCAAACTGTGAGTACAATGAAACTGCACAAAAGATCAGCCTTATTACATAACTTCTGAACTTACCACACCATCTCCAAAAAATCCCAAGGTGTGTAAAGTACAGTTCTGCTCCACCTTCAGTAGAGTAAATCCTGTCAAGGAACTGACAAAAGTTGGTTACTTACAGGAGGTTGTATTGAAATTCTTGCATGCTCTTCTAAATTTATGCCATAAAAAATTTGCCTCTAATGGCCCTGCTATATGTTTCTCAGTCATTGTTGACATAATTAGGACCTATCTTGAGCAAGGCTCACTGATTTCAAACAATTGAAAGATTGTCATTCTTGGTTATCTTGAAACAAATAAAAGCATTAATAACTGGCATTTTATGAGCACTGTTTGAAGTAAATATTTTATAGAAAAAGCAGGTTTGAGTTTTCTTATCTTCCCTTTTGTTAACATATGCCCATGATGATAATTGTATAGTGAAATGTCTTTGAAAGCAGAATTTTTTGTGTTGTGTAGCAACTAAGATATTGGAAATTATGTGACCAAATTGAGCATTATTTAGAATAAAGTATGACAGATGAAACTATCTTGTTTTAAATACTGTAACCCCCCAGTTCTTGTGCAAGCCAATTTTAATGAATGAAATGACCTTTTGTGCATTTTTCATTGTAATTAAAAAATTGTTCTCTTTATTTTGTGTGTTAGGTACAGAATATACAACAAACAGTGAGCATAGTTTAAGATTCACTGTTGCTTTTTCTTTTAGATCAATAAAAAGCACCATATTGAGGCTGAGTGCTCTGCCAGTTTAAAATTGCAAAACCAAATATAAATTTGTCAGCTTCCCCTTTCTACAAGCAGTATCTCTAAAGATGAATAACACAGTAGCCAGTATTTCAGTCTCCCCCATCTCACCTCAGAGGAAAGGCAGAACAAATGGACCATTGCAGCATACCCTGAAAATCAGCTAAGTCTCGGTTTTTTCAAATGGGACAGGACGACATTCTACAACTGAAGAATCCCTAATACCGTGTACAGGAAAAAGATTAATCTGTCCTGTGATATGGTTTTGTCAATTAACAGGCTTAGTTTACTAGTAGTATGTGAGCAAGATACCTTTGAAGTGTAGTTCTTTTTAACTGATATACAATAAATATTTCTCATCAGTCTAATAGTTCTTAAAAGTTTTTCCTACTGGCAAAAATTAAAAAGATCAGGGTTAGCAATGCAAGAGGACTGGCCTCAAAAGAGAGAGGATACAAATAATTCACTCAGGTATTTGAAATAGGAAATTCTGTTCATATACAACACAGGCTAAAAAAATTTGAATTAAGACATAATATATTAGTATTACTCCACTTCCTAAGATGGTTGATGTTGCCAATTTTATTCACAAAATCAGAATAATTTCCCTGTACTTTGCTTCCTTGACAACAGTCTAAGGTACTAAAGGATACAAATTGTGAACTTCCCTTTCTTTGAAGCAGACATTGCTTCAGATAGTGAACAGAAACCACCTTGTCAATCCAGAGGCTTTCTCAACTAATGGATCTACTAATTTATACTTTAGAAATAGAATGCCTTGTGACATTAGTAAATGACATCTAAAATTACAGCGAGAAAATACATTTCAAATTACAGAAGCTTGTTTTCTTGATCCAGTGACAAGCTCTCTTGCCAAAAGTCTCATTCAGTCTTTGAGAATAGATATCAAGTGTACATGCATGCATATATTCATTGAGGTGTCTGTTTTTTTTAAAGTCTGAATTGACCCCTTAATTATATTTTGCAGTTCTTAATGGACCTTCAATTAATGAAAGTGTATGGAAATTTTTTTCCCCAACAGTTAATTTAAAACAGAATTGATATCCAGATTTGTGTGAGAGTATTCATTTGGCCTTGCTTTTGTATCAGGTATGTCTATTATAAAAGTCTAGTTACTACCATATATTGAGATGCTATTGTACATATTTGATTTAGCAGAGACCTCCCTGCAAAATTACATAATTTTCAAAGTAGTAAATCCACTTTCTGAATAAACTGATAAAGCAGACTACTGTACAGTTGTTTCGGGCAAAAGAATGACATTCCCCAGAAAACCTTAAAATAACTATTTCAGCTGAAAGGTATTTAAAAAGAGAAGTTGCATTCCCATTTTGTAAATGCATGAAGAACTTGTTTTGCTAAAAATTCAGCTGCAATGATTGTGCACTAAATGAAAAACTCTAGCTCTTTGAATTCTTTCTCCACAGCATTCTGAGAATAAAGTTTCCTCTATCAGTAGGTATTACTGAGTCATGGAGAAACTACAAATTTAGCCTATTCCTCTAAATTTACTCCTATGTAGTGCCATTGGTTTTTAATGGGATTAGAAAATTGCAGAAAGGATGACTTGAATGATAGTTTTTCCATTTGGGGCCCTTACTTTTTTTGTTCCTTGAATTCTTTCACAACTTTAGAAAGTTAATATTCAAAGATGCATTATTACATACTCCCCTTATATTTAAAATGAATGAATCTGCAGACTTAGATTGGAGAGAATAAACTGCTGTCCTTGTTCTAGTAGGCAGGATTATAAGTAATTATTTATGATTCATTGTGATTACATCTGATGAATGCCGGGTTAATAGTGTTTAGTATCTTTAAAAGGAGACTTAGGTTAAAAATTACTTAAAAAAATTATTTCTCCAAAGGTAATTTTCACACATTAGAAATTTAAAGCTGAAACTTACAAATAGCTATTTTCATGCAAATGAAGCAGTGTTGGTGGCACCTGGTATTTGTGAATCCCATGTACCAGCTTGATGACAAGGATGTGCTTATGCACGCCTTTTGAAACGTAAGTATGATTTCTGCCTTTCACTTTGTAAAGGAGTAGTGTCTGAAGGAAATATATGGCTTCTGTTTCTTCAGATGTGAATGTGTATTCTCTGTTCTTGAGGGGACTGTCAGCATTAAAGAAATGATTTCAGTATGCCAGTTTCCTGTTTTTAGTTACCATTATAACTCATACCTACATCACATAAATTATCCCCTTTTCCCCTGAGCGTGAGACGTGGTCCTTACAAGAGAGGATTGTCTGTCTCAAAGGCTTTTCGTCTCCAATCCAGCATTATTTTTAGCCAGCTTCCTGGTAGTTTGCATTAAATATCAATTTTCAATCCACCCTCAACCTGAGTCTGGCTCCTGTGGTCCAGGAGCGACTTTCCTTTTGATAACCTCCTTTATCTGTCTGCCCCTTGACTAGGTTTTATAGCACTGCAAGAGTGAAAGCTGGCTTGTAGCCAGCCAGTCAGAGTTTTAATTCTTGCAGTAGCCTTCTTTAAGTCTACTCCTCCTTTAAGAAATACTTTTTTTTTTTTTTTTGCAAGGGAGACCCAAACTTTATTAGTTTTTAAGATTGCTGTGTATCAGCAAGAGCTGAAGAGACTTCTGCCCATAGAAGGAGACTTTTTCTTTCTAAAAGATCAGGCAGATATATATCCTTTAATTATCATAGCCATAACCTCATGTAAAAATATCAACAATGGGAAAAATTGAAGGTTCATTAATAAGGTGTTGTGTCTTTAGCAGAGCCACCTCCCTCATTTGTGATTCAGAGTACACATAGTGTGACACACAGCTGAAGCTCCAGGACAAGAGTCAGGCTTTTCTCAGCAAAATATTGGTTATCACCTCCTTTATTACATATGGATGCCATTTGGTATCTTAGATGTTGATAATCATGAACATTGTCTCTAGAAGTCAATTCTGTCTCTGCACTTGGAAGGCAATGTTTAGGGAAAACAGCTACCATTAGGAAAGGAAGTCGCTTGGCAAAGTGGCATGAAAATTTGAAAACTCACAAAATCATCTTCAGCATAACAGAATGTTGTGAATTGAGAGTGTAGACCTGTCTTGACATGAGTCATTAGAATTTGTGGAGGCTCATTTCTTGGGAGACCAGATTAGGGAAATAAGTAGATCAGCAGGCTGGAAACAGAATGTCTGTGCTAACTAAAGATAAGTAAATGAGATGAGAAACAGAATGCCTGAACTAGCTAAAATAAGTGGGAATACCCAGGGAACCTTTCATAATGGACAAAATAAAAATAAACAAAATAAGCCTGGAACATAATATGAGGTAAAGAGTAAGTCATATATGGACAGAGCATGCTGCATGGGAATCCTACAAAGTAATCAAGCCAATCCCCAAATGTGTAATGCTATGTGTAGTAAATGCAACTTAATTTGCACATGTATATAAAAGAAGAGGTCTCCTCGGTAATTTTGGATTTTTGATGTAATCTGCTTTCATCCCCTGTGCTTGTCTGATCAATGCAGCGTAGCTTTGCTGTAAGCCAAATATAAATACCAGAGTGGTGAAATCTGGAATCAAACTGAGTACTTGGGAAGCCAAGTGGAAGAGTTCTCAGAGGGAATGCCAACAAAGGCCTTTGACTAGAAATTACTATTCTTTCTAACCTTACAGCATTTCCAGATATTCCAGAATTAAGTTCTACTGTTCAAGAGGATAACAGTAATACAGGGGATGAAAATTCAGACAGGAATATTCATATCAATTTATAACTGAGTATGACCATCGAAGATAACATTTCCATGAGTATGTCCCATACCAACAGAGATGGACAAGCTAAAACAAGTGATCTCCAGATCTATGCACAGTTAGTAAGAGTGAAATTCAACTCTGAGAAAACTAAAACCACCAGAATCAACACACAAGAAACACCAGTAACATTTTCTGGGAGTGACATAGAAGAAGTCTGACACTTGGCATATCTTGGCAACACTGTAAGAAAAATAGGTGGAACAAAGACATTAAAGCCGGATCTTTGAAAGCCAGTCATGCCTTTGCAACATTAACACTGATCTGGGGAAACAGAAAGCTTGTCCTCTGAACTAACCTTTGAATATTTAACACCATTGTAAAGTATGTTTTAATATATGGCACTAAAACTTGGAGACTTACCAAGACCTTGCTGTCTAAACTCCAAATTTTTATAAACAGCTGCCTTAGGCAGATCCTCAATCATAAATCCAGAAAAAGTCACAAAAGAAGAACTTTGGAGGAGGACAAATCAGAAAATGATAGGACAGGAAATAATGAAACCAAAATGGAGATGGCTAGGACACACATGGAGAAAAGAACTGACTAACATAAAACAGGCACTGATGTCCCCAGGCAAGAGTTGAAGTGATAAACTAAGAACATCTTGGAAATATACAATAGAAGCAGAACTGACTATCAAAATGACATAGCAAAGATGGAAGGCAGGGTGATGAAGACCCTGTGTTCTGCTCGGTATAAAGAAGCATAAGTCAAGTAAGCTAGTCACGACCATCCAAGGGAAGAACTTCTCTCCTGCTTTAGGGACCGATGATAGATTACTACTGTAGCAGGAAGAGGGATAAAAGTCAATCACAGACAAGCAAGTCCTAAAAACATAAAAGAATATACTCTAGAATCCACACGATCTCTGAAGGACACATCTCATGGTGAAGAACTTCAAGGAATCCCCAGGCGAGCACCTCTTAAAAAGAGATCAGTTGTTGATTGTCTGCTATGGTTTCAGTAAATAGAGTTGGTTCACCACCACAAAAGATTCCAGGAGATTCATTGTTTCCTTTTCGGTACTCAAAAAAATGGAGCAGAACCTGAGGTAGTCGAGCTCTGAAATACCTAAGCAAACCTGCCAGATCGTGAAAATACAGAATAGAAACCACCTGGCTACCAACCAGTTGTGGGGCTAGAGAGAACTTTCTTATGTTTGTAGACCTGAAGACAGCATCTCTACAAATTCCCATCTTTCTGTGGCTCAAAATTTTCCTGAGAGTTTGAATTTCACATAAATATCAAATCAAATCTCTATCCTTAGGTCTGGTGATCCTCCTCCCTCAAAGTTATTTACAAAAGATGTGTAGCCATAATTGTGCATCCAGGGCAGGCATATGTATCTGTTCCTAGATAACATCCTTATCTGGGACTGCACGCATCAGCCACATAAGTGATGACATCTGACCTAACACTAACAAATATTTCCTCTGCAGACAGAAAGGACTATTGGACTTGAGTCTCTGAGGATGAAGTGTGTGTGACCTTTTGGGGCCTCTTAGCTTGAGGTCTCCTAAGGAGAAGAAAGCACCATGACAGCATCTCTCCTGAGGAGACAAGGAATCTAGGGAATGAGTGTGAATGATATTATTCCACTGTGCAGAACAGAATTATCTTGTGCCCTGAGGTCAGGCACATGAGTCTGATTCAAAAGTACACTGGCTGAGCCAGCAGTCCCAACAACTGTAGAATGACCCTAAACCACTTGAGAAACATTTCTTAATTAAATGAAAAATCTTTAGTAATTACTCTTGCATTAGCAATATACATGAGCTATAAAATCCATATAGACAGCATATGGATTAATTAATTTTCAAGCAATATCTGAATGAAGTTTAATAATATAAGATGCAAGATATACCGGATCATACACTAGTTTGCAAGTACTGAGTTGCTTGACGTCGTCATTTGATAGGCAGAAGTGTCAATTGAATTGCAGCACAAAAGGAATTAAGGAGGTCCTGTTGTGCACAGTGTGGTGCATCAGAGATATAGAAATGTCATTTACAAGAAAAAATTCAATTTTTTGTCTAGTGTGTAAAAGCAATCTTATCTTTTTTTAAATCACATTTTCACTGGTATTTTTGTCTGTTCATAAAATAGCTAATCTGTACAACAAAAGAAAATATATAAACTTTACCCCCACGTTAACATATTTGTTGTCACTTATGAACAGTAAGTGTCCTTATTCATTTATATACAGACATATAGAATAGTTACCTATAATTGGATTTTGCAAAAAGTTATGCAACTGTAGTCCCTCCTGTTCAGCTGGTTTTCTCCTGAGTTGGTTTTATAGTGAGAATTGTTGGTACTTAGTTAAATATGAATTGCTGAATAGTGACTGATGCAGTGTGCCCCCTAGATTCAGAATCTTAATCTTTTCATAGAAAAACATTTCTCTAGTGTGATATTGATGTAACAAGAAGCACATAGAAATGGAATTATATGCATTTCATAACACAAGGTCATAAATTGTGAAGTAAGATTGCATTGTCTTAAAGGAAAGCTTCTACTGCTCCACAGGTTTGTCTCTTTGTCTCCTGGTGCATATTGCAAAGGAGCACCCTGCTCTGATGTGACATGAGCTCTGAATTGAAAGTTAAGCATAATTTTATTCATCCCAAATTATATTTATCAACTAATTGTTCTGAAAACAAGTGTAAAGTGTGTGTCTGCTAATCAGGGAAGTGCTATTCCTTATTTTCATTATTTTATGATGGGTACACTAAGGAGGTTATTTGAATGTGAAGGCATTTGTTTAATAAAGTCTGAACAATCCTGTTTCTTCTAGTATTACTTTCTGACTCTAGTAATGTTTTTTGTCAGTAAAGTTTTGGGGGGAGACTCAGGGTGCCATTGTAAGTTGTATACCATTATTAAAGTAAGCTGTCTGAAAATGGTTTTATGAACCTGGCTACAGATGGGATTTCTGGTTTACACTTTCAATAGCAGCTATGCTCAATTGTCCAGTTTTAGGAGGTTGAGAATTCCAGGAGGAGATAGCAGGCAGTAGTAGAGATGTAAGATTAGCCATAGGATGAAAACTGAGAAATGGAAAATAAGATTTAAGAGTATCATAGATTGACAGCTAAATCTCCTGGAATTAGAGTTCACCCAACAATAGAACTAAAGGGAACAGGATGGAGTCCTTTTTCTCACAAAGAAGGACCTGTGGAGGTGGAGACCTTAGGCCTGGTCTATACTGCCGTCATCGGGAGATAATGCAAGCTGCATATAACTACATAGCTTGTATATCTCCCATTGATGTACCATTGATTTACAGCACTGTGTGTGATGCAGCCTTACTCCTTTCAGGGAGTTGGATTACCTACATTGACCAGAGAGGCCATCTGGGGTCGATTGTCACAGAGCCCACTGTGTAGACATACCCTTTAGACTGGGCAGAGGTAAGAGGGAAAAGATCATGGAGCTGGGAAGTTAACAGCCAAAGGATTCAAGAATGAAGACAGAGCAAAGATTTGCCATTAGCCATCTCCTCTTATTTTTTCTAGACTTATTCTTAATAGAAGCCAAATGTGGGTGCTAATCAGATAGTTTGCTCAAGGAATTGATGCAAAAGAGAAAAAGAAACTGGTGATAGAGTGGAGGTTTTAGTCAAGGTAGAAGGCATGTTTCAGAATGGAGGCAAAGAAGCCTAAGGGGGAGGAGTGTATCTAATGGTCAGACAGAAAGGAGGAGGGCGGGGTTTGACGAGTCAGGTCAAGGGGTTTTAGATGAATAACAAACGGGAAACTGCAGATTGTGAAATAAGGCTGAGGGACAGGGATGCTGAGTGGTGTGCATGCTGAGTGGTGTTTAAATTTTTGAAGTGTAAGATAGAGAATGTAGAGAAGACACTGTTAATTAGAGGCAAATCAGTTAATGAGGAAGGGCAATAGTAGACTTTGTGACAGGGTCAGGCCTGATGGCTACGCCAGAGTGCT
>ML675630.1:1208052-1283980 GCA_007922155.1 Mesoclemmys tuberculata | reverse complement strand
GATGATCATATTGGTCCCTTCTGACCTATGAGTCTGAGTCTATGCATGTGAGAAACAGATGTGATTGGTCAGCTGAGTTTGGAGACACTATCTTGGTTGTACTAGTAAAAGACAGGACTTGAAAATTAACTGGACACCTGCCAGCTGGAGAATGATGCTTGTCGGCCATGGCCCAGTTTGGAGCATGAACATTCTCAGAAGAGAGAGAAAAAAAGTCACCAGTGAGGTTGACAGGCAGTGCCATCACGAGGAGCTTGTGTCCTGTCTTGGTTCTTGAGAGGGAGGAAGATGCTGTGATTCCCATCAGGGCATCACCTCATTCTGGGATTTGATCACTGATTCCTACTATCCAGACACTGATACAAACCATTTGAAGCACTTCACTTCCACCAAACCTGATAGCGCTGTCAGCATATCTATGAAATTTAAGTGTCTTGTCAGTTTCACTGGTGCACACAGAGTTGAGAATAGTTGAAAAACAAACAAAAAAATTGCTTAAAGATTTTTTTAAAATTCAAAAACATTTTGCTTTAAACTTTTGTAAAATAACTTTGAAATTTTTGGAGTTTTTTCTTTTAAACCATTTTTAGTTTTCAGTCTCTTGGTTCAGACTTTCCTCTTTTTCTTTTTTCTCTGTTTTTCAATTTTGCCACTCAAAAAGAAAATGAGAAAAAAACCAAAAAAGGCCAACTATGTTTTGGTTTTTATTGGGGGGGAGAAAAATTGAAAATTTTTCAGAAAATTTTTCAGAAAATTTGTTTTTGAGAAAAGGCTATCTTTCACACAGTTTTTCTTTGATTTGATTAGCTCCAGTACTGAATAACAGCTGTGAAACAGATCTTTGTTAATTTTACTCTGCTCAGATATTGATGGCGTAGCTCCCCAACTTTGATATGCCCTAAAGAGAGAGGTTTTTTGTTGTGGTGTTTTTTTGTTGGGTTTTTTGTTTTTTGGTTTTTTAAGTAGATTTTCAAGCCCTGCTAAGATTTTAGGTAACATTTTCAATTTGCCTATATCCCATTCACAAAAGTGATCTAGGCACTTCATTCCATTGACATTGGCTGGCCAAGCTGTCTTTTTAATTGTTTGATTAAATTCATACTTCTGTAGAATTTGTAGGATGTGAAGGGGTGTATTGGAATTTCTGATCCATATTAGAAACAGATGCTTCAGTATTTGAACCTGAAAGTTAAGTGGAAAAGTTATGCTTAAAATTTATACTAACAGCTCACAGCTACCTGAATATATTTTACATCATTGGACACTTATTGCACTTATCTCATTAAGAAATAGTACCATCTAAATCTGTTTAAAACAATGGTTTTCAGCCTGTGGTATGTGGACCCCTGAGGATCCTCACACTATATCCAAGATTTCCAAAGGGGTCTGCACCTCCATTTGAAATATTTTAAGGGTCCACAAATGAAAAAGGGTTGAAAACCACTGATTTAGAGGTTAGCTTTTATGGTGGTCAAGTCTAATTATTTTGAAGTTAAATACTTGTTTCTGGCTTACTGCTTCAGAGCTTCATTTCATTCTCAAGAAGATGGGTTGTCCTAAAATATTTCAATTAAAAATAAATTCTGATTAATCAACCATTTCTTGTTAAGTGGCAGGTGGATCATATAGCAAAGATACCAATCATCATTTTTGATGGTGTGTACATGGTTTCACAAAAACCTCTTTATTCATTGTACTGTTAACGGCCTCATTTTTAACATTTTATCATATCAGTTTAATACTGTTGTTTGGAAGCTGGCTGTGAGCAGCTAGGCCATGTTTAATCATACTACTTCATCTGAAGTGTTCAGGTTTTCTCACAATGATAGCACGTCTCCTGAAATGAGTCAGAAACTTGATCATGCTTATGCTACTTACCTGGGTCTTACCTCACTGCAAAGACTAGAGTGCTACAAATAACATTGCCTCTGAAGGGTTGTGTGCCTCATGCTGGCATTGTGATGGGGTATTGATTCTTCCTATAACGTTTAAAATTGCTTGCATGCCTCCCAGCAGTGAATACATATATGACTGATTCAATATGAGATGAGCATTCTAGTAGAAATGAAATGTTGGTTTACATTCCCATTCCAATAACAATGCAAAAAAACCCCAAACCCTCTTGTTTTTCAAAAATGCAGCCGTAAGCTACCAACCTATTTGTTTCCAGTGCATGAAACTGCAAGCTATTTTATTGAAGCCTAATCTGAGGAAAAATTCAGTTTGACTCTCATATAGTTTTTCTTCATTGATTGCTTTAAGATAGTGGGATCTCCTTTTGTGCCCTTCTCATAAGATGCATTTTGGCTTTTGTCTGTTTTAATGTACAAATAGTTCAGGATTATATTTTAACAAGAGAAAATCAAATGTGAATTGAAGCAGATGGTCTGTATAGGATTAATTTAAACATGGAAGATTGGAAAAGCAGTGGTTAGAAGTTCATTGTCATACAAGAGTTTATTTGAAACCTTTGAGTTTTAACTGCAGGTGAGTTAGAGTTCACTTTAGCCTCAGATTTAGGCAGTTGGCACTAATGAATGGTATGGCAGTAATCTAGAATTTGGCTACTTTCTCCAGCTGATTTTTCAGTATGGCAAGAGAACTCTGTTTAATAATACTTTTTTGTGGCACAATTGATGAGTGAATTAAATAATTGCTGTATAACATTAAATTAAATTGAATCATTTTGTACTATTGGCAGTCAGCTGTCACTAGCTTGTTTTTAGTTAAATTTAGGTATAAATTTTGGTTGAGTTTCTTGGCCTAGATTTATTTCAGATTTTAAAATATTTCTGTCAGACTTAAAGAAATGAACCCCCCCTGAGACTTCTTATTGTAGGAAATTAAAAAATATAAAATATAGTGGAAGAAAAACAGGAATATAGTTCCATAAGGTTGCTGTTTGCTTGTAAAGCATGATGTAAGCTTAATCTAAACTTATTACTGCATAATTTCGGTAAGGGAATTGACTAAGTAAATCGCTTGTTGCTTGAGAATGTATACCAAAGATTCTTTATAGCTTGAACTTCTAGCAGAAGAGAATTTTGTCTCGCAAATCATATTCAAATTACTTTTTTATTGTAGTGTTAATTGATACATTATGACTGTAGTACTTCTTTGTGTGTGTCATAACTACAATATTTTTGTATTTATGCTGAATAAAGAAAACTTTTTTAAAAACAAGGGAATAATTTTTACACTGAAAGTGGATTTTAAACATATGCTTGTATCAAAACCTATTTGACAGTTACCTGTTTTTAAGTAATAGGTTCCCTGATCAACATTAAGTTATCAGTATGATTGTAATTGCTGCTTTCTTTGACTTTGTGTCATAGACTAAATATTGGGAACATAAATTGGCCTACCTATATTTGCTTTAGTTTTCCTGACCTCTAATAAGAACATTTTGTAAGATCAGGAGCAAAAAGCTTCCTAAACATTTCTTTGATTGAAAAGGTTTGTATAAGCCACTTTGGGTGGAGATTGGGGGGATGGCGTTGGGGTTAAAGAATAAAAATGGAACTTAATATAAGCAAAGTAGAGGTTACTACACATTCAAATATCACACGGTTTATTGTGTTCAGTTTGGAAAGAGGCTGTTTTCAATAACTTTGATTTGATTCCATGAAAGGTTTTAGTTTTACTTACTGTAGCTCCTTTGTTTTGCAGAGATCTTGATGCAGACGTCCTTTTGGATTTCTTTTTAATAATGTGTGACCCTTCACCTTTGATCCCTTGACCTGCATTACCTTGGTAACCATTTCATTTTTAATTTAATTTCATTTTTTAATTTTTGTGTGCAAGCTGTAACATTTCATCCTCTTAAATTGTAACATTCTTTGACTTCCCCGAATATATAAATGTCTCTTATCTATAAAGTGTTATAATATTGGCTTCATTTTTATATTAAAATTCATTTCAGTTGTAAAAATAAAGTGTAAAGTTTCTCACTGTTTTAATTTCCTTCAAGTTCAATTGTGTGTGTGTTTTTGTACAGTGCATTACTTTTTCTTACCCATGTTCTTAGACTTATAACTAACTTATTATTTTGATGTTTTTGTAATTAAGTGTTAACTTGCGTTTCCTCAGTAGTTGTCAGTATCAGTAGGAATTTCTCTGCATTTTTTCTGCTGTTTTCTTTCTGCCCGACTCACATTTTTGATAGATTAAAATGCGATTGTGAAAACATTTCAAATACATTTTTAAGAAACATAAAATAAAAAAGCTTGTACCATTTTTAACATCTCATTTATTGTTCAGGAGATTTTTTCCTTTGACTTCTGTGGTAATTATAAAAACAAGTAGATAGTAAGTTGGGATGTGATTAAGGTTTTGGTTTCTTATCCTAGATATAAAACCAGCTATTTAAACAGTTATCTGTTTAATCTAGTGATGCATTAGTGCAATTGTGATGTTGTGATCTGAAAGAGTTCAGAATTATCAGTGCTAATGGAGTCAGTATTATATGAACATATTATAGCCGCAGTGCCTTTTTTGTTCTTTTCATTTTTCTTTTTTTAAAAGATGCTGACACTCAACGCAATTTGCATTAACTCTGGATACTAGCTATGGCTTTTAGTAGGGATCTGTTTCTGTCTTATAAATGATCATATCAATTCTCTACTGAGCATGGCCCACTGAAGCACAGATTATTTTTTAAGTATCTCATTATTTTATTCTCCAACATTTAGTGCTGAAGTTTTAATTGCACACAGCCGAAGTTGCTAACGGAACATGAAATGTTTTTAGGTCTTCTCTGCAGCTTGTTGATACCTATAAAAGTTTATATCTTTCATTGGAACCATAAATTAAAATTAGAGTGGACGTGAGCTGTTGGTTGTAGATTTGAACTCATGCAAACTAGACCCTCTAAAGTCACTGTTTTTGTCCAATTGGCCTGTGAAGAAAAGCAAGTTTAAATATTGCTGAAATCTATTGGTGAAAAAGGCAAACTGTCTTGCGAGCCACTAAAGATGCTGAAATCAGCATTTTCAACTCTGAAATGTGAACCTGTAAAGGTGTCACTGTCTTACAGTTATGCTACATGTCTTTATTCCGTTATACCAATTTACTTCAGAGAAGAAAGTTTTACTGCTCTTTATTCCTGGAGGCACTGCAGAGCCAATGCAATCAAGAATAAGTGAACTGTATTTAATTTTTTGTGCATTATCAACAGAATTGTTTACTTAAAATCCAATTAGTTATATGTGTGTTCAAACACATTACCTTAAATATGTTTCACATCTATCTCTAGAAATCTTTACAAAAACTCATCTTCATTCTCAGAGCCCAGGTTGGGTGAGCAGAGACGGTCGTTAGAAAATAAAAATATTTTAACCTGTAAAATAGGTACGATCATTGAGACACAGACATATAATCCCTTGTTGATTTTAGTCATTTTTCAGAATAGAACTGCACTTAGAAGCAATAAAGTCTACTCCATTATATTTCTTCAGTTTTAAGATTTATTCCTGTGCCTTTTTATGACCTGAATATTGTGAGTTGAAATGAGAATGTTAGTTAAGCTCCAAAAGAGAACTCGGTGTCTTCCGCATCCCTCTCAGTACACAGAGGACCCATCCTATTTCACCCTTTTTTCTCCCCATTGTGCCTATAATCATTACAGATGCTGCTTGGAATCAGTCAATGCTGATTTTTAATTGGATAAGAGGTTATTACTCCCCAACCCCCAGCGTGGGCATACTGCTTCTATGACATTGCCTTAGCCATCTTGAGAAGCACAATAGTAATCCACAAGACTTTCTTAAATTGCTCTCTGCCTTCAGAAACACCAACAAGAAGAGTTGAAAGGAAAAAGAGCATTACACATCTGCTTTTTAAAAAAAGACATACATTTTTTTTTAAACTTAACACTCTTACTAAAGTAAAACATTTTAAGGTGATTTCTCTCTTCAGGGCATCTATTTTCTTGTGTCTGATAGCAGCAGCAGTTAAATATTTTAGTGTTTCAAATCTCAAAGTAAGAGAACCTTTAAATGTTAATTTCCCTTATGTTAGACTCCTTCCAAAGAAGACATTGTGAAAATTTGGTGTGTATGCAGAGGATTGGCTCTAAACTGCATCCTCTCCAATTGACACAGAGAGGAATAAATGATGGAAGCAGCAGAAGAATATTAGATGCATCTGATTTGCTATTTGGAAATTTACAGAAGAAATGTTAAAGGAAGGAAGCTGAAGGGGAAATGGTTGAGAAAACTGGATTTCATGTTTCAGTGATAACATTGCAGGGTTAACTCTGGGCTACTTTTTTCAAGGGAGAACAAGTGCTCTGCCTCTTCCCCGTAAAAGTACAGCTGAGTGTGACTGACTTTGGGAGAGGATGCAAACTAACTGGTAATTTGAGTACCCAGTTTGCAGAACTGGAGGACATGTACAGAAAAAAAGCCAGCATTATGCTTTCCTCTTTAACTGAGCTAGGAGTCCTTGTGTCTTTCCTCCATTATCTTTTCTGCCAAGAGTCTTCAGGCAAGAAAACTCATATGGTACAGGTTTCTCACTTGGACTTGTCTGCTCTAATTTTCATTCAGAGCTCTTATATCTGGCATTAGATAGTTCATATTTAAGCTTTTCTGGATTTCCTGTTACAAGAGTGAGGTCATGTCTCTGAGGCTATGTCTTCACTGGACCTAGGGGTGCAAATTCCAACTCAGGTAGACTTACCCACACTAGTTTTGATTTGTGCTAATGTACTAAAAATAGTAGTATAGCAGCAGTGGGATGGGAAGGACAGGTTAGCTGCCTTGACTTATCTAGGACTTCAGGTGGGATTGTACTCAGCAGTTAGCACATCCTGCTGCTTATGCAATCACAGCTGCACTGTTATTTCTAGTGCATTAGTTGGATCAAGGATCACATGGGTATGTCTACCTGAGCTGGAAATAATACCTCCAGCTTCAGTGTAGTCCTACCTCAGTGTTGGCATGTTGCTGAACTCTGGGTTGTTCAGGTATAGTGCAGCAAATTTTGCTAGAAGATTGTAAATCTACAGGGTAAATTTGCAGTTCAAAAAGGAATTTGCAATATGGATCTTTCAAAGGGATTTAATTCATCAGGTTCCATTATTCCTCTAAAAACAGTCCATTTATTATTTGGCTGATTTGTTGTTGAGTTCCAAAAGGCTCTTCTGCTACTTGTATCTGCTTTATCATACAGTGAAGTAAATTTAGTATTTTCTCATCCTATTGTAAAGAATTTGTTGAAAGGACTGTAAAATGTATTGTCCTCTACTTGCAGATCTTGTTGTTCATACAATTTGGATCTAGTGCTCACTAGGTTGATGGTATATTTGCACCTTTTGATGGGAGGATGTTCATCTGGCCATAAAGACACTGTTTCTTATGGCAACAATATTTGCAAGATGCATGGGTAGCAACCAGCATTGGTGACTCACTTGATTTTCCTGTCCCCACCCCACACATTTCTGTGACCTTTTCGCAGTTCTTTCTGAGAATAAGGTGCTGCTGTGTTCACTGTCTAGATTAAATAAAATTGGCATTTACTTTCAACCCATATCAGTCCTTTAACTTTTCATTATTCTTCCCTTTAACTTTATTCATTAGTGGAAGGGCTGGGCTGCACAGCTATTATACTGTTCTGTGTTCTGTGGAAAGAATTAAACCACATTTAAAATTGCTTAGTTTATCTAGATGGGGGATAAAGCCAAGGGGCGGATAGTCTCAGCAGAAATTGTATAAATGGACCACATTTTGTATACAAACTTACGTTATGCATGTGTCTGTGACAGAAGGACACATTGTACGAGCAGCCTCTACTGCATGACCTAGATATACTTCAGTCACTGAAATAAGCATGACTTCTACTTGGAATTCATACATTGGACACATCATTACTTGTGATTTGGCTTTCATGTCTGATACCCAATTTGAGAACAGTTCTGCGACCCTTGTAATTTCTAGTTCTCCACGGACCCACCTCTTCTTGGGTTGTAATTGCCAATTAATCTCCCAAGTGTTCTTTATGCTGTCAATATTTGAAGGAGAAAGAAAGGTTACCAATGGGTAATTGTAGCTCTGAGTAGTTTGACAGCATAGACCCACCCCACTCCCCATGCACTTTCCCCACTTTAGAATCTGTTGAGTGGGTTCTCATTCATTGGAAGTGAGACTAGGGCCAGTGCTCCTTGTATAACATGGAATCTCTTCAAACATATGGTGTAATGAGAGAAACACATACATGCTTATGGTTTTCCTGAGGCTTCTAACCTTGGTTAAGAGAGCACATGCTTGCAAGATCTGTTTTCTTTCTGCTTGGAAAAAGTACAATTACTAGGTAGGTAATCTTTTTTTTCCTGTTGAGTATTTAAGATGCCCTCCTTTTCAGTATTTATTTAGAACACATTTCCTGTGTAGCTGGGTATCTTTTTACTAACCTCCAAGCAAGGCTGAATACTAGAAGAAGAATTGATATTCTTTAAGGTAAACATGGAGATTTCTCATCCAGAAAATGCTGCTGCTGCCATCACCACAATACTGCTATAGTTTCTGACACTGATGATAATGAGTGGTGTGTAATAGCAGTTCAAGTTGAGAGGCTACCACACCATGAAAAGCAATCCTTTGAACATGAATTCTGTGACATGATAGCAACAGTAAATGTGTTGTGTTCTGTTCTTTGTTGCCTCATTGGAGTTCCCACATGTTGTTGCTTGCCCCTCTGGATTCTCCTGAATAAATTTCACATTCTAGAGTTAAATATTTTTGTACTTCCCTGCCGCTTAACCCCACATAGTCACTTTCCATAAATCCACTCCTGTACTGGTATGGCTTTTGTAGATTTCAGTAATGTCCCTGCACATATCCAATTCAACAGGCAAAGCTAGTGGTGCCTCTTGATTATATCTTTTCTCTTTCCTGACTATTTGTTAAACATTTCCTCAATGAGGGAGGAGCACTTGCCTGATCATAAGAGATTATTTGGTCTGTCTGCTAAAACAGGCTGGGTTTGAGTGAGAGCCAGGATTTTAATTGTCCATAAGGGTTCACTATCTAGGCGCTCACTTTAGTAGTATTCTTTCTGAAGTTTAATGTGTCCTTTTGGGCTGTTGTATTTACATGAAAAGCCCAATAAGCAGAGTTTAACAAAGAAAACTTACTCATAGGACAGGTTTCTGTGTTTTCTTTCAATTCTAATTAAAATATGTGAGGATGTATATGAATGACAAACTGAAAATTAGACAAGGAATTAAAATGATACTAATAGTTCTGCCATAAATTTTGGAACTATATGAAGGAAGGTTTTGATAGTATCTTTATGACAAATAGAATGAAAAAGCGCACCAGAGAGAGAGAATTTTAATTCTGTGTTCACACTTGAATTCAACTTGTCGTATGTATAATCTGAGATCCTCATGTGCGACCATTTAGTTTTGATTGATTTTCAACAGATATAATCAATCTTGTGCATTTTCAAGATTCGTATTATTGGTGAGAATGCAAAATATTTTATAATAAATAAAAACAAGTTTTTGTTGGACTGTCCTTCCATTGGGGACAAAATGGGGAGAATGAATGGTTCAAATAACATTTCATTTCAGGAGACCTGGGAGTAAACCTTGTTTAAATCACAAATGAACAGCCACAAAGTAGTCTCATTGTAGTTCCTATTAGACATCTTTAGATCTTGATTGGCAGATATTACAGTGATGAGGGCTATAGAAGTACCTAAAGAGGCAATATTTTCTGTTAATCAAAGAGAAACTGGAAGAGTGAGAGTACCAAGTCAACAGTTGGGTGCACAGGCATAGATCTGTGAGTGCAGAAAGTCAGTGTTTTCCATCAGTTTTTAAAGTGTGCCAATCATAGGTACCAAAGCCATAGATAATTTCCCATTTAGAGCAACGTAGGTTGACACAATGTCAACTGATAAACTTTCAAAGAATTCCCTCCTCTTACTATAACAGAATCCCAAAGCTCCTCAGTCATACTGAAAAGACTAGCATTAGCTGAAGCGTGGTTTAGGACCTCTCAAATCCAAGTGTAGTTGAATTTTGAATATTGTTGTTATACTTTACAGATTTGTCCTTTTTATTTTTACACTGTTTGGCCCCTAAAGAGACTAAAGTTAAGAAGTATTAGGTACTGTATTTATTATGACTAAGCTCTTGTGTTGTCTTGTAGAATATAAAGTATGCACACCTATGGAAATCTCTAACTTTTATCTGCATGAACAGCAAAATGAAAACTCAGCACTTTTAGTCTAATTTCATTCCTGTAACACATGCAAAATCATTTTCTTATTATATTTTCAACATTTTTTCTTTGAATTTCTGCCAGGTGTTTCGATGTACCATCTGTGCAAAATCCTCAAGTATTTGAAAGTTAGTGGGCATTTTGCATTTAAGAAAATTGTTCTGTTCAAATTTCAGTTCAGTGTCTTTCCTTTGGATTTATTACCAATTTCTTTTTACATTTGGTTTATTGTTTAGTCTTGTATCAGTATTAACAGTTTAATTGTGAACATAGTGGGAGAGGCAGATGTGTTATACCTGAAACTTTTTTTTTAAACTGATTTGTCTCCCTTTTTCAATAGTCACATATGTACTTGAGTCAGGACATAAGCTTTTTGCTGGTGGAGTTGCAAAGAAACACTTCAAATGGTGTGATGACAGGAAACTTAAATATTAGACATGAGATTCTACCACTTGAACTAAAGTCAAAGCTTCATTAGCTAGCTGTAATCGTAGGCTTCTATCCTCTAATAAACCAGCCACCAGAAGGCACTTTGATAGACTCTTCCATCATATTAAAGAAGTAGTTCCATTTAATGGTAGCAGTAGTAAATCTGGTACCTCTCTGCTATGTCAATCTCAAGATGACCTTCATATTTCAGGTGCCTCAATTGGACAAATCTTTGGACCCCATTCTCATCTCCTTCTTTACCCTTCTTCTCAACTTCTCCCTCTCCTCAAGCTCCTTTTTCTCACAGTACAAGTATGCTGAAGGCCCACCCATCTTAAAAATAAAAACTCCAACCATTACCATCACCCCAACCCACCTTTTCTCTCCCAACTGCTTTGACCTGTCTCTCTGATATCTCCTTGTGAATGTCTGTCACCTTAAAAGCAACATGACCAAAAAAAAAAAAAAAAAGCTTTTAATCTTTGCACCCTTCCCCACAAACCCTGCTCCTGCTTTCCCAGACAGCGGGCAAAAACCACCATTCTCCCAGTCATTCCCAGCCCTATAAACTGGGCTTTTTCTTTGACTTGGCTCTTTCTGTAGATCTTTTCATTGAGGTCATGTAAATCCTGCTTTTGTTTCATGAATAACATCTCTAGGATCCAGGCTTTTCTTTATTCCTATAGTTAAATCTTTTATGCAGGTCATTATCTCATGTCTCAATACTGCAACTTCCTTTTCCTCTCCAGTCTTGACAAATACAATCATCCCCACTTACATCCATTCAAAATGCTGCTGAAAAGATCATTTCCCTGGCTTATCACTTTGATTGTCATCATTTTGCATTCCTCTACTGGTGCCCCCCCTTCTCACCACATCAAACGCAAGCTATTCATTGTTGTTTTCAAGACCCTTCACAGCTTATCCTTGACCTATCTGCTGTTCTTGTATGCTGTTGAGACATTGACTGATGCCTCCACCCTGTCAATGATGCCAGCTTTTGTCACCCACATGTTAAATTTCCAATCAATACCTTCACAATTTCTCCCATGCCATCCCTCATACGTGGGGGGGGGGAGTTCCTTGTAAACCTCCACAAAGCCACCTCCCTTTATATCCCTCATTAAAAAACTCTCCTCTGTGGTGACGCCTAACAAAAACTGGACAATAATTTTTCAGCATGTGTGCTTTGACCACTGCTTTTCATGGTGATGTCTCTGTGTCCACCTGTTGTCATCTTAAAGTATAATTTCTTCAGGGCAGAAACAGTATTTTCATTGTGTTCGTACAGTATCTAGCACAGTGGGACTCTGATCTATGATTGGAGCAAATAATAAATTTGCATTAGATGTCAGACGTGAACAAGTGTTGTTTGATACTGCATTCATTCAAAATATTTGGGAACTCAAATAAGGAGAGGCTACTGGTAAAATTATGGTCTCACTGTATGAATAAATTAATGATAAACTTGCTGGAGGTAGGAGGTTTAGGTTAGCTATACTGAATCCTTGGTCAAGTTAGCAAGTGATGACATAAATAACTTGAAGTTATTTGCCACAGATTGATACAATCTCTGCCTAGCAGGATTAACAAAAGTGGTGGTCCATTTATTTTCATTTAGTCAGTCTGTTTCTCTCCAACGCAGACTTCATCACAGTGGTCTCTGCCATTGTAACCTCACTGTGGGTTTGTCTGTTATTTCCCAAATGACTTTTTTACTGATGTAAGATGCCCAGCTGTGATGGATATCCGTTTACAATTCTAAACAAATAAAAGTAGTCATTGCAAAAATAAGGGTCAGTTCAAGGGAACTGTGAGAGCTCCTTCTGGACTTGAAACCTATTCTCATAATTGAATACGTTTTTAAGTGTCCAAAAATGTAACAGTGGCCTATTTCTGTGTTGTTTTCCCCATACACACTATTGTTAGTGGGAGTTACCTGCATAAATAATTGTGTGTTGATAAGACGAATAACATAAGAATCTGTTAACTTTGGAAAGAATAAATAGTATCAAACTCATTCCATTCTTTTATGTGCATCAAGTATTAAGGTTCATTACCTGATGAGTGTAAAGCACTTTGAAGATGAAAAATGCTATATAAACGCTAAGTACTATTATATATTGCACAAATAATTGATCTGTTCATTTCTGAAACTCTTGTATGTTGAGGCACAGATAAATTAACGCCTAATCTAAAGTATAATCAATAACTTAGACTCAAAGTTTACTCAACTTCAATTTAAAAATTATTTGAAATCAGTAGAAAAGTGTAATCACAGAATCATAGAATATTAGAGTTGGAAGGGACCTCAAGAGGTCATCTAGTCCAACCCCTGCTCAAAGCAGGAATATCTGTTGGATTTCTGTGTTTTAATATACATTTTCCTTTTTGCTATTAGAATACTAGGGTATACATAAGTTTATTAATATAATTTTAAATTTTTAATGTTATAAACTCTTTAAAATCTTTGCATTCTTGCAGCTTTGCTGAAAATTAGAATGATCTGAATCTTCAAGTAAAATGGATAATAAAGAAAACTGCATAAAATGTACCCCAAGAAATTACAAAAACTGTGAACTGAAGATGGAATGTTGGAAACATCATTGATATTAATAGTAATTTAAATCAAAGCAAAAAATCATTTAAATAACTGATTTTAATCTTATTTTGTATTTGTAATTAGTTATTATCTTAAAAAGAAGTTTAATCTCATTGGTTACTCTAAGAATCCTCTTTGTTAGTTGGTAACCATTAAAACACATTAATTTGCAACCAGATATAGCCTTTATATACTAAATTTAGTGCATTCTGAAAATGAGGAAGATATATGATATCTATACACATTTAAGCAATTATATAGCTTAACATATATTCAGGCTATCTGTACATTTTTTGTTATGTTAGAAAATGGTGAATGGTGCATTTCTTATTTCCCAAATGATTAACTTTTCATCTGTGATTTGTGTCGAGCTTTTTTTGGAGAGAAATTAGACTTGAAGTGTAAAAACAGCATTTTATTTTTTTATTATTTAAGTAA
The DNA here is from genome assembly GCA_007922155.1 of Mesoclemmys tuberculata. NCBI lineage: Eukaryota > Metazoa > Chordata > Testudines > Chelidae > Mesoclemmys > Mesoclemmys tuberculata. The sequence continues at coordinate 1,270,282 of ML675630.1, read as the reverse complement.
AGCTACCTTTTAAATGTCTTAGATACATACGTAAGAAAAGAAACATTTATAAAACATGTTTTACATTTAAAATTTATTAAATGCAGGAAGTATTATCTGTAGCTAGGGAACTGAAGGGATGATGGTTTCTGGTCACCATGGCCTTGAAGATTTTAGAACTAGCTGCTGGTCCAACCTTTTCCTGCCTTTTTTTAACTCCCAATCAATTTTTGAACTAGTCATTGAAGTGAACTAGTTAAATAAACTGAAATGAGGAAAATATTCTCTCTGCATTTGTAGAAGAGACTTCTGTTGGCAGAAGCTGGTTTAGCACTTCAACAGACTCTGGTTCCAGGTGATTAGCCAGTGACTTCTCTCAGTTCAGTGGGTCAACTTTCTTTAAAACTTAGCAGTAAACATACCACTTAATATTTTTGTACTTAATTTAAATGTTTTAATATATTGTAAATTTAGGCCTTAACATAAATTGTCATAATTTCAAATTTAATTTTAGATAGGTTTTTTAAAACAGATATATTTAAATAAAAATCTGATTTTTTAAATAAAAGAATTGATTTTTATCTATCCTGCATTATCAGGAACAGAAAAGCAATAAAATTGAACAATTGATTTCACAACAGTCAGTCTTAAAGCAAGGTAGTAACCCTGTTTTGAGCAGCAGCTTTTTCTAGATCCTGTAAAATAGAACCTTGTTCACTATCAGTCAAGCCAGTGTTTGTATATGTATACAGTGACCACCAATAAAAATAGTTTAGCCAAAATTAGTTCTTAAGTTAACATTTTAAATAATTTTACTTTCTTTTAATTAAACATTGCCAGGGACAGAATTTTGGTTAATAAAGTCAGTCCTCTCTTATACAAATCCATCCAAGTATTTATGCTTAAAGATTTAAAGTCACTTTCCAATTTCTCTTGAAAATCATCCATTAGAAATAACCATAAATAATGTTATCCTTAATTTTTAAATTTACCATATTCTACACTTATTTTAATCAAATATTAGAGGCTTCCAAATTCCTTACTAATGCCTTTGTCAATTACTCAGTCTGTTTCTGTACTTGAGGTTTTTTCCTGACTTAATGTTTATATATTTAAAAAGTTTCAAAAATGACAGTTACATTTTGAGACATTTAATTTTAAGACCGTTTCATCTACTACTGGTCACTGATTCTTTGGCAACAGGGAACAAAATCCACTGTAGTTTTCCTGTCCCGCTGAAATTAATCAGATGGCATTCAACAAGCGCCACTGACAGGAAAAAAACAGCCCTAAAAAAGGATTGCTAAGCATGGCCCTGATCCTGAAAGCCAAGGTGCATGCTTGAGCATGAGGGTCTCCCTGCATGGATCAGCTTGCAAGATTTGGGGGCTACATTTCCTCCACTTCCTGTTATTAAACACTTTTGGTATAATTCAGCTTTCTAGAGACATAAAACATTCTGTACTAGATGCAGTGGATGGGCACTCAGTTGTAAATGTTTGAATGTTGACAAATGCATTTCCATTTTTTGCGCTGCAATATTGGGTGGGTGGGGGAACAGAACTGTGTTGTGGTGGTTTATATGATCCCGTTTTCTTCAGCTGGATGTTTTGCAGGATCTAGTCCATGCTGCTTCATCTATACGATGGTATCAAACAGGTAATCATAACATTCACACATTGTTTTGGCTGTTTCCCATGTTTCTCCCCACACACAAACTCCATGACGTCTGACCAATGCAGTACAAGAGTCTGGATATTCATTCATTGCATATGCCATTTGTTCCTTGAAGTCCTCCTCTGGTGTGTTCTCAACAATGGGAGCCACTAACTTGTCATATATGTAATACCCTCCTGAAGTGCATTTTTTATTCCTTTTATCATTTCTTGATGGGTAATGCTGACGATGTGTGGTATCGGAGGCCATTCACTGTTTAAACAGTCTGAGGATGCAGTTGTGATGAAAAGTGCATAGAGCCCAAGCTATACCGCTGAGCATTGGACAGACTAAGTTTAGGCTGAATTATCTTTCTGATTTGATCTCTGCTTGCTAAAAGGAGGAGGAGGATGTTCCTCTGCCTGCTTACCTTTGTGTCTTCTCCCTCTCCATGTGAGCATCAGACCTCCATGGGGAGGATACTGTGAAGGAAAGTAATTTGCAAATGTTAATGGAGACGAAATGGGCGTTTGTGGTGCAACATTTGCTATCTACCAGAAAGGAAGAGTTGTTGAGTTCCAGTAACTACAAAGTACAATAAAGTAGAACCTCAGAGTTATGAACATGTCGGGAATGGAGGTTGTTGGTAATTCTGAAATGTTCATAACTCTGAACAAAACCTTATGACTATTCTTTTCAAAAGTTTACAATTGAACATTGACTTATGCATAAAGTTTCAAAGATATATTAAGAAAAATGCTGCTTTCCCTTTATTTTTTAGTAGTTTACATTTAACACAGTTCTGTACTGTGCTTGCTTGCTTGCTTTCTTTTTTTTTTTTTTTTTTTGGTCTCTGCTGTTGCCTGATTGTGTATTACTGGTTCCAAATGAGGTATGTGGTTGACTGGTCAGTTCATAACTCTGGTGTTCATAATTCTGAGGTTCTACTGTATGTTCATTGTTTTTTTGGGAATAATCTAGCTTTAAATTACAGGTTCCGGGTTAATAGATTGATGATTCTGCACAATGATATAAGACGGATGAAAAATTGACTGTATGGAAGGCAAAAACCGAAATTGTGAGATTGTTTAGGAACACCTGGGTGGAAGCTGGCAAAGTGTATCCTACAGGTTATATCATTCTTTCTGTTTGTTATGATCAATGTACCCCACCCATGATAAATTTAGGCAAGAAAGTTTCGATCAGTTTGTCACCAGCAGTCCTGTCTCCTTATTTCTTCTCACTACTCATCTGATTTGTTTTTATATATTTATGATGCATGCAATAAATATAAACTGTAAATCCATTCAGCTGTGAGTAAAAACCATACAGAAATGTTTTAGGAAGCAAAACGAAATGAGTGTTTCACTTGGATTGGAGAAAAAAGTCAACTCTTTAACACTTTTAGTTAATTGATACAATTGGTAGAAACAAGATTATTAAATTACTATTACTACATGCATCTTGTGTACAGCATAAACCAGATATTCCAGTTCTAAATACTGATCTCTGTGGGACAAAACCCAGATAAATTCTGTTGTGTGTGTTTTTGCCAGGACACTGCTTCCAGCAGCTATAATCAGATATAATCTTTCTGAAAACAAAGCGTAACTCCCAAGGGAACTATATGTTGTCCTAGTTGAGCCTGTCTTTTACTGAGCACTTGACAATTGTGGTGTCTTCCACAGGTTTTTACTCATTAAAAAAAAATATCAGAGGATTAAAACCAAAATAGAGGTTAATCTGGAAGTCTGCTCAAACATAAATGCAAAGATTGAAACTAGTTTTGTTTTACAAAGGAGCCAGAACATATGTATTTCATTGAATGGCCATTAGATAAACTGACAGAGCTTCATGATTATTCTGTCTTTTTAATCTAGTAGTCATTAAATAAGAACACATTGCTCTTACAAATGGCATGTAAAATCCTTGTACATCCCATGCAATTCCCAGGGGAGAATTCACTAATGGCCTTGTTAGTATGCATGCACATGCTGTTTCTTTACATGATTTTCTGATGTCATATTTTTCGGTAAAAGCTCTCATCCAGCAAAGATAACAAGGGTTACATTATATTACCAGGGGAGGGTGATGGCTATTGTCACTAATTTTTAAATACAACTTGAGCCCTTTGATGGGACAAAATAACCATGAAGTTCAGTTAATTGATAATGTGAAAGGATGTGATAATGTGAAATATTGATGTGTAAACTTCTCTTATTAAAGGAATTGAATAATGAAAATCAAACACTTCACCTATAGTTATGAATTTTAAGTTAATTACAGCCTATTAGAGATAATATGATTTTGTAAAATTGGAAGATGTATCTGCTCCACATTGAATTGCTGCTCAACAATAACCAGTTACCTTTTGGTATCTCAACACTATGTGTATGGACATTAAAAATTTAAATTCATTCTCTATACAGATGAACTTTCACATTGCTTGGGTGACATTTAACATAGTACTTAAACTGACAGTTGAACTTTTACCTCTTCTATATAGAACCTCTTTACCTGTGATATACAACTCCCTTCTATCCTCTTAGTTTTTTTCATTTTTATTTTACTTAAAATTAACAAGCAAAACACTAAGAAGAAACTTCATAACATAGTATAAAAATATCTTACCAATAAATCTGGGGCGAGAACTGTCTTTATTTTGCCTATTAGACTTGGCAGGAAAAGGGCTTTAGAAGGAGTTCTTTGGAAGATATTATAATTTAAAGATTTTTTCAAATGTGTGGTTTTTTCCCCTTTTGAGGTGTTTAAAGAAATCCCTCCCTCCATAAATTGATTACCTCTCAACATCAGAAATCCTTGGCATTAAATACTAGTTAAACTGCCACTGTGCTGATTTGAGTGTTCCTTTGTGTTAAATGTAAAACAGGTTTTTAATCTTACAATTTAGATGTTTTAATAGAAAGTAAATGTTTAATTTACTTTGGCTGCAGCTGAACCTGTATTTAATCCACAAGAACATGTACAATAAAATGAAAACATGCCTTTATTTAAATAAAGGTTTATTATTGGGTTACCTATTTTAAGTATTTCAACATATACTTTCAAAATAGGCATACTTTTAAAATAGAAATGACAATCAACATTTACATGTATAACTTGTGTAATATTTTAAGCAGTGACCGAGTTCAGGTTGCCATATAAGGCTTGGCAAACGGTGAAACTGAAACACTGTAATGGTAAAAACAGTGCTTTTAGGTGCCATGTGGATAGATAAAACTTGGGTGTGTTTGTTTGTTTTTGTTTTTCTTAAAAGCACCATTGGTTTTTAAGTGATGAGTCATGATCTGTGCCTCTCTCCACTCCTGAATACAGTACTGGTGCATTGGGTTAGTACTAACTTCAGTGGAAGATGCCACCGTCTGAACATGGGCCTCTCTTCCCGCAGCATCCAGGTTTTCATGGCTAGGGCTTTCACCCAAGTGTTGGACAGGCATGACCTTATTTAGCTTGTACTATCATGATGCAAGGTAATTGCTATTGTCCCAAAGCTGTGTTTTTGTTTTTCAAAAAATAAATCACGGGTGGGGAAAACCATCAATGGCCTGCGAAATAGTACTGGAAAGGAATTCTGCCCATTCTCTTCCCTGTACCATCTTTGCAATTGCTCTGGGAATTAAGGAAGCCAAATCTTCTTTTCCTGCTAACATGGCAAAGCTTTATATAGACTACCTAAGGTACAGTATTCTCTGTTCCTCTGTACAGTTGATCCATCAGATTGCTCAGGCTCCAACAAACCTTTGCTCCCTCCGGAAGGCAATTTTGCCTTAGAGACCCAATGGATAAGAAGATTGATGGGGCACTCAGAAATGTTTTTGATTACTCTGCTGCTTAGCTGGCCATTCATTCATTATATGCAGCTATGCCCTGATAAAGTGGAATACAGAGTTATAAGAGGAACTCTCCATCTTTGGTTTTAAATCCAGACCATTCAGAAAGGTTTTAGCTAAAGATAGTGTCATTTGCACTTTTCTGTGTATTTCCACCGTCAGAAGACAGACTACTATGCCTATTAGCTTCTTAAGAAGTTGAGATCATAGGCCTATGAAATTCTCTTCTGAAGAAGGCTAGAATGACTATGTATTGCAGTGCTTTCAGATTAACATGTAACACTCACATCTTCAGTTTGTTTTCCACAGCCAGAACAAAAATTACGATGGGGAAGGAGGAGGAAGATGAAGACAATGAAATTATATGAAAAAATAAATCCACCTGGTCATCTCAGGACGAGGGAGAGGAAATTGGATCATGTGGTTTTATTATGAGACTGGTGTTGAGGTGGGGGTTATAGGTGCTCAGTGACTGTGATGATGAGCAGTATAGACATGGGGGGAGACAGACCTGGGGAAGTCTGTAAGAAGGGAAGGCAACTGATCATTTGTTTACAGGCGGTGAATCAAGTTATTTCATACCAGAGGTCAACATAACATAACTATATAATAGCAGGCAACTTATTTTGCCTGTGTGGCATGTATAAGTTCTAATGTGAATGTTTCTGGAAACTGGGGGGGTGTGGGTAGGCGTAACTAAGCAAAAGGTCCAGGTAAGCCTTTATGTAAGCACATAGGGAATGGATGGACCTTATCTGGAAAGAACAGCAAATGCTTTGTTGTGCAATGTCATCATTCTATTTTTTTTCATTATCACCAGGGCTTTTCTCCTTTCTTTATATGCCTGTTACTTTGAGGAATTGGGGATGGCCCTATTAACATTGTTTAAATAAAGCATTTGCTGAAATGTTATGACTAGTGCCTACAGGTTTAGTCACAGTTCCTTGCAGAGATTTGCGTTTAGAGATTATATGAACGTTATAATTAAAACCTTTTGGAAGATAATGAACCAGTCTAGTGTTATATTTCAGCCTCAGGAAGTGGATGGAAGATTCCCTTTTGAATTTATCGTGTGGGTTTGTTTCTTGAGACCTGTGGACACTTAACTTTTTTTTTTTCTTTTGCTGCATTAAAAAAGCAACACTGTCTAATTCTGATTATGGAGCTGAGAGTGGTACTGCCTTTATAGATCTGTGTTGATGTTAGTAAGAGATGATCAGATTAACTCTCAAAGGGTCCTGCACCCCCACCCCTTTCATGTCATGAAGGGCCTGGTGGGGCACCTTGCTACCATGTGCCCTTAGCATGAGGAAGTCTTGTCTGTGCCTGCCAGCAGTCAGCTCCCTGACATCACCATGCACAGGCAGCACATATGCGGGATCCATTGTCCCTTCACAGGATAGCAATAGGCACACTCCAACTCCCAGGTCCTCTGAGCATCCCCCTGCCATGTCCAGCCCCTGATCTACTGGAAACAAAATTTCAGATTCTCTGTTTTCAAAGGAACAGTCCCCCGCAGAATACCAGCTATGCCACAGAATGCAGCTCCGCTTAACACACACAGGCCTGGCCTACACTGGCAATGGAGGTTGACATAATACCGCCTACGTTGACCCCATAAAGTGTGCATTTCCACTGGCATGTAAGTTTTTCGCTGATCTAAATTGCAGTAAAAGTTGACCTAATAAACCACCTCCACAAGTGACGTAGCGCTGAAGTCGAATTCCATGAGTCGCATTTGCGTCAGTGGTGGCAGAGTGCAATGTAAATGGATGCCATTGGCCTCTGGGAGGTATCCCATAATGCTCTGTTGTGATTGCTCTGGACATTTGCACTCTGCTGTAATGTGGCCATGTAAACAAGAAATGGGTCATCCCCTCAAGCCCTGGGAAATTTTGAATTCCCATTTCCAGTTTGGACAGCTTGGAGAGAGCTTTGTAGTTGAACATGGTGACTGTATAGCCCAAATGCGCTCCAGCATGGATTTGACCAGAGGTCTTGGATCTAATCAGTCTGTGGGGCGAAGAGTCTGTTTTGGCTGAGCTCCAAGCCAGCAAAAGAAATTTAGATATTTATGAGAAGATACCTCACGGCATGTTGGAGAAGGGGCACAATAGGGACACGCAGCAGTGCCACATTAAGATCAAAGAGCTGAGGCAGGCTTATCAGAAAACTAGGGAAGCTAACAGCTGTTCTGACTCCTTGCCAAAAACATGCCACTTTTACGAGGAGCTGCATGCGATTCTTGGTGGTGATCCCACCACTGTGCCACCACATAGCATCAATACCTCTGCAGAATCCCAGTCTAGAATGAATGAGGCGGACTCTGTGGACAAGGAGGATGAGGAGAGCAGGGTATCCATTCTCCCTGAGAGCCAGGACCTGTTCATTATCCCAGAGCAGCCCTGCTCCCCCCTCCCCTCCCACAGTACTGTGTGACTGATCAAGATGCAGGGGGAGGCATATCTAGTGAGTGTGTGGGGCAAATCTAATTTTGGTGGTTATGTCCTCAGTCCACCTTCTTAAAAGGAGTTTGTGTTTTTGAGGGGATGGGCTTCCTTGGTGTTGGCAAATTTCAATGGAGGGTAACTCCCAGAATGGACTATTTATGTGCAAAGATATGCTCTGAGAATCCTCTGTGGATATCTCAAGGAAACTTTCACATAGGTAATCTGTAATCCTTTGCATAAATTTTCTAGGGAGGGCAGCCTTATCTCTTCCACCACAATGGGAGACCTTACCCTACCACTCTGCTGTCAAATGAGCAGGCATCATTGCAGAACACAGCATAGCAGCATAAGTGCCAGGCCTATAGCCCGATGCTTGCAGCAAATCTTCCCTTTTTGCCTGCGTTGCCCTCAGGAGACTGATATCACACATGATCTCCTAGGGAAGATGGCACAAGTTTAAAATACCCGACCAGTACAGTCACTCCATGTTATTCCTCTGCTGTGGCTGGTGTCCTTGGGCAACTCCCCAAGACAATTTCTAGTACTGATATTGATGTTATGGGTCAGGACACTGGTTTCACTATGTTTTCTGCTACTACACTTCATCCATAGTGTCCTCTAATCTGTTGTGCCCACTTCCTCCCAAATTGGTCCTTGGGATGTTACAGGGGAGTCCGGTGATCCCTCTCCTTGCTCAAGTGTGGATTTTAGTGCTAATGAAACCTCTCTATAATTGATGCAAGGGCCCCTTGATTACCATGTCTGGAATGCCACTCCGACCCGTCTGCTGTGTACTGATTGGAATGTGGGTCTGGCTTTGCTTTGTGAACATGAAGGGGAGTTCTTTTTACACTGTAAATTTTTTACTACTTTTGGTCAGCTAACAATGGCAACCTTGTGTTTTGCTTGTCTTACAGTTGACACTTCAGCCTTCAAAACCCCCACCCCCCATAGAACTCCTGCTGAAAGACTTTCCCAGATTAGGAAGCAGGGAAAAATGCAGGCTGACATGTTCAGCGAACTAATGAACGCCTCTGCGGCTGCTGACACAGAGCTCAGAGCCTGGAGGATATCCTTGTCTGAAAAACTAGACGTAGACATGGAACAGAGAAGATTAGCACAGGAGGAAGAGCGTGATGTGCAGCAGGAGATGTTACGTATTATAAGGGATCAGTCCGACATGCTCAGGCATCTGGTAGAGCTCCAGGAAGAGCAGCGGCAGGACAGACTCCCTTTGCAGCCCTTCCAAAACATTCCAGTGCCTACCACTTTACCAGTTCCCACCCCCAAGGTGGGAGGAGGCTGAGCAGGGTGCAGTATGTGCTGCACTCCACACTGGTACAGGTGAGCAGAAAGACATGACGGCTCCTTGAAGAGCTGCACACAACCACAGTGACACTTTACAACGTTAACATCCTCCTTTCCCCCTCTGAAACAGGTCACAAATAAAACTTTGCAGCTTTAAAAAACATATCTTTATTCATTCATAGCTTGGGCAGGGAAAGAGGGGGAGGGGGCTGCTGGTGCGAGGGTGGGGGATGAGAAAGAAAGGCACAGCAAAGACATACATTACCACGGTTCATTGCAGAACTGGTTTTTCAATGCTTCTCATAGGCGAAGCACTCTGCGGTTGGCTCTGAGCGTAGCGCTGGAATTCATGCTTCAGGCCTGGGGAGAGCTCTGCCCAAAGTTTAAAAAAAAGTGGCCTTTCGCATACAAAAGTTCTGCAGCCACTGCCCATCATCCCACACCTTCATAATGATGTGATCCCACCAGCAAACGGGAATTGTTTTGCTCTGTCTTGTAGCAGGATCGCCTCAGTAACATTCCGTGCTGTGGCTCCTGCCTCACCTTTGAAAATATTGCAGGATAAGGCATGAGGTATTTATGATGTTCACAATGATAGTGCAGAGCTGAGTGGGCTCCATGCCTTTCTGGCAACGGTGTAGTGCGCGATATAATAAAAGGCACAAAAACGTTTGTAGTTGGTTTGGGACAAGAAAGGGGGAGGAAGCACATTGTATTCTGGGAGAACTACAAGCTTCCCAAAAGTCTCTGCAGCTAGTTACACTGTGGGATAGCTACCCATGGTGCACTACTTTGAACCTCGACCCAAGTGTGGCGAGTGGGGACGCAAGAGTTTGATGCAAGGAGCATGGTGTGATCACGCTCCTGTGACTTCTAAAATTCAGTGGGGATAAGTGTCTCCTGCCTGTCTGAAAGGAACATGCTTGTCACTTCCTGGTGACCTGCTTTAATTTAGACCTTAAGAACATAATTTTCAGTATAGGTATATAACTCGGTAAGTGGATTATCTTTACATCCATTTTGCAATGGTTATGATGACTAATGTGTTACTGGCACTCTCTACAGAGACCTCATATGCCACCCTTTAGTGAATTATTATGCATATAACTGACAGGAGAGTCCTGAAAAACTTTATGCACTTCTTGTGCCCTCTGTTAGTTGGCATCAAAAGATTCTGCATCACAGATATGCCTTTTATTGCATCTTTCTGAATCTCACATAGTTCTAGCATTTTTGCTGTAGGAGCTCTTGAGTTCAAGTAGCTCTAAAATGTCTTAAACAAGTTTGGGTTTAATCATAGTTAAATTAAATAACCTCCCTTTCCTGTCCTCTTTCTTGACTTTCCCCAAAATTTAATTAGAATGAAACCTGTATGACCATCCAAGGGACGAACAAAAATGATCTGTTTAAGCAAGGTGATTGTTCAATAAAGAAGGCTGAAAAGCTGGAGGGTGAATCCCATAAAATTTAATACGTATTTGATTGATTATACAACACTTTAAAATATTTGTGTTTTTTATCAAATATTTAATACAAACATATTTAATGCATAAAACATCACTTTTTTAGCCAAACTATCAATCAGTGTGCTGCTATGGACAAGTGAAATAAAAATGTAAAATTGATTATATTAAACTGCTGTCTGGTTTCTCAGTAAAACACTTAAAATGGCAGGGGAATCTATTAAAAAAGTTGTCCTTTGTGGCCATATTCTGTGTATCCAGTTTGTGCCTTATGCTGTTAATATGTATTTTTACTTATTTATATTAGGGTAGCTCCTAAGGCCCCCATCAGGATGGGGGGGCACTATTGCAGGCTTGTTTGAGAGATTGTTATTTAGCGCATGTTTAACATTGTTAAATGCTGTTACTTGGGGGTGGTCTCTTAAATGATGGGGTTAATAATAAAGGTGGGGTACAACGCAACCCCAATATTTATGAACACAAAACCTCCATTAATTTGGGTTTAAGGTAATTAGGCCTCCTATCCTGTGAAGCTCCAGAGAAAGAATTATGTTTATGTAGCAATAAACATAGCTCATTATTCTTCCTTGTTTTGTAATTCTTGTGCTCCCTCCACACCATTTGGGTGAAATCCTGAATCTATGAAATCAACAGGAATTTTACCATTGACTTTAATAGATTCAGGATTTTACCCTTGTGTATCATCATCCTTGTGTTATGTCTGAGTTCCGAGCTCCTTTTTTCAAGGATCTTGTCAATTTTTCATTTGTCTGTAAGCCCCATGCTCACTTTCATCATTGACTAAATAATTTTTTTGCAAGTAACATGTAATGCAGTCCTTGCTCTGCCTTACTGGACACACACACAAGCTTTCACATATAAAGTTTTCATCACAGTACCTCAAAGTCCTTTACAAAGGGAGCAGCATAACTCTCATGTTGCAGATGGAGGACACTGAGGCAGAGAGAGACTGACAGACATCTAAACACACCCAGTGAGTCAGTTTTAAGAGATTTGACTAAACCCCACACACACATGCTTACACCATCTAAGGATCTGGCCCATTAAATTTTGGGACTGTGTAATTCTCCAGGGGGCAAATATTGCTAAGGAAACTAGTGTGCTGGGTTACAAATTGCTGAGGAGGAAGTCCAGGACAAGTATAAATGGAAACTTTTTCAAAGATGGGAAGAGATTTCTCATGTCAATTCCACACGATTGCTAGTACTAAAGCTTTTTATTGTTTATATGACTCCCAGGTTGATCAGATCGAAGTCAAGATTTCTAGACTGAAAGCACAAGGAGAACTTCTGAAGCATTTACCATGTGTTCTCAATTAGGACATGGGCTGGAAGGGGGGCACACCTTTGAGGGCAGCCAAATGAAAGGTGGTATGTAAAAGTAATCCGTGAGCAAGAAACAAAACAGAGGCAGTGTGAGTGGGAGTCTAAGGCTCTGGGCCTTGTGAGAAGAGCTCCTAACCCCTGGCCCTGCTTTTAAAGGAACTAGGAGCAACAGCAGCTGTGAGGAGGTGCAGAAAGCTACTCTTCTGATTCACTCAGGCTGTCATGCCAGGTGGGTCTCGTTAAATCCCATTCAATGTAGGTAAAAGGCAGAAAGGCCCAGGGAAGGGAAAGCTAGGATAGAAAGTCCTAATAAGATACGTCCATGCAACAGCTTGCTCAGGAGAAAGCTGGGGTAAGTTTCTGTTGACTTGCTTTGAAGTGCAGTCCTGCTTTGAAGACTGTTGCTTAAAACCCTGAGGAAGCTAAATAAAGACAACTACCGGAAAGCAGATATGTGCCATAGTAACTTACTTGGTATGTGCTGCTGTGTTATGGGAATGGAAAACCTGTCTGCTTGCAGGGAGTAAGTACTAACTACAAAGTGTTGTAGAGTGCTAAAATGGAGGATACTCATGAAAATCTCTTCAGACTTCCTGCTACACTGCAGTGAAAATGAAGGACATACTATGGTTAAGGAAATAGTATTGGAATGGGTTAGCTAGGAAGGTGGCGGTGTCTCCATCTTTAGAGGGTTTTTAAGCTGTGGCTTGACAAAACCCTCACTGGGATTATTTAGCTGAGGTTAGTCCTGCTTTGAGCAGGGGGTTGGACTGGATGACGTCCTGAGGTCCCTTTCAACTCTAATATTCTATGAAATACATGAGAGAATGAATCCAAGGAAGGAGTGGCCACATAGGTCTCAGATTAGTAGTCACTCCTGCTCACTGTGCAGATGGAATTGGACTTTGGGGTAAGGGTATGGGGTTAAAGTAAAATGGAATTTAAAATTATTCCAAGTTTCAACATTGTACTTGAATGATAAAAATGCTTTAACAATGAAACGAGACAATTTTATGGTGATCTGAACAGGGTTCTTCAAAGGGGGAAGAGAATTGTTAAACTGATGCAGGCTATTTTAGAAAAAGCAAAGAAGGGCTCTGGCATCTGTGCTTGGTATTGAACTTATACAGTTGTCTATGACTAGACATCTCTGGTCTTTGCCATACAAATACATGTAAACAGGAGTATTCCCCCCCCCCCCCCCGAGAAATATTTGTATAGAAATTACTAATAGCATCTATCAGGAACAAGTTAAAAAGTACTTTTATTTTTAAGCACTAAGAAGTTATCTGGATATCTTACTTGCCAGTTTTGAAGTTAAAGTAAAAAAACTGAAAATTCAGATCTGGACTTTAATTTGAAAAAATAGACGAGTTAATATATGCATTTGTCAGTTCATCCTATTTAATAGCTTTTACGTGCAACCTACAGTAGCCACATCTAGTCAGAATGACTGCAAATCAAAGGGCTAGTGATATTTTGATTTAAAATGATAGCATGATCGTGTTGGGTACATATAGTTAACAGTTTACATAAATTTTAAAAATAACTTGTAAATTCCTTGTGGTAAAACACTGGGCATCGTACAGACTACAGTTAATTTTTAGGTGGTGCTTCATAGATCAAGAATGGTGTCACATACATTATGGAAACACCCAATGCCTGTGCTGAGTCCCAAAGGACATAAATATAATATGCTCTGTGGAGGGGTGGCCTTCAAAACCACAAAAGCTAAATGCTTTAAATACAATGACCTAGGAGAAAATGCCTACTTCGTGTGTGTGTGTGTGTGTGTATATTTAAGTCTTATTAGCATAGTACAATACTACAGTTCATTTGCTTCCAGCTCATGCACAATAAATATCACCCTTTGTTTAATGTACTTATCTTTCAAACATTTAAAGCTATTCTATTAAAGCAGGTGATCATGTCTGGATATAGTGTGATGTTAGCATGTACAGGCTTGTGCTGTAAGTTGTTGATATCTAATTATGTAAGTGCTTGTGTGCTATAAATAGCTCATTACAGTCTGGCAAGCTGCCTTCATCACACAGGCGCTCTGCCTATTTTTGTACGTTTTGTAGTAAAAGTCTAGAGGATGGGTTTGCACAAGTGTTTTTAATTCTTCCTCAGGGACTGATGAGCACCTGCTACGTTTTGGACCAATCTAAGTTACACTTGGATCTAAGGTCGTGACCCTGCAAATACCACGTTTGCTTACTTGCGGATAAGTGGATCCTGCCCAGAACTTCATACGTGTACAAATGTTTCAAGCTATGGCTACGCTAGAGAGTTTACAGTGGCACAGCTGCCCTGGTGCCACTTGTCCACTCCCAGTTATGTTGCTGGGGGCTGTGAATTTATATTGACATAACTGGTAGTGTAGACATAACCTGAGGCTGTGAATAAGCCCACCCACCTGTGCAACATAAGTTATACGACCTAAGCGCTGGTGTGGACAGTGCTACGTCAGCAGGAGAGCTTCTCGCACTGACGTAGCTACCGCTGTTTGTTGGGGGTGGATTAAGCCAACATGAGAGCACACTCCCATTGTTGTAAAGCTGCACTGATGCAGCAGTACCACTGTAAGCGCTCTTGTGTAACCAGAACCTGAATGTCTGATTTTTCTCACTCTGGTCTCTCTACCTTCTATCATGTTCTCCTGTATGTATGGAGTGACATCCCAATCCCAGTGTGCCAGGCTGATGCCCCTCTCTCATTTGAAATGCTTCTAAAAGTGCACTGCTTTTGTGAGCCTCTCAAATGCTAACTCCCATCAGTGAAATGCTGGCTTTTCCACTCTTGCAACAGACAAAAGAGAAGGAAAAAAAGAGGAGTGCGTGCATGCGTGTGAGAGAGAGAGAGGTGGCATTGAATGCAAGGAGGCTATTCACATGCAGAAAGTTAATGTGTGTACATGTTTGCAGGCTCAGGGCCTAAATTACACTTTCTTTTGGTGCATCCTGTTTTACCTGCTCCCATTTCTTAGGCTTCCTCTGTACTAGAAGATTTTGTCCCTGTGTTTAGTAGGTGTGTAGCGTGATTGCAGCTTTAGTGTAGGCAGGATGCAGGCCTTTTAATATTTTGAAATCAGATGCAGGCTAAGTAACAGTGTAAAATATTCCAGATTTGTCATAGATGTGTCGCCTAATGCACAAAAATCTGGAATATCATTGTTACAGGTCATCAATTGATTGAAAATAGCTCTTTTCTCTCCTGCTTTATAAAACAAATACCAGAATGTTTAATAAATATTCAATGTAATGCATAATGCTAAGAAAAGTACTGCAACGTAAAAAGCCAAAAAGATAAATTGTTGCTTTCCTCTGACTTAAATGTATATTATGCCCATGTGCCTCTTAATTAAAAAGAAGTCTTTGAACTAAAGCTTTTCCTAGCAGAATCAAACATCTGAAACTAGGGACCAACACTGGAGCCCAGAGCTTCTCTAGAGTAGTTAACTGTAGAGTGTTTATGTTTAGTATTGCATCTTGCTTCTTACAAATGGACTCCAGACAGGAACTGCTCTCTCTTCTGGGTTTATGTTTTTAGCAGTGCAACTCAGAAAGAATCCCGTGAAACCTGCCTCTGCTAATCATTTCTTAAAAACCTGAATGGATTGAAAATGTGATATTGCCTCCTCTCTGTGTATAAACAAATGAGTTCATATTTGGCTGTGTTCTGCTGAGGTCAAGAAGAGGGAAATATTGCTTTCTAATGGATGGCATCACATCTCTACCTTCTGGCCTAATGTGACATTCCTAGACTCCCTGAGGTAATGTTACATGCTAATCATCTCACTCCTCAACCCTCGCTTTAACCTGTCCTCCTCCTTTTGGGAAGCTGAACACGCCCCCCCTCCTGCCGCGTGGCCAAGGATGAAACCAAAAACTGCTTAAAACAGTAAAATGTATTTCCTGCTCTAACACACTTGCATTCAAATCAGAAAAGTTAAGGCACAAAATGAGGTACACCTAGCAAGGGACATAAAGGCAAAAAGAAGAGGTTCTTTAAATATATTAGGAGCAAAAGAAAGATGGAGGAAAGTGTAGGTCTTCTACTTGGTGGAGAAGGAGAGCTAGTAATTGGTGACACCAAAAAAGCTGAGAGTTTTAAAGTCTGTTTTGCTTTCGTCTTCACTAAAAAGGTTAATGGTGACCAGATACTTAAAACCATCACTGATAGCGAGGTGGAAGGAATGTAAGCCATAACAGGGAAAGAAGAGGTTAAAGAATATGTAGGTAAATTAGATGTATTCAGATCATTGAATCAGAAGATTAGGGATGGAAGGGACCTCAGGAAGCCATCTAATCCAACCTCCTGCTCAAAGCAGGACCAACCCCAATCTAAGTTGGCAGAGCCTGATGAAGGTCATCATAGGGTACTTAAGGAACTAGCTGAAGCAATCTTCGAAATGTTAGCCATTATCTTTGTGAACTCCTGGGGGAGTGGTAAAGTTAGAGGACTGGAGAAGGGCAAACAGAACCTGTCTTTAAAAAGAACAAAGAGGACACAGGAAAAAATAGACTAGTCAGCCTTACTTTGATACCTGGAAAGATACTGGAGCAAATTATTATACAATCAGTTTGTAAGCAGCTGGAGGATAATAGGTTTAAAACGGGTGTCCAACCTTTTAGCATGAGGGGGTCCCTCAGTGCCTCCCCCCCATGCGTTGTGAAGGGCCAGCCCACTTCCCCAGGCTGGGGGTGTGACCGACCCATCCGAGCCAGTGCTGGGTGATGGGGCTGCAGTGGGAGAGGCAGGAACCGCACAGCAGGTAAGTGTGGGGGAGGTGGGGGCGGCAGAGCGAAGCCTGAATTTGTACCCCCTCCTCCACCCCAAGCCTCATGCCTCCTCCTGCAGGTACAGATCCCCACTCCCTGGGACAGCTGGGGAACAGCACCAGGACCCCTCCTGCCCTGCATGGTGGGGAGGAGGTAATATGAGGCCGGGGGGGGGGACACAAATGTAGGCTTAGGCCCCGGGCACTGGAGATCCTCGGTATGCTTCTGTACATGAGACGAGAAGTAATTGTCCCATTCTGCTTGGCACTGATGAGGCCTCAGCTGGAGTACTGCATCCAATTTTGGATACCATGATTTAGGAAAGTTGTGATCAGTTTAGAGAGAATCCAGAGGAGAGTAACACAACCGATGAAAGGTTTACAAAACCTCACCTATGAGGAAAGGTTTTAAAAAAAAACAAAACAAAACAAAAAACACTAGCCATGTTTAGTCTTGAGGAAAAAATGACTGAATGGGGACCTGATAACAGTCCTCAAGTATGTAAAGGTCTGTTATGAAGAGGTGATAAATTGTTCTCCATGTCCACTGAAGGACAAGTAGTAACAGCTGTAATCTGCAGCAGTGAAGATTTAGGTTCGATATCAGAGGAAACTTTCTAATTATAGCAGTGGTTAAGGTCTGGAACAGGCTTCAAAGTGATGTTGTAAAATCCCCATTGTTGGAAGTTTTTTTTTTAAATAAAAAAAGTTGAACAAACGTCTATCAGGGATGGTCCAGATGTACTTCGTCCTGCCACCGCCTGGGGCTGGACTTGATGACTTCTCGAGGTCCTTTCCAGCCTTACATTTCTGATTCTCCTCTCCTGGAATCACCACCTGAATTCTTCCCATGATATTCCTTTCTTGTGTGTCTTACCCACATGGACCTGCCTACTTTCATTTAAAACAAAACACTCCTGCTTACCATGCTGCAGGTGCATAACTCTGTTCTCAGCCACGAGTGAGGCAGAAGTGCAAGGTACGTTGCTGTGCCAGTAGGCTCCTAAAATACAAAGACTCTTGTGGGTGGGGTAAGTGTAGTGTGGCTGTTCCTGACTTGGGGAGAGACTCTTCAGAATTCATGTGGTTCAGTTGCTGTGCTTGGATCATGCGGGTTTTAGTTTCTCTCCTGTGGCAATGTAGAATGCTGCATCCACCTGCCCCTCAGCTATTAAATTCAACTGGCCTCTGGCTATTCAGGGCAAAACAAAATCCTGTCTCATGGGATCTAAATCTGTGGGGCAGACATTGCTTGCAGTCCTCACTTTCCTCCACTTTTTTAGGTCAGCCACAACCTCAGGAACCCTTTAACTGTCATCTGTCCTTGGGTCTACAAGCAGTTGCAACTATTTGGGTACTGAGTCTTTCTGATTTTGCTGTTCTATTGATTGTTTCTAAATCTACCTCCCACCTACATGTCTAAATCCTCTTTTAGTGACTTTAAGATAAAGTGATTGGGCTTCCTAATCCTTGCTGAGGATGCTGTTAAACAATGTATAAATACTCAGCTGGCTAGGATTACCCTGCAAGTAAAATTTAAATGACCCACCGAAGACTGCATCTGCTTCCTTATGACTTTCTCGGCCCTTCTTACTTTTCACCATTACATTTTTAACACTGTAACTTTCCCACTAGGAAACTCCCTCCAAGAGTTCTTGCAAGTCGTGTGTGTGTGTGTCATTTCCCCCATATGTCAATGGATCTTGAAATTTCACAGGACGTACTTGGACAGCCTAGCTATTCCTGGCCCATATCTGCTCATTCAGAGTGCAGAAGAAAGGGGAATCAGATATGCTCAAGATGAGGTCTACTTGCATTAACCCTCCGTTTTCAAGTGACGTGATTAGTGGGTGCCCAATTTGAGGCACCTAAAAAGGGCCTGATTCTCAGAGGTATATTTTTAGCTCAGGCACCCAAAATCACTAGTCCTCTTGGATAGTTTAGGCCTAAGTTATTTGACTCCGCAGTCCCTCCTCATCCAGACGCTGCACAGCTACTGTACAGCCCCTGCTGCAGGCATGGTGGCTACAACCTACCTTTCCGGCCACAGGTGCTTCTATAGAAACTGAAATGATCCTGGAGCTTATTTCTTCCTGTTTCCCCAAAACACGTCCTGACTCTTGGCAGGTCTTCTGATCTCTCAGCAGACTCAGCTTCAGAATCCGAACTGGCCCGCCAGCCATGTCCGGCCGTACTGGATAACAACAGAAATAATGCCCCCGAGTGGCTAGTGGCAACAGTTCTGACGCTTCATGTGATTTAATGCATCTGGTGCAGCAAGCTCTTTGGGACTCTTGTCTACACGCCTACTGAGATTTCAGTACCACACTGTGTGCAGCAAACGAGGCCTTCCATGATGATTAATTTTGTATTTTGTTAATCTAGAATACGGGGAAAGGCCCCAGTTGCCCACTGAACTGTAAGCAACAACATACACTTATTTACAGGTTAATTTAGAAGCAAATGCTTCTAGGGAGATGCAGCAGAGGCAGGGAAACACTGAGAAGCTTGATTTTTGGCTTGAGGGCTGATGTTTCAGTTGCAGCAAAAAGGAACAGCCCTGGGAAGTTCTGTGCCTCAGAGACCTTCCTCTGAGTCCATTACTGCTGGCCTGAACCAGAAGTTAATTACATGATCCCCCATGTACTGAGTTGGAAGTGCGGGAGCAAAGGCTTCACCCACTTCCCCATCCTCCCAGGTCACCTGCTCCAGCGAAGGAGTCAGCAGTTGAGTAGCCCTGATTACTCTCTGTGCCTGGACCGAAGGTTTGGCTTAGCTCTTACACAGGTAAGGGCAATTCTTACTCTCTTGTACAGACGTGGAGTCAGCATCTAGCCCTAAGAAGAGCATAGTCGTTGGGTTAAGGTTGGTTAAGCACCTGACCCAGATGGACCCTTTTTGAATACTGTCTTAAGCATCTGCCATTGCTTTCCACTATCTATTGAGAAGTCTTTTGCGTAAGCACTGTTCCATGACCATGCGTGTTGATCTATAGGTGAGTGATATATTTTGGGGGTGAAGGTGGTAGGAGCTCAGGTAGGAATTTCTAATAATCTTGGGAGAAAGTTATCAAGGGGGAGAGATTTTAGTTACAACAATTGCAAAGCAGAATGGGGCTTGTGATTAACCAAGACTGGGCAAAGGAGTGGGGAACATTCCCTTCTGTAGAGGGGACTGTATGTTTCTGTGTCTGGTGACAGTAATGAGCCTTACACACATTGGAGTGTGCTGAATTACCTTATTTTCTATATATGATTTCTTTTACCATAAAATAAATATGTGTCTGATCTAAACTGAATTGAACTGTCAGCGAGATCATTGCTCATCATGTGCTGAGTTGATCTGGCAGCAAGGATGTTGGGTTAGAGAGGGTCAACCTTTGATAAATTGCCCTTTTGGCTGGGCTCCAGAAGGGGCACAGGCCAAGAGGGAAAGGACAGTTAGCCATGTATAAAAGGGGTTTGGGTCTGGGATGCACCCACACTCACAGTTATGATAAAGCAAAGAAAGTGGACTTGCTGGAGCAGTGACAGGAAAAAGGAGCCACCACAAAGAGGAAGAGGATGGTCTAGTGGGGAAGACCCTGCACAAATGTTCATACGCCTCCGGTATGAATGTGGTGGTTGGTATTCAAAGCTAAGCTATTATGAAGTAGTTTGTAACGTTGTCCTGATACACATGTGCTTCCTAGCAAATCACTGCCTTCTGTACAAACAATTTCAGATAAATTGCTGCTTTCATTAATATTTTGAATCACTTTCTCAGGCAAATATATTATTGCTGTAGTCTGAAAAATAAGCCAGATTTATACAATAGCACAGATCCCTGTGGAGCCCGATATAGAATTGTAAGAATTGATGCGACTTAAGGTATCACTCTCATATCCATTGATATAGTAGTAATGTAGTGTTTGGAAAGTTAATTCTCTTAAAAACTGCTTCTGCTGCTCTTAAGAAGAAAAATTATGTCTACAACCACTGGCCTAGCAGATCTGGAGTTATAAATAACCACACGTCCATGTTTATTAGCAAGAAAGTCCACTACTGAATATAACTACTCTAACAGTAGGTGTTATGGCAGACAATAGGCAAATTACATAAGGTAATGAGATGAAAAAATTGCAGAAATACATTTCTAAACCAAAGCTCTTGTCAAACATTTAATAGATTAGTATTCCTCTTGTTCCCGTGTATGAAAGTTTTTTTTTTTTAAATCTCAAACCCAATTGCATGTCTCCTGTTGTTGGACTGACCATTTACCTATAAACTGAGACCTTTTTATGAAACCCTCATGCTGTAAAATGCTTTTAAGCAGACCAACTTCCTGAAGTCCATTAAAAATTAAATTACAAACTCAAGTGAAATATTTGTGAAAAATTACTTGTGAAATTCAAAGTTTGTCTTTCAGTGCAGAGGAAGGGTCACATTGCTAGGGGTTCATCATAAACAAATAGCTAAGGGTGGGAATAGAAATACTGACGAATAGCTTTCTCCAGGCGGAGTTCACTTGGAGATTTCAGTATTCATGTTTTGTCAGTAATCTAAATGACCTTTACAGGACAACAAGAAATAGCCAATTTTCTCTTAGATGGGGCTATTTCCCAGGGTTCCTTAACCCAGTAACTTTTAGCCTCTGTCAGTCAGTATCAGGCTATGCACCAAGGAAACAGTCCATCCACCTGTTGTATGGCTAGCAAAAAAACAAATCCAAACCAAATGCTTCAAAGTCTTACTTTTCTTGCCCTCCAGCAATTCCCACTGGAATTTCTATTGCCTAAGTCTCAATTTATTAGTTTTAAGCACATACACATACAATAGGTATTTGAGCACCCCAAAAATTAGGGCACTTGATAGTTACCACAAGTCTGAGCCTGTCTTTGGGTGATTCAGTCACAGATTTCTGGATGGTGTGGAGATCTTTTGATGTGTCCACAAAGTGATCCGCTGACTTAGAATTGCTACTTCCCTCTTATACACCCAAACGTTAGAGACATGTCAAGTAAAAAAATATTACAGAGCTGATGAAACAAAATTAATCACTGGGCAGAAGCAAAAGTTAGACATATCACTAAGAAAAGAAATTAACTAAGCAATCTCGAGTTGTTAGCCTAGTAGCTAGTTTTCCCCATAGCTGCAGTTCTAGACTATATTCAGACTTCCTGTTTTTCAGAGACATCTGTCCCAGCATATTCAGAGAGCAAGAATGCTTAGAGTGAGGCTCATGTCACGTTCGCTATTTATTACCCCCTCTCCCAGTTTGCCTAGTTTTATGCTAAATTCCTGCAAAGGCCTAAAAATAGCTAAAAGCAGCAAGCAGAATAATTTATAGTCAATCCCAATAATTGGCAGTGGCTTGGACACCTGGCTGATTGCTAAAATGCCCCTGTACGGTGTGTGAAAGGAATAACTTAGTCTGCACAGCAATCAAAGTTTCTTAATGATCAAATCATAAAGCTTTGTGGATGAAAATAGCACCAGGAAGCAACCCATGGCAGTACTCTGGCACGTAGAAAACTCCAGCTGATGTTTGTGTCGTCATAATCTACAGCGTCAGCCTGCACAAATAAACACAAATATTGTGCATGTTAAACTGAATAACATCTACACATTACGAATCAGTTCAGCCCTGGAGTAATTAATGGAGTTATAGCATAGACTCATAGACTTTAAGGTCAGAAGGGACCATTATGATCATCTTTAGTTAGTTATAGCAGGGAGGTATGTGGACCAATCTGTCCAATTTTGTCATTGTTAAGTAGGGAGAATTTCAGAGCACGCCTTCTCTTCAGCATACACAGTCTAAACATCTAAGAACCTATTATTCATTGCTTTAATTGGTGGCCTTGCTGGGATGGACTGTGGGATTTTATCTTCCATATTTATATTTCTCACTCCACAGGAATATAATAATCCCTTAGGTTGAGATTTTCAAAACCAGCTAGTGGATTTAGCCACACAACTTCTGTTGAAACTAATGGAAATAGTGTGGTTTAATTCCGTTGGTCAGAGTTGAAAATCTCCACCCTAATACTTACTCCAAGTGAAACTTCATTTCTCTCAGTTGGAATTCCTTCCAACCAACTTCACTGTGGTTAAGGAGCAGCACTGGTGGTCTCTGGGGGAGAACAGTCTGACTGTCTTGGTTCGAGAGAGGTATCTGAGGGGTGAAGTATACAATGTGGAAGATCCTCCTAGCAATGAGGGAGAAGAGTTAACTCTTGCTGCAGGCTATATTCTCTATCTGCAGCTCAGATAATCCAGGCCCAGTGAAGAAGAAGAAGAATGCAGAACCAAATAGTGTCTCAGGGTAGGTGTAAAAGAACAATACCCACCCTGTCCCCCCTACTTCTGAGCCATTGTTTCTGGGCGCTTGGGTAGCTAGAAAGCTTTTCGTGACTTTCTTGTCTTTTGATAACACTGGACAACAAAGATTTTGCTTCCTGAATACTTTTGGGTGTATCTTATGGATTTTGGGCTGCTGATTACAAAAATCACCATGAAATTTCCCTATCACATACCATTTTTTGAAATTGCCTATATTTGTTATTTCAATTCATAATTTAAGTCTATTAAAATGTTGCCCACAATGTAAACTGAAAAGTTTTCTATCTTGTTTCCAAGCATACCTGGGCATGCAGTGACACTGCACCTAGTGCGGGCCACACAATATGCAGTGGGAATGCTAAGGCTTAGGCAGGGCGGATGCTGGCAAGACAGGTTTTAGAAAGACTATTAAAACATTTCACACACACCGTTCTGTGCACTGCGTTTATATCCATTTGCATTCATATTGATGCGCATGCTCTATGCGCATAGCATATTGTGTGTACTCACAATAATAAAGCAATTGTATTTTCAGGAGCATTTGTGATAGCAAAATGTCTCGCCAATGTCGCAATAGCCGCAATACGTTTCTTGGCAGCTACAGATCACCAAACTATGTGCAGCTGGTTGACAACATGCTTCAAGCATACAAAACCATGAAGTGCAACATGTCACTAAAGATTCATTTTCTGCATTTGCATTTAGACTTCTTCCCTGCAAATCTTGGTGCAGTCAGTGACGAGCATGGTGAAAGGTTTCACTAGGACACTGCGATCATGGAAAAACAGTATCAGGGCAACTGGAATCCATCAATGCTGGCCAATTATTGTTGGACACTTAAACGAGAAGCCTCAGACACTGAGTACAAATGAAAATCTTCAACAAAATATTTTTAGCTCAGTTGAACTATTGCAAAGCGTCAGCACCGTTATGCGATTAATCGCATTACATTCAATAAAAGTCATTTTCTTGTTTCTCCAAATTCCTACGTGATACAAGTAGTCTGAAATTATATTTATGTTCGCCTTCAAGTGGTCTAGCATAATCTAAAGAAATTCTGAGGAAGCAACACTTTTGAAAAAATGTGTTGTCCAGTGTAAACCATCTATGGTGCCTGTTTTGTAACTACTCCTCTCCTGCCCTTGTCCTAGGAAACAGGCTTTTCTGCCCTCTAATCTAAGCACAGTGCTGTGTTCAAATAATTGTGCTATTGTTTTGACTCCAGTAAAAAGCACCATGTGCAGTATTTGCTTCCAGTAATTTGCTTTCTAGTTTTAAATACTAAGCATCTTCGTTTGTACATCCATTACTGTTGCTAATTTGTTGGGTTATCAGTTGAAGAATGAAAGAAAAAATTCTGAAAGTCTTATTTTCTGCCTGTATTTTGTTATTCTCGACATAACAGGCAGAACTCCTTTTTTGACCTTAAATAAAATGACAAGTAACTGTAGGGTGCAGTACACAGAACAAAATAATATTGTTCCATTTTAGACATGTTCTACCCCACTGATACAGAAAATGAGGTTAGGCTGAAGTTACTGCAGGCAGTGTAATAACCTTGCCAGTAATCTGTGTCATATAAATTAAAATTATTCATTTTTAATTGATATATTTAAATGAAGCCAGGTAAAACAAGATAATTTAAAATAGAAGAGCTCAGTATGCTGAACTAGGGACAAAAAGGCCTTTTCTTTGTGTTGTCTGCACTTCCTTAGTTTGACATAAATATTTGAAAGGTTTTGCATTTAATTAAAAAAAAAACAACTTAGGAAGCATAATACAAATGTATTTTATTTGCCCAGAGCTGTTCAAACCTCAGGTAAATAAACATGCCTTTTAGACAGCTTTTCCCCCTGCTACATTTTGAGTGGGCAGCTCAACAGAAGCGGTTCAGATGTCTCAACTCAATATTTAAAATATCTGGATTATCACTTTACTATACTCCATCGGATCAGAGGGTTTTCATTAACTTAATCCATACTACACGTATCAATTTGATCTATGCTATAGATTAATAGAACACTGTAGTGCTAGTAAAGAAAATATAACACAGAAGCAGATATTCACATGCCCATTCTTTGTGTGCAATCTAATTGATTCCTTTTAATTGTTCACATTGTGTCTTAGAGCCAATAAGATTGAGTTATAAGAGCACAGCAATTGCACAAACACATGGTAAACATTGTGGTTCTGTTTCTTTAAAATTATTGAATGGATTTTTATGTGGCTGGGAATTATGCTTAAAAGAAAAGTGATTCTTAGGCAGACATTCAGGCCAGAGATGAAACCCCATAAAGCTGGGGTTAATGGTTGAGGTTATGGTGCACTTAAATGCTAGGGCTGCCCATGTGTTTCCTAGTAGCTTGCATCAAAGCTCATTAATGTTACTGTGTTCAGACTCTGCTCCCTGTTATTTTTCATAGTAAGCTTTTATTGACAGATAAGTGCACAATATTTAATTTAGCAGCGTTCAATCTCCTTAAAATAGCACAAATATTGAGAAATCATGGCTAAAACTGCTCAATCAATTTCAATTTAATTAAAAGGTGTCCAATGAAAGCATAATGTAGTGAAGCACGGTAATAACCACAGGTGTGTAGATCCATGTGTAATGGCAAAGAATTCGGCTCTGGGCCTCCCTGAAGGACAGTGGGATGAAGTAGTCATATGTCCTAGGAAAACACTTGGTTTATCTTCTCTTCGGATAATTAATTTCCCTGTTTTTCACCTGGCCCATGAGATGTAAACTGGATGGTCAGCGTGGCAGCTTTAATGGTTCTGAACACAACAGCAGGAAGAAAAGGGCATAGACAGTAAAGTTTCCCAGTCTACTGACTTTTAAAGGGTAGTGTGACAGGGTGCTGACTAAGAACTGAAGGCTAAGCCAGTCCTCTGCACCTGGCATGCTAATCAAAGGGGGAGTGGAGCCAGCCTGGGGAATGGGGCTAACAGGGAGTATCTGTTATGCCTTGTAAAGGTTCACAGGAAGGACCTCAAGGGGGGCTCCCCAGAGACTCACTGCAGGGAGGTCACAGGAGCAGTAGGAGGAAGGAGCAAGTGGCCAGCCTGAGAGGAGGAAGCCTTAGTTGAAGGGGAGCTGCCCTGGGTTAGGAGCTGAGACTTTGTGGCCCCTGAGCCTGGACTATGCTTGTAAATAGTTGGTGGTGGAAAAAAGCCTGTAAAGAAAGGGCATTAGGGGCAGCATGAAGGTGTGATCTACATGGGGTGTGGGGCAGAGGAGCTGAGCAGCAGGGGGGCCAATGCAAACCTGCTGCAGGTAATCGAACTACTCCAGAACCTGGCTGTGCTCTCACCCTCCTTGGTTTTTGCTTTGACGGCATGTCTGTTCTAGGAGGAAAACCCCTCCACGCACAAGTTGCAGACAATCTTTCCTTGGAGAATGCATTGTCTGCATTTTGGAATCTTAAATCAGTCATTAAAAAAATCCCTTCGTCCCAAGACTCTAGCATATGAGGCAAACCTGTGGATCTCAGATGCTTTAGGGAGATCAGTATCATCTGTGGAATGGTTTTTGGTTTTTGTCTTACTCTGGGGCACAGAGCAAGGCTTGGAGAAGAGTTTGAAATAAATAGAGGCTTATTGTACACAAAAGTTATGAACCATAACTATAATGTTCCGAAACTTTATGGATTCACCCTTTGTCTGCAGGTGACCACAATCTCTTCTGATTGCTGGGGTGACTTTGTATAATCTAAGGCAGTATGTAGTCACTTCTTATAGGTTTTCTGTTGGGAAAAAAAATTAAGGGATTAAGGTTTCTTGCTAGATTATACATTTTTATCCTTCCTTTTTATTTGAAGTTTTTCCACAGAGCGTAACAGAGATAGCATGAGTGAAAAATAATTCTCAATAATCCCTTGGTGGTAATTAGGTGGTCTGTTTGTTGTTCACAGAGGTGTTTTAGTGAAAAATCTTGAGCTTCTTTCACAAATGATACTGTCTCCTGTTTTATTACAGTTTATTAATTGACAAAAACAATCATTTGTAGTCTTTCACAATTTTTTTTCTTTTCAGACAGCATTGACTGTTGAGGGTGTCTAGTGCTTTATTCTTTTCATTGTGGCAGCCTCACATTTCTTGAAGATAACCTAAATGACACAGATACAAATCTGGAATAATCTAGTTGGCTAGCAAAAATCATTGGGTTTGCAGGATCCTCCTTTATGTCACAGTGTGTTACAACTGCAGATAAACTTTTTTTTGTTTAGCAGCTTCTTTTTATTAGCATCTTGGGGACAGATCCTCAGCTGGGGTCAAACAGCATAGCTCCTTTGACTTGTGCTGATTTCTATCATCTGAGGATAAGATGATGGGTCTTTTCGATTGCTCCTGGACTGTTTATTTGTGGTGGTGCCTAAATGGCTAATCTGTTTTGACACATTTTAAAACTCTTTGTCAAAGAATCAATTGGCTGCTTAAAACAAAGAGCAGGATCTGAAACTTAATAGTAGGAGAAATTTTTCTTACATGTTTTTTTATTAATGAAATAGGAAATTTGTATGATTTATATTTAAGATGTAAAAAAACTATTCTACTGGAATCCTTGGCATTCTTCTACAGCATGTCACTGTCAAGAAGGTCACCCTGTCCCCTCAATCCATCTCATAGTATCAGTGTTTACATAGCACTGCAAACAGGGTTATAAACCAGATCAGAATATTTAATGAGGGCATTTTTTTTTTGTCTTTTCATATCCTGCTTTTATTGATTCCTGTTTTTACCAGCTCCAATTTCACTGGTCTTTAGGTGCTGTATGTACAGCACAAATTAGGGAATAGGCTTTTTACATTTTTTTGCAGTTTCTACATAACTACTGTGCCAGTAATAAAGCAAAAGGCAACATGGGTAAATGAGATGTTTAACAAGTAAAAGGATTCATCCTTGTTGCTATTATACTCAGTGTCCCCGTAAACAGTAATCATCCGGTTATAAAAGTGACACCTGGTGTCCTCTTTAAGAACGGAGATGCTGCATTAGTTTATACTTGCTCAGTCAGCACTTATGCAAACCTGCCTTATTTTTAATTAAAACAAAATTAAGGTGAAGTCTTTCTGGTGCTGGTTCAACTCTCCTTATATCCAGTACAGCAGGGGAAAAGCAACCTTTCTTAATATCTCATGCTAACGTGCTTTGTCTGACCTTGGGTTACTGAATATTTCAGTCCCTGGCATTTTCCAGGGGAGTGCCCACTAGGGGCCAATACTCATAGATTATTTGTAAGGCTCATATTGTATCACAGAAGTTACAGATTCCATGACTTTCAAAGACTTCCGTGACAATTTCTGCTTCAGCTCCAGGGCAGCGGAGCCAGAGCTGTCTGTTGGTGTGGGCCTTGGAGCTCACTGTGGGTGGCAACTGTTGGATGTACCACCCCAACAGGGCTCAGGCTCTCATCCCACCCAACCCCCTCACTTGGGCTTTAGCTGTCCCCTGTCACCCCGTTATTTTTAGTAAAAGTTAGACAGGTCACGGGCTTCTGTGAATTTTTATTTATTGCCTACGACCTATCCATGAGTTGTACTAAAAATAACTAACAAAATCTCAACCATACTTATTTTTTCTTGTGGACACTTGCTCGCTCGGAACTGGACTGGGTTCTCCCCCAATTCATTTTGTATCAGACACCAAACTGCCTGTAGTTTGCGACCATTCCTAACCAGGGCAGGTTTTTAAGCAGAGATCTGGAGACCAAGGGATATTTTTCTCATTTGCAGTCCCTTTTGGTTGCATCTTTCCTGTTTACTTGAATGGTTGAATACATGGTTGTAGGACGACAAGGTCTGATTCAGATCACTGGCAAAAAATGTTAATTCACTTCACAAAGCACCTCCCACGGAAGCTCTGAAAATGCACCCACAGTTGAGGCAATGATTGATCCTGTGAGCTCCGTGTGGCACTGCACTTGTAAACACTTCTATTATCTCAATCATTTGCTTTAGGTAACTATGGGGGAGATTTTCAAAAGTACAAATGGCAATTAAGCATTCAGTGCTCATTGAAAGTCACCTATATAAAAGGCCTGTAAACTTCCATTTGGAAGCATCACCAACTAAACAGAACCATGTTGAAGACCTGTGGTCCTCTAAGCTTAATGTTCTCCCAGTATAGCTCTTCTAGGACAATTGGAAGTGGAGCTCTAGTAAATAGTTATAATTATTCCATAGAAGCTAGGGGATGAGAATATATGTAGTCCTTCCAATGGGACACTAATGCAGTATTAAAGTAAGATCTTTTCCTGCCAGTCTGATGCATTCAATTGCATCTCTTCATTCTCCCCTCCATTTACTGAAAGCTACAGGGAATTAAACAGAAATGGACTGGGAAGTAACACTGGTATTTCTACTGTCATGTTAGATAAGTTCAGAATTTACCCTTTGCTTTTTTGGTGAAGATCTGTTGTTTGGTGTATGATGGTATCATTCAGTAAGTGTCATTTAGTCCTGAGAGTTCACAGATCTCAATATTCCATTTTTCATATGAATTTTGATTCACTGGCACATGTGGGAGTCTCTCTCTGTCATGTGGTGCCTGTCACAACTTCTCTCTGAGCTTTAGGCATCTGCTCATTCTTGGGATTGGTTTTTGTTGTGTATTCTCCATGAAGTACTCCCAACTGCTCAACACCAGCCATAAACTGTGACAATCTCTGATTTTTTTTTTTCTTGTGATGGGGATTGTCTGATACATGAGCTCCGAGTTATTGATCAAGACATGTTCTAGTGGTCTAGGAAACAACAGCATTTTTCTGCCTTTTTTATAATTTGCATTGCCATAAGTTTGTTTGTCCATTTCGCCTATGGCGGTAAATACAAGACTAAAGATGGGCATTTAAATTAAAAAAAGAAAAATGCTAAATCTACCATGTTCAAAACAAAAGGGATTTTAAATGTAACTACTCTCCAGTAATGGAATGTATATGCATATCACCAGAGGAGACCATAGCAGTGACATACAGATAAGGTTGCCTAACACGTTCTGTTACAAGACTCTGTTTTCATTCTCCTATATGATGGACTTGCGTATGCAGGGGAGCTGTTGGTTCATCACAGTATGGAGAGGTCTTCGTTTTTGGAACAGAAGATGCTCCAGGAGGAGTTCTATTCTCACTGGCTTACACACTGAGCTCCTGTGTATGATCATGAACCACTACATTTTTAGGCCAGGATTTTAAAAAGAGCCGAAGTGTTAGGGACCCAACTTCAGTTCACTTTCAGGGGAAGCTGAGTGGCTAGTCCCATTAGCCCCTTTAAACCTCTCAGCCAGATATGTTCTGTTGTGCTTTGAGCCTGACACAGGATCTCGCCTTTTGTCTGGAGCTTTAGAAAGTATTTGGAATAAGCACACAATACAGGGTTGATTGTTTAGAAATATAGGTTGTGGGGGTTTTGTTTTTCTGGGTTTTTTTTGCATATCCTGTTGGTTCAGCTCATTTGTTCTGGCAAATGGTGGTTTGCAGAGTCTGCACTGTAGTATCTGTTTGCATCTTTACATGGTTTGGATTAAAAGCAAATAACTTATCCAAATAGAGGAGTCCTGCCCTGGGGTCTGGCACATTGGCCATGAGTTGTGATTTTTCTCTACAGGGTTTTATCTGATCATCCCTGTCCAATACCCCTCAGATCCATTTTCTGTTCCTGTTGGGCTCCAGTTGCTGTGTGCATCCTAGAATTGTTTTCAAAGCTCTGTGTGGTGATTGTCTGCTTGGCCAGCAAGACAGTTCTTTGCCAGTACTTATTGTATTTGGTTCTGTGCAACGCAAAGGTCTTGCTGCACATTATTTGTTCTTGGACGTGTAAGCTTCATAGTCTCATCTAACTAGTGTACTAGCGAAACGTTGGCAAGGTAAGATGCTTTTTATAAACTCTATTTTTATTTATTCCCTTGAATTTACTTCACCTGTTCAGTGCGCTGGGTACCTATCACATAATTTAAAATCACAGCAGGAACATAAATAAAGGTCTGCACATAAATATGGCCTCCTTCCTCCTCAGCAGCCTTGGAGAAGACCTGGGCAGAAAAGGTGGGCTCTGAAGTATTCCTTGCCATCTGTTCTGTTGGGATTTCCCCAGACTTGGATCATCCCTGTGCTAAACTAAGTTCTTGCTTTTAGCCAGGTGCTGATCCATACAACATTTGTTTGTGGGCGACACCCAGCAAGGAAGGCTATTTTTGTTCCAGGACACGTGGTGGGATGTGGGTACTACCTGGGTGGTGGTTCTCACTGGAGTATGCAGGCACACCTGGCTTCTGGTGCCACGCAGTAGACCCATTTAAAACTGTCCAGTGCACAGTTGTCCATGAGGGTGGTTATCCTGCTTCAGCTCAGTACAACGTCTGGCTGCCTGCAGAACTGTATGCTGTTCAAACGCCTTCTGCCCACTCTTCTGAAACGGTTTGTCTAGCTCTAGCTGGCATTCGATATTAATTTATGAGCCTGCCTATAGCTCCAATGAAGACATGCTGTACTTCTGCCTCAGAAAGCTCCTCTGTGCTACACATACAAAGTAGCATTTATGAGGAACACGTTATAAAACGAGAGAGGCTGGGAAATTCAGAGCTAAGGCCAATGTGATTCAAACAAAAGCTTCCAAATTAGTTTCTCTTTCACAACAAAATTAGTCAGTTAAACTTTTTGGGGACATTGTTTTAAAATAAACTATTTATTGGGGGGATATGAAGTGCCTATTTGGAGCTTTTCAGTTGCTTAGGCCTATTGGGTAAATACATATTTATGTAATTTTGCTTTTGACATGTATGTACCTTAAAGAATTTGCACCAAAAAAATCAACAAAATAAAAAATTATCCAGAGAGTCTAGCTGTCTGTCCTGTTAGTAGAACTTCAAATTACTTTCACACTAGGAACACTTCAAAATATATCCTATTTTGTAAAGGGGGAGGTGTGCTGTCAGAGCAGGATGGTAACTGTTCCCTTTTCTACCGCTCTGGTGTGACTTGCCAGAATACTTCTGACACCTCAATACAGGAAGGATTTAAACTAACTGGAGGAAGTTCAGAGAAGAGCAACAAAAATGTCGAGGAAAGAGCTAAATAGAGCTTTGCATAGTTTGGCTAAGTTAGGACTGGGGGGAGGTATGGGAAATAGCAGTTTATGTATTTAAAGAGTGCAAACACTAAAATGAGAGGTGATTTTTTGTGTGTGTCGTCTTAATATGAACTGTTTAATAATGTTTTAATACATGCTTAAAATTGTCACACTTCAGCAGAACCCAGTTGGTAATCAAGCTGTGTGTAACACTAAGTTCACATGGTTTCTGGCCCTGTACAGATGTGATTAAATGGCAGGTGATGTTGATAAACAGTTGGCCACTTGATTGGATACATCCCACTTTTTCCATTTTCATTTAGGCACTGACTGTGCACTGATCTGTACATAAAGGTATGGTCCTTGCTCACTATCTAAATTGTGACTTATAACCGTAAATTTCATGAAACTAGCCTTTGGTTCACCATGGACTGTAGTTCTCTCTAGCCATTTCTAAGAGTGGGGAGATAATGCACTGCAGTGCATTATCTGTCAGTGATTTCTTTCAAATTAATAGTTCTTTGCAGAATTGAACAAATTCAGATATATTTTAGGGGTAATCTTAATTAGTATGCTCATAAATCATGAGTGGAAAAATAAGCACTGCTGTATCTTTGGGTTGTGTGTTTTTTTTTTTTGCCCATGTATCCTTTTATATTCAATTTTATATTTTCCAAGAAAGGATGCTAATAAAGATGATCAAATTAAGATATGAGATGCCAGGAACCTAGTCCAACTGGGAAAGGAAAAGAGTTACTGTAACATGTTCCCATTTTCCATAATATGAATTATGAACAATTTACATATATCTGAAGGGAAACGATGCTGCTGATTCACTATGGGTTTGCTTTACAATGATTTGATTTATGGGCATATTAGGTAATTTATCACATGTTTAATTTTCTGACTTGTAATTAATTTAATTTGTGTGTGTGTAAATATAATTTCTTTTTGCATTGGCTTTATCTCTCGGTTAAGCAAAGTTAAGATGAAATCAAAGCCTGCTCCACTTAGGTGGGTGTGTTTTCCAGAAAGGTCTTTAGAGGCACCAGTCACAATTACACTTGAGAACAAAGCTTCTACCTGTAATTTTTCCAAATGAAATTGGTGTTAGCTGGTCCCACTGCTAGATGAATTACCCTTACTGAGTGACCGGTGAAAACCCCCCAAGCCAATCAGTGACTAGCTTATTCATAAAAGTACTGTATTTTGTTTCTAAATTATTCATAGCTGAGGCACAGAATGTGTCCATTCTCTAAGCCAATAAAAATTCGGCTTTTTAAAATAACGCAACTGCCACTTTACTGACCGAGCATTCATCACAAACAGTGTCAGAGCTTACATCAATAATCATTTGCTGTAATAGAGAAAAGTCATTGGAACAGAACATTGTTACAGGGTGAATGTCTCCCAGCTGCAAATAAATGCTTTGGTTTTCCTGAAGTGTTTCTATCTGAAAACTGCCCTGGCTTCAAAATGGCATTTACCTGGCATCAGGAGAGCATTACCCTGAGACAATAGTCTATTCTGTTGACAATCTCTTTTTTTAATTGCTCACCAGGAAGCTTTGAATGTGCAGTGCTCTGTGTACAATGCTGAGGAGAAAAGTTACCTTCTTTATGCAGCAGAGGTCAAATGGCAGAAATTTGGTTAGGAGATAAATAACTTCATTATTGTCCATGTCATGCTATAAATTTACCTTCTCACCTCCCAGTACAACATGGTGGTCAACAGAGGTAAAATGTAAACATGAGCAAATCGGAATGACTCTTTTATTGCTTTTCATCCTGTTGGGTTTAGCAGACAGTTTGCTCAGCACTATTTTGTACACAGCAGAAGTCCCAGTCTATGCACCACGGAGTTTCCAATAGAAACATAATGCACCTCAGCACAAACAGCCCTGGAGAACCCAAGGGTAGCTCTGTTTCTGACCACAGTAGGGTGTGTCATTTTAAAGGCTGTGCGCATCCTCTTCCATGGGGGTTTTAACCGTAGTGGATGTTGCAGGAGATGTCAGACATAACGGGGGACTTGTGCAAAGAGAAACCCTGCTTTCTAGTCAACTTGGATGAGGGCAGTTGTGGGCGTAAGGGGCAGCATGGGAGAAGGCATAGAGATGAGATTGTGAGCTGGGTGCTTGAGCAGAATGAGAGGAACAAGAGTTGAGACTAGAGATGCAGGCCAACAGGTAGCTGTGCCCAGCCTTGAGAGCAGAGACCCTAAGATTTGACCAGTAGTAGGTTGTTGGTGATGAGAGCAGTTTATCTTCTCTGCTTTTTGCTTCTTTCCTTAAGCCTGCCCTCCACCTCTCCCTCCCTGTTGTCTGCCTGAGATATAAACATTAATGCTCAGGCAAGAAACTGCAATGCTGCGGAAATAATGAGGGGAAAGAGTACTAGAAAAGCTAGTGTAGACTTCTGAGAGCAAAACAGCAGCTAAACATGCGTATGCTGATTTATCACTTTGCACAGGGAACCTGGGAGCACTGTGCCTTGGGTGTGGGCTTTGGGAGCAGGAATGTTCTATTTTTAGAAAAGGCAGACTCTCTAACCCTTTCTTTGAAGTCTCTCTTCACAAGCAAACAGGCATTATTAGAAAGTGCAGATGCCTTTTGGATTAGGTGCACTTGGTTGAGTAACTGAGCCATTTCATTAGAGCTTTAAGTCTGTAGGTATCTTGCCTTTTGTTTCAGTCTTGGCAAACACTATCCAAAGGCCATTGTTACGCTAATTATAGAGATAAGCCATGTTTTTGTACATATGAATAAGCTTGGATCAACTTCATTGCTTAAACAGAGTTTCAGAGCTCCTAGTAAGGTTTTAAGGAGCTCAAGTCTAATGACTTCTTGGTGTTGGGTGTGAAATGGGTGGCATAATTATTGACCTGAAATGAGAATAGTTATTAAAGACTGTCAGAGTACTTTGAGCTGATCTTGCATAGTGTTAAAGGAAATAACATCTCTGTTTAGGTGGTGTAAGTCTTCACGTTGTTTGTGTTGTGCCCAAGCACAATGAAATGGGAAGGCACCACTGATGTATACCCTTTATGCTAGGGTAAATTCCTTCTGAGGCCTGGTATATACACACAAGTTGTACTCATTTAACTAACTGTTTGGAAACTAGTTAAATCGGCACAACCCGCTTGTACGGACTCACCAGTTGGTCCGCGTGTCTCATTGATTTAAGCCTGGGTACAATGCATTCCTATGAATGTTCTCTGAATCCATCTAAGCCACGCTCTGATGAATGTTCAGGTCTTGCATGCAGACAATGCCACGGGCCTGGTCTGCTCTGCTGGCTAAGTTTGCTGGCAGTCGACGGGAATTACGCAAGCTATGTAGAGTAGCTCGAGTAACTCCCATTGACCTCATAACTTTGTTTCGTTCACCCTTTTTCCCCACTGCACTGACGGGAAATGCGTGCTCATTGATGCAGTGCTATGCTTTTTGGGACGGTGGTTTTATTAAATTGACTTCCGGATCGATTGAGTGTGTCTTCACTGCTGCTCAATCAAACTGGAAAAATCTGACGGTGCCGAATTTGCTTCTGGCAGTGTAGACATAGCCTCGGTGTCCAAAGGGAGCAGGACCAGCCTTGATGTTGGGGAGGGCTATCAAGGTAATGCCCTTGGGACCTCACTCCAAAAGTCAGGGAAAGTGCGGCTGCAGGTTCTGTTGTCCCAAGGCCAGCCGTGGGTGACAGAAATTGTAATAATGTCTGTGTAATAAGAGAAATCTTTGAGCGCATCTTTAAATACTTGTTAATTTGTCCCTTTTGAAATGGTGAATGAATAGGCCACTTACATAATGATCTAGACCAGCTCTGTGCCTTGGAAACAAACACCAGTCTGTGCCTAATTCATGATAACTTCAATTGTAAATACAGAGTACTATTAGGCAATCTCAGTTGTTGCTTCTAGATAGTGTTACTAGCCTAAAATATAACAAGATGCTTTGCTATCAGTTTTATTACCGTTACAGACTACTTTCATGGGGCACCATGAAAAAATTGACTGATATTCTTGAGCTTGTGGGCTCCTAAGTGTTTGAATTTGTCCTTTTACAAATTGAGATTTGTATGTGCTTTGCCTCCTGTATTTCTCACTCCCTTTGAAATGTGAGACAGTATGTACAAAGCAGGAGTTTGCTAAGCTTCCACTGACATTGGTCTCTGTTTGAAATTTAAATTTCTTTCTTAGCTCTACTTTCTACTGCCTCTGCTTTAGTCTGAAGTATTCACAAGTAAAGATATTTGAGGAAACCTTATGCTATTATTTGAGATAAAGGAATGTAAGAACATAGGAGGTTAAAGCAAATTAGTTTGCTTCAGCGTGTTTTAAGCCTGTACTTTCTAATTAGAACATGTGCTATTTTAATGTTATGCTTTTGTTGCATTCAGTTTTTAAAAATCTGAAAGTAACACACGTGGTGGTGTGAGCGTATGCACTTTACCAAAATTAAAGGCCAATGAAGATAACCAAGAATCTTGTAGGGCCTATCCGGTTAAGTTGTTATAAGGAAAAGGTTATTGTGGAACTTCTTCCTAGAAGTTTTGTTCAGTTGCTGCTGCCAATTTTAAGTCATTAGAATTGGGTATGATGGGACCACATGAATCTGCAAAGATAAAAACAAATGACTCTGATAATGCTGTCTTGGTGATGGTTGAACTAGAATCAGAACCTAAAACAATGCATCTTTCTCCTGAAATAGGCAAAGACTTGTACAGCACTGCACTGCTTCTCCTGGGGTGTAAGCTCTGTGAAGCAGGACCCATTGTGTGTGTGTGTGTGTGTGTCTGTACAGTACCTAGCACAATGGGTGCTAATACAAATAATGAAGCTAAATTTATCAAGCCAACAAAGCTAATGGCAGTGAGAAATAGTATGTTTAATTTCCCAATCTCAGAAATTGTTCTGTGAACCTGAGCAGATGTGTTCCACCCATTCTCTCAAATATTCCTCTTTCATGTTTGTAAACACAATGCTCCTTTTGTAACTGTATCTAGAAGGAGAGGTGGGAGCTGCAAATGGGGACGGTAAGAGAAAGTAGCACAGAAGGATTAAATCTAACTTGCATTAAAAAAACGGCTACTTGCATTAAAAAAAAAGTTGCAATATCGTGGAAAGGTTTACGAAAAATATTTGCAAATGATAATGGAAATGTTTGACTTCGAGTTAGTGTATAGTACTGAACTGAACTATACCATCAGATATATGAATAATCAAAATAATAAAATATTTTGAAACCAATAAGCTATGAGTTCCCGACTTGGCAGGTTAGAAGTAAAACCCTCCTTCCTTTACAAGGCCAAGCGATTCTTAATTCATCCCCTGAGATTTCACATTAAAATGTGTTCACTGCCAGCTGACAAAAGAGTCAAGCTTAGATTTATTACACTGGCACCTGCAGAAAAAAATGACGGATGAAGAAAATGTATTTAATTATCATTCAGTGCCACATCTCTGTCTGCTTCAGTCTCAGTGCTGCAGCTGTTGGCACACATTTTATTTTAAAGTCAATGTGCTTATCTGGAGAAGAGCCTGATCTCCCTGGGTAAATTGACTTGTGGGAGAAAGAAAATGGTGAACTCTTTAAAGAAGCAGCTGAACAAATGCAGATTTGTATTATGTTCATTCACATTGTCTAATCCATTTGACTTCATAGCAACTTCCTGCTTTGTGAACAAAACATTTACAAGAAATAAAATTTAACATGCCCTCTCTAAGCCCAAAGAAATACACTTCTCATTCCTGCACATGCAGTTCAGGCTGTCGGTCTGATTTTGCCAACCTCAATTTGGGACACATTTTCTTGTGTGGAGTTGGTTTTTTTCTGAGGGGGTGTGGCAGTTCTGTTGCTATTGGGTATGATGATAGTGATCAATGGATCAATAAAATACTTTTTTGGAGGCCAGCTCACTTTCCTAGAGGTCAGGCTTCAAAGAGTAGCATTTTCCTCCTAGTTCTTTGTTTGCAAAATATCTGTTGAATAAATTCCCAAATCCCAGGAACAAATAATATTCCTCATTGGGGTCAGAGCTTTTATAGCATCCCATAATCCCTGATTTTGCCATTCTGAGACAACCCCTGTAAAACTTAGTTTGAGCTGGTTTGTTTTACAATAGTTTAAAGTTATGCAATTTATAACAAAAATAGTTCCTATCAAAAATAGACAAAACCTAATGATGATTTCCTTGAAGTTACCCTTATCAGAGTGGCCCGTTTCCTTGTACACATTTTATCCGACAAACACAACTGGATTATATTGCTTTGCAGAGTCTGATGTGGAGGTTGAGGTAATAACTCATCTAGGAATTTGGTTTGGGTTAACTGGCAAGAGAATATTGCAAAGTTCTATATGGGGAGAAATGTGGCAGAATTTTCAGATTTGGGGTGTTTAAAATGTAGACTCCTGAATGCCTAATTAGGTACTGTCAGAGGCCGACTGGCCGTTTAATGGGAATTGGGCCCAGATCAAACTGACTCATCAGCTGCTTCCTAGCTGCGGCTATGAGTCCAGGGATCAGGGACAGCTGGAGGATCACCTGGTCATCATAAAAGCCAGCCTGCAGCACAGCTGAGTTGTGGTTGCGGGCAGGCTGCTGAAGGAATTCTTTGGCAGGGAAAAGAACCCAGTTTTATGTGACTTGCAGTTAGATGGCGGGCTGAGCCTAGTCTGTAGGGAGCAAGCGGGGCAGGGAGCCGAGTGGCTCCCTTGGACTCCCAGGCACGTGGCCTGCAGAGTGTACGTCTGGAGGAACAGCCTGGGTCAGAGGGAAGGGGCATGACTGACAGCTTGAGCCTGTGTGTGATTCTGAAGGAAGAAATCACAAGTCCTGGAGAAAAGGGACTGGGACCCTGTGGCTGGAGAGCGTTTTGTTGGGCATGGGCCCATGAGTTAGCCCCAGGCTTACAGGCATCTCAGTCTGGGGCCTGATTTCAGAGGCACTGGGCATTGCATTTCACACCGACTCTGACACTCAGGGCCAGGGCTGGGGCTGTGCTTTAGGCACCCGCCTCTGAGCAGTTTGGCCCCACTTCACAGCGTGTGCTCGAAGCTGCTTTTCTAGGTGGCATCTGAACCCTCACTGCCAATCACCTTTTCCAGCCGCCTGGGAGTAGAGTTGCTGCCCTGCAAAGCTGCTGAGGAATGATGGGAAATGAGTCGTGGTCATTGGCAAGTGACCCTCCATGCCAAGGGCAGCGTTCCAGGAGACCCAGCCTTTTCACAGCTACCAAACGGACATGAAGACCAGTCTTTTCAATACCAAGTGCTAACAAGCGGGGAGCCTACTTGTCTTCCCTTTGTAGTTCATAGATGTTTGCCACTGACCTCAAGGGGAATAGGACCAAGCCTACTATCTAAAAACCTGAGGGAGCGTTATAAGGGAAGGCACTTCCTTGCTCAAATGAAACCCTTGATGAATTATGTATTCTCCTCTCTCACTCCCTGTGCTACTGGAATCCGTTTTTGGCTCTTTCATTCTCTGCAAATCCCAGGCAAGAGCTGCTGAGTGTCTCCTAAAGCCAACTCTTGATCCATTCTCCTCCTCCTGCAGAGCCATGCTGAGTTCTTATGCTCTGCCTGCCAGAGTTTCCCATTGTTAGGTGTTTGGTTTTCAGATCCTCCACTGATACAAGTTTGTTTCAGCCAGTCCTGTAATGACCCATTTATTCCACCCTAGACAGTTACATGCCACATACACCTCATGTCTCCTGTTCTGCCCCAGGAACATTTTAACCTTTTTCAACCACTGGGTGAAAATCCCTAGGCAAGTCAGTCACTGCCATGCATGACATTCATAAAGATATTACAGGAAATTTCCACTTCCTCATTGGCATCATCATCCTTGGCTCAGATCCCCTTTTCCTCCCCTTTCACCTCCAGTACAAAATGTCTGCAAGCCAGATTCTTGCTGTCTCCACCAACTCCGTCTTACACCCCAGCCAGCTCATCTTCCCTGGCTTCATCTCCTGTAGTCTTGGCCCTTCTGACATGCCCCATGTGCAAGTGTAGAATGTTGCTGCCACTGCCTTGTGCATGTGAAGAAGTGACATGCTTGCTCCTCTTGCCTCTGGGCTCATTCTAGGATCCGGTTCCAGGTTCTCTTCCCTGAGCTTGTCCAGCCAATCTTACAAACTTTGTCGCTCTCTTTCTGCTTCACCCCTCACTGCTCCAGCACAGACCTCTAGTGGCTTTGCTGTGTTTTCACCAAAGCAGATGCAAGGCCCCTGGGCAGTGCTGCCATCTGGAACGTCTTCTGGGTATCACTGAAATGGAGAAGTAAGGAAACTAGTAAGTCTCCACAGGAAATCTCTCTCCTCCTTTGCCTTGTGCCTTCGATTTTCTATCCCTTTTAATTGATTAGGATATGTGTGCGGATTTTTGGGATGCATTTTGTATGAAATCTATTCAGTTTGTATTCACACTCCTCTTCTGTGCGTCCTCTGATCCATTTCACTGTGCATTCTTTGTGCTTCTTTCCTCGCACCCTCCTATGCCTGGAACGCCTCCAGCTCCATTCCAGTGTGCCAGGTGTCCATCTCTTTCAAATTTCTCCCCACTGCACGTCCTTCCCGCTTTCCCTTCCACAAAGCTACTGACCCAGATTGTCAAAAAAGTCACTTCCATAACCAAAAGTGTGTTAATCAGGCCCAGCGTCCTTCTGGGCATGTCTCATGCTATCAGTCTACTTATTTTATAAGCCCAGGGAAGAGGGGATTGTCTTCTGTATCCTGTTGAGGTCATGGCCAAGCCCCCTGGCAGCAATTAATTGTAAATAAACTAATGTGGTCTTCTCTGCTCCACTGCTGCACTATGGCAGCTAACAAGGCAACAAGTGAGAGAAGGGATCCCTTAAGCTTTATGTTCAGCAGAAGGAAACAGGAACCTGTACAACATGAAGACTTTCACTTTGCCTCTGTCGTATTCAGTGCCCTGTATTGTATCCTGGTGTGTTCCTGTCACCTCAGTGTTTGCTGGAGAGAAGCTGTTCATAGCTATTAACTCAAGCTCCTCCCACACCTTCTTCCATTATCTCATAAGCCTTGGTCTGTCAAAGATGACAAAATAAATACCCAGTTATAATTCTGGCTATATCCCCTTTTATCTTGGCTCACTGTGATGTTAGGGTAACACCAGCAGCAGTAGTTATGATGTGCAGGCAAATATAATTAAACAATCATATGGTAATAATTGGTTACAGTTGTTAAGAGAGGAATAGACATTTCACAAACAGAATTAGTGTGTATCAAGGTTAGAAAAGAGGAAACCTCATTTTGAATTCATTAGAGGAACTACAACAGAAGGCATTCATAAGTCTAATTTCCAAATGAAGATAGCTACACATTCCTCCACATTAATTTTTATTAAGCATTTTATGTTTTAATACAAAACTACATACTGTGCTGTGCAAGTTTAGTATGTTTTATATGTGTAATATATTTTGCAGTTATTATATGGCCTGTGTCGGGTATGTGTTAATGGAAATCAAACATCTCAGTTTAACATTAAAAAGAAATTAAAACGATGAATTATCCATAATGTACCTTCAGCTACAAGAATCTTTCTAGAGCAGTTGCATGTCCTTTGAACATAATTATTGAGGAAGAGGTTAGCCTAGCAAATATGCTCAGTTAGCACTGATGTGGCTGTTCTGTCTCATTGTCTTTTAGTTCTGTCAAACGTGCAGTCTATGAATGCAGTGTTTAGCTGATTCTTGGTATCCAGTTAAGAGCAGGGAGGCATTCATGTAGCCTTGCCAAGATTTTTACACTGCACTTTTAGAAAGTATCCAGTCCCTCTTGCTTTAAAAAAGACTTTGGAACAGATTTTACAAGATATGGGGGGTGCATTTTATATTGCATCAGACCCAATATGCTGTTTAATAGCTGCCTAGACCATTTCTGGCAGTCATTGTACTTCTGTTGCTGTCACTGAATTCAGTAGCAGTTATGACTTTTCCCAAACAATTTCCCGGAATGAGCAAGCTGCTCAAGCAGCTACTAAACACCCAGAGAAAAAGGGAAAAAATTGTACCAGCACGAAACCACTGAGGTTTTAAACTGAAGGCACAAAAAGGTTCACAGGAGGCATGTCTTTGCAAAAGTGTAGCCTGGATATCTGTGCTGTTCACTTGGGAAAAACATGCCCCTAATTAGAGCTGGGAAGGCGTGTTTTGTTTTGTTTTTTTTTTTTTTAAACTAATGTTTTCCATTTAAAAATGCCCATTTGTGGAAACTGAGTATGCTACAGGGAAAGGTTTCAGTGAATTTCCCAACTCAAAAAACATGTTAACAAATGTTTCAAAATTGTTGGTTTTACTTTGACGTTTTCAAAAGGAAAAAATCTACTTTTCCTGTTTGAAATGGCTTTTTGTTTCTACCTTTAAGCTAATTAGCCTGGAAAGAGGGTTTTAAAAAGGGCAACACTGAAATGGAACGTTTCAGTTAACTTGAAAGGAAAAAATGGGGGGTTCACAAATAGCTTTGAAATTTTAATTTTCTTTTTTTACCTAATTTGAGACATGGAAAAAAATTTAAACTCTCAGTCGCAGACCAGGAAACCATTTCCCACCCATCTCTACTGATAGCACATGAGGAGAAGTGCTCAGCATAGTTTGGGGCATGAGCTTGGAGACTGTGTCCAAGAAGATGGTAGGATTGGCAACGGTGGGTTCTAGGGTATGTTGCTCCCATCATGACCTGGCTTCTCTGCCTGTGATCTGTGTATGTTTCATAAGGGATTATCACAGACACTTGTTACTCAGAGTTTGCTAGAGTGAGTGAGCTTATTTTATGATTTCTTTTTTCCTGCCTCATGGCTTGCCTGGTGGGGCTGCCATCCTCCATTTCAAATCCACCTTTTTTAAAAAAACATACCGGATTCTTGGAAGCTTGTGACAACATGTGACATACGCAAAACCCAGCCCACAAAGGAAACTCTGATGCCCAGAGCTTTCACCTTCCCCAGGTGACTTAGTGCAGTTCTGTGCCTGGGCTCTGATATTTGTTCATCTCAGACTGCAGACACCTGATGGCAAATTGTGAGCTCCTCCATGCTTCCCAATATGTTCTTTACACAGCCAAGCACACTGGCCATACAAGTCCATTCTGTCCTATATAGGTTCTCATACTGCTGTCATGACTAGAATCTGGTACCTTCTAGCTGAGTATTGAGGCCCAGATTTGAAAGGTATGAAGGCATTGTGCTCAACATTACATTGCCGATCTGACTTTGGAGCCCAAATGCTATTTTTAAAAGGGATTTAATCACTTAACAGACTAAATTTCATTGACTGTCAATGAGCTTTTGGTGCCTGAATCATATTTTGAAAATCTGCTCAGCACCTTTCAATGTCTGGCACGAAGGGCCGGTGTACACTAGAGAGTTTTGTCTACAAAAGTCCGACCTTAGCCACTCCTATCACACGATTCTCCCCACTCTCTGCCATCAATGCAGCACCAGGCAGAAGAGACTGACCATCCTTTTCTCCCACAGCCATCTATGTGCCTCTTCTTTGCCGTTCCTGGTGCGTGAATGTTCTCCCCAAACTAGCCTGTGAGGACACTGCCCTCCACAAGACCCCATTTTGTGACATCCCTGGGTACTGGCCTGCTAAAACATTTATTTCTCGCTTATTATTTTAAAAGCCTTTGCTCTCCCGCCCAGTGCCCTCGCTGCTGCCGCTTCATTCCTCCATCACCCTGCCCTGCTGCTACCCTGCTGTAGCTTCATAACTGATATGCAGGGCAGGGTCTTGTCTCTGCTGTGGGAGTGGCTGACCACACGCTGGCCGCTGCTGTAAATAACAACCTCTTGTCCTAACCTTTCGTACTGGGAAGCCAGCAAGTCAGCTGAGGCTGTTGGAAATTACTCGCTTCCTAATGGGCTGAACACCATCCCAGAGCCTCCTACCTACCTGTGGAGGGCAGACCTCCAAAAGGATTGACTTCAGAGCCCTTCTGATGCTTGTAGACATAGCTGTGTGGCTATATCCCCACCTGGTGTATGCACAGTGCCTGCGAGCCTGGCTTTGCTCTGTATCTTGGACATCAGTAGCCCAACGCTGAGAATGTGCAGCAAGGTATCTCACTCTCACAAA
This sequence comes from Mesoclemmys tuberculata, assembly GCA_007922155.1. Classification (NCBI taxonomy): domain Eukaryota; kingdom Metazoa; phylum Chordata; order Testudines; family Chelidae; genus Mesoclemmys; species Mesoclemmys tuberculata. The sequence continues at coordinate 1,225,957 of ML675630.1, read as the reverse complement.
TGGCAATCATCTCGGCACAGGAGCTGGAGACATGTCTGCCAGAGCCCCAGGGACAACCCCTGCCTGCTGCTTCCTTCCACCCGCCAGGGTGTTTTGGGATAGGGTTTGTGAAGGAGCCAGTGAAGTTAGACACCTGGTTCCCCCTGAAGTTCAATGAGAAGTGGGCACCTACCTTGCTTGGATCACACCTTGGGCATGAGCAGCCTGTGAAAACTGCCGGAAGAGGAGGCAAAGTACAGGGTTGATTGGGTAGCAAATGAACATGAGCAAAGAGGAATGAGCACAGGGACTCCGCTTCCTTACTCCAGTGGAAACTAGCAGCACGGCTAGGATTAGACTTTGTGACATCCTGGGTTCTAGTCCTGTGCTCAGGCCGCCAGGTCTTGCTGCCTTTGCATTCATGGGCCCTTCTCAACAAACTGCTCCGAAAGGTACACAGATGCCTCACAATGGTGATTATTTTTATTTATTTATAACGATTACCAACTGCAGCTTGAAAAAGATTACTCTTGTTTATAGAAGTAAAAGGTCTCTCCAAGAAGAGCTGCATGGTGTTTGCCAGAGAAAATGGCATGCACACCACCTCTCAAGGGTATCTACTGCCTACCACTATGCTATAGAATTGCATGTTTCTATCTGCCATGTGCATGTGCATGAGAGAGAGGAAGACTGGCATAAAAGAGAAATCTATGGGAGGAGAATATGGTAAACTTCAGAGAGAGAAAAGAGCAATTCCTGTTGCCCTAAATCCATCATGTGTGTTCTGTTGTTCTCTGATGATGTGCATGTTTATCTCTCTATCCTTGTTGGGTTATGTACACAATTTTATTTAGATAATACAGCCAAAGACAGGGCATTCTTCAAAAGAGCACAAGAAGAGGCCTTCTGCTAAACAAAGATACATTGTTCACATCTAAACTTCTGTCTTCTTGGAGATAGCGATGACTAATCCAGTCGCTATGACTAATCCAGTTACCTGTTTTATCTTTAGAATTTATGATTAATTTAAATATTCTAAACTGATCGTTTACATTGTAGTCTAAATGATAGGAAATTCTCCCGAGGGAAATCTGAACGACTGGAGGAAAGTTCTGTTTATATTATAATGCAGAACATGTATCATTAAAAGCAATGGCTTAACTGGCAATATTAAATAAAATACCTTTACTTCAGCAGACACACACTTCAAGTTGTTTTTTTTTTTTTTAAAAAAAAAAAAAAAGCTCTACAGAAATTTTTAGCCTGGTCCAGTTTTTGACTCACAGCCAGTGAGTGACATTCACTCCCAGAAATCTAGCTTGTCTTGTGTGCCGCCAGAAATATTGAGGCTCTATTAGAAAATTGCTGTTTTTAGGCAGGAAGTTACATTCATAGATGTGACATTTATTGCTGTATAAAGGAAGATGAAAGTAATAATTTATACCGTCTCAGGTAAGGATCCCGACATGATGCAGCCAATTGACATTTACAGCTCTATTTCTCTATTAGGATACATGGGCCTAGTATGCCATTTTGCCTTTATCCATTTGCTAATGCCCCACTTACTTTGTGAGAGCTGCATCCCCATACAATGTTCTGTGCTGGGGGTTCCTCTATATGGAGCACATTAAGGGGACTGCACTTGTTTCAGTATAAAAGGTGATTGTGCTTGCATGAAAAGATGATTAAAGAAGTGGTTTGACTTTGCTTGTCAGGGAGTGCATGTCAAACTGTTGCTTAGCACACAAGTGCAGTCATTGAGACAAGCCCAAGGCTGGCAAAGCCCTTTTAGCTATTATCCCATTTTTGGCGCTATTCTATTGATAGGAATATTCTTTGCCAAGTTTATGTTGGAGGCTGTGGGATTTCCCTTGGTGCCAGAGGGCTGAAGATATAATGCCATCTATACTGAGCATTAAAAAACTACTGAACTCTTCCTTTCTCTCCCGCCATGCTTCATCCCTGAAAATTGGAAGCACATTTTTCCTTTTGTAGTCTGGGCTGAGTCGCTGGTTTCTGGCAGCTGCTATTTTTACAGGCATTTGTGCTAAGGATGTTTGGGGAAGGAAAACATTCCATGAAGAATAACTCTAATGATGGAAGACTAGAGCAGGAATAATTGTTATTGTTACTCTTATTATATTACATGTGGTTTGTGAAGAAGAACCCGTCATCCAAGCCAGAAGAGAGGGGAACTGTGGATTTAAATTTCATCTGCAAGTTAGCTGTTAAAAAATGAGCCTCTACTGGTGTCTGCACAAAGAGTAGTAGCTAATCTCAATAAGGAATTCCCTCCTGACTTTGTGGATCGCTCTTGGGAGTGTGCGTTAACTCAGAGCGGAGAGTGCAGAGGGGATTTCCAATATAGGGTGCTCTGTATAACGGCTTTCCATAGAGGCGACTGCTGCTTTTTGCAGACTGCAGCTTTTGTTAGTGTTTCTGCAGTAGAGATTTTAATGTGCAAAGCTGAATTTTAAGGTCCCTCAATTGACTATTAATATTCAGGATTGAACAATAAAATCACTGTTGCACCACTGCAGGAAAACTTTCTAAAGCAGCAACAACACATTTCCTTTAGCTCCATGGAGTCTTTGTCTTTATCCTTCCTCATTTCAGCTCCTCTTCTTGCTTTCTTGCAATAGGGTAAATACAGGTCATAGTGGTTTCAGGAGCTTCCAACTATTAGCTTTAAAAATCAAGTTTTCCCCAGCAGGAAAGCAGCAGAGTTAAACTGACGTCACAGTCCTTGTATTGTTTTGACTCACTGCTTGATTTCTGTAAAATCATGGGGGTGATGGGAAACTGGAAGACCCAATGGGAGCATGTGATGTGCATTAATATATTCCAAGTGATCAATGACTGCACAGTCCTGAATCATTGATCACTCCTGTGTCTATTCATATACCTGCAGTGCACTGTTGCACTCCAATGACCCCAATCCTACCAGCTCATGATGAAAAAGGCAAGAACTGAAAAGAGAATTTTAGGTCAAAAAAGTGACAAAAAGGGAAAGGGTGAAACATCTGGGAAACCATGGCACTGTTCTGGGGGGGAAAAAAACTGGAGGCACTAATACAGTAATATGTGCAGGATCTGCTTGGGGAGGGGGCAGGACAGGGCAGAGCAGCTGGTGGATGTGCTTATTCGAAGTGCAGTACCTCTTACAATGTGTGATGGGCCAGTACAGAAGCCAAATAAATTTTAAACAGTTTTGGAAGGCCATTAATTTGTCTTGAATCAATGATGGCTATTGCAGTCTATTAGCCGGCTCCTAAGAGGATAATAGAACTGGTTTTGCCAACGAGCTCCATAAAAGAAACTGCTTTGCATTCCAAAGCCAGAAAATATTTGAACATTGCATTGTCTGAGCCCAGTAAGAAACATCTTTATTACAACACAAGTACATTTACCATCCATTCACCTCTGTCTTGTTTAAAAACAGCCCTCTCCACTGACTACTGAGCAATCCAGGGGGCCAGGCAGCCAAAACCAACTCTGTAGTTAAAGAGTTTTGCAACCACCGTGAAATGGCAGAAATACTAACTGTGGGATGGAACATATCGCCGAAACAAGCCTCTGCACCAGATGAATGGAAGGCAGCTAATGAACAGCGATATTTTTTTTAAAGGGTCCAGAGATAATCCAGCAATTACAGGCTTCTGACTAACTTCAGTGGCAGACAAAGTGGTAGAAGCTGTAATAAAAACAGAATTATCCATCACATCGATAAATGTGATTTGTTAGGAAGAGTCAACACGTCTTTCGAAAAGGGAAGTGCCTCACCAATCTAGAGTTCTTCAAGGATGTCAATAAGCATGTGCATAAGGGTGATCCAGGACAGTGTACTTGGATTTTCAGAGAGCCTTTGACAAGGTCCCTTATCAAAGGCTCTTAATGAAACTAAGTAGTCATGGGATAAGAGAGAGGACACACTCGGGGATTAATAACTGGCTAAAAGATAGAAAGCAAAGAGTGAGTATGGAGGGTTAGTTTTCAGTAGTTTTCAGTTAGTAAGGGAACTGGAAAAAGTTTAGAGAAAGGCAACAAAGGTGATCACAGGTATGGAACAGCTTCCATCTGAGGAGAGACTAAAATAATTAAGGCTGTTCGGCTTAGAAAAGAGATGACTAAAGGAGGGTATGATTGAGGTCTATAAAATCGTGGCTGTGGTGGAAAAGTGAATAGAGAAGTATTATTTACCCTTTCCTACAATACAAAAACCAGGGGTCTCCTGGTGAAATGAATTGGTAGCAAGTTTAATACAATCACAAGGAAGTATTGTCTCACACCATTAACCTGTGGAACTCGTTGCATGGGAGTGTTGTGAAGGCAAAAGTATAACTGAGTTCAAAAAAGAACTAGTTAAATTAATGGAGAATAGGTCTGTCAATGGCCATTAGCCAAAGGGGTCAGGAACGCAACCCCATGTTCAGGGCATCCCTAAACCTCTGACTGCCAGAAATCGGGAAGGGAAGACGGGGTGGGTCACTCCAGCTGTGCTGTTCTGTACACTCCCCATGAAGCACTGGTACTGGCCAAGGTCAATACCAGGATATTGGGCCCGATCTCCCATTGGTCTGACCCAGCATGGCCGTTCTTATGTTTGTTCTAAGTAGAAAACTCGGGCACTTCAGAACTCACTGTGTGGAGGCACTGTATCCACCAGCTATGGGGAATGGTCATACTTCTTACCAGGGATAAAACTTGCTGAATAGGAGCCGTTGTTCCCCAGCTCCCAGGCACTTGGTCTTTTTTCATCCCCCATATGAAAAATTGACAGGCTTCAGCAACCTTGCAAGCTTCTAGGTCAGGGGTCGGCAACCTACCGCGGCTGAAGAGCTGCATGCGGCTCCAGAGCCGCGGGTTGCCGACCCCTGTTCTAGGTGATATCCCAGACCTCCTGAAGTCACTGGCAGAAGTGCCTTTGATTGAAATGGAGGCAGGATTTCATTCTGCCCTTAGAGAGAGGCTCTGGAAAAGCTCTTCAAAAATCTGATCAAGCTATCTTAAAAACAGAGGGGTTTGGTAAAGCCTGACCTCCAAGTGTACTCAGTCTCATTGTTCTGCAATGGTTCTGAGGAGCAACTATGAATTCTTCTGGCACAGACTTTCTTGCCTTTTCCCCATGCACATATACAGCATAAACAACTTTCAGTGTCTCCGGCAGCAAACTGCCACCATGTGAGTGAAGTCTGGCCCAACAGTGTAAAAGGGTGTGGTTGGGTCCAGTGGGTTATTTTTTCTAACCAGCAGAGAGAGAAGCTGACAGGATATAAGCTGAATGCTTTGCCCAGAATCAAGCAATAATGTGTCGCACTGACTCTTCCAGCACCTGAAAAGCAGACTTCTCCACATACTGCAATGTCCATCCTCCTCAGAAATCCCTGGCAGTGGAACAAACAGTACAATCCTGCACTAGGCAACACACAACTGTTGGTTTTAGCTGATTGTAAACTCGTGTCCTAGGGCTGGTTTATTTTAGAAAACTTTAACCTATTTAACTAAACTGATTTAGTTAAACTAATGCAAATCCACAAAGTACATGCACTTAAACCAGTTGGACCCTGCTTATATCAAGCTATCTTTATGTAAATCCAAATGAACCTAAATCAGTTTGAGAGTTTAAACCAGCTAAATTCATATACATTAGGGATTTGCTCCAGTTTAACTAGATCAAACCAATGCAATTTTTCCAGAGTAGACCAGCCCTTGCAGGAAGTGTTCTCAAAAATTAGCTGTTCTACTAGCATCTCTGTTTAGCTAACCCTAAATAATATTGAATGCAGATTTCTTGTTGCTGCTGCTGCTGCTGTTGGGCAGTGGAAGTCCTAGGCGAAGAGATCACCATGACCTTCCTGCATGCTGATATTTGTTTTTAACCGTTGGGGCAGAAGTTATTTCCTGTGAGAAGCTCTTTGCTATTAGTGACTATGCTGGGGACTGCTAGTATAATGGGATTAATAAGACTCTAACTCCTAGGTAACAGAAATATCATGTCTGTAGAAACTGTTGAGGGAGAAATGCTGCTTTTCATTAACAGTCATGCTGGGGCACCTAATGCACGTTGCATAATGTACGTTGCATAATTCAGTGCTGCTGTCTGGAGCTTACAGTAATTCACACATGTCCCTTTAAAAATATGTAATTTTAATAAGAATGCATGTACTTAAAAATGCAGTTGTTGTGGTGGTTTGTTTTCTGACTTTCGTCTCTTTAGTCCTGTGTCCTTGTGGCTAAGCAGTGACAGCTGGCCACTTGTGAGTTGAGAGAGATGATTTGAGGAATCTCAGTAACAGGATTGGCTAAATCGCCATTTCGTATTTTTTGTTTTGCATGGCTACTACTATTTATTGTTCAGAATTGTGGGCGACTTTAAACAGCTCTGCTCTTGATATATTTAAATGCTGATAATTTCTGATCTGCCTGTTCTGAAAGGACATTCTTTTCTTTCTTGGATGAGAGTTCTTCATAGCGATAGCTACAGTAGTGTTAAAGCCCAGGGGAGGCAAACTGTATTGTTTCAATGTTTCTAAGATTATATGATTGGTTTTGTTTAATTTATCACTTTTTCAATCATTAGATTCTACAAAAGTAGCAAATGAACTAAAAGGTGCTCCTTTGCTGTCAGTGTCTGACTCCCCTTGCAGCAATGGCATTATGCCCTGCGCCATGGTAACCTCAGAACAAACCTTGTTACGTTTTACCTTCTTTTAAGTAAACCAGAAAATAGGTTTTTACAGCTGTGAGATGGAAATTCACATTCCACCAATGAAGACTCTGAGACAGGATAGGAATGCTCCTTGGCCATCCAGAAGAGAGGTGACGCGAAGTCCATTAGTATGCGTTCATTAAGAGCATAAGAATGGCCATATCGTGTCAGACCTAGGATCCATCTGTTCCAGTATCCTGTCTTTCAACAGTGGCCAATGCCAGGTGCTTCAGAAGGAATGAATAGAAGAGGGGAATCATCAGGTTTCTCTGATACTACAGTGATGAGTGCAAGGGAGATGCCAGGAAATTAAAAATAAAAATTTAAACAATTGGACAAGCCAAGGGAGGAAGATGAGGTGTTTGAACCTGAGAAGGAAAGGTGTTTATTTTTTATGCAGAAAAAAGATGCTTGTATTACTGTTTCATCGCTCCCGTTTTTCCCTTTCACTCACCTGCTATATCATGTTTTCAGCTAAGACTGTAAGTTCGTTAAGGCAGAGATTCCCTTTCACTACAATCTGCACAGTGCATGGCGCAGTAGGGCCATGTGGTGATTTTGGGGCTCTGCCTGTACAACTCATGAATTCTGGCTGATATTATGGGGTGATATTATGAAATTGCTATATTGTGGAAGGCCTCTGTATGTGTATTTACCGTGAGCTGGCAAGACTAGTCACGTCATCCCCCAACCCGGGACAATGGGGAATGTGTAATGTTAAATGTGATGCTGTGAATAGACGATAGATGTGTGAAGGGGGTTTGCTCAAGCTGGGAAAGGATACTTCCTCCTCTGTCTTGAGGAAAGGGGTAAGAGGAGAGCAGTGGGAAGTTATCAAAACACAGAACAAAGAGAGCCAGGTGTTGGTAAGGGGACATATAAAAACACTCTCAAGTCACACAGGGGAGCTTGGGGCACAAACAGAGGAAGTCAGGGTAAGAAGAAGGAAGGGGTCAGACTAGTCAAGGACAGAAAGGCAAAGTGGAGAGAGAGACTGAGGAAGAAGCAAGGGGATGCATGAGGGAGGGGATCCTGCCTGCCCTGCTGAAAACAGATGCCCCCGTGCGATCCAGAGGTTAATGTCCCCACAGTTCAGTCAGCCTGTCCCCACCAGATGAGACAGGCTGTGATGCGGTGTCCACCCCACACTTACCCTGCAAGGTTTAATGCAAGCCAGATGGGCCAATTAACCTATTAGGCAACTAAATAAGGAGGCTCAGAGGGGCAGAAATAGATGGTGCCTGTAAAGCCCAGGAGCTGGAAGAAGGGGCTGCTGGTAAAAGGCAGACACTCCCTGGGGAGAGGGAGCTGTGAGTGGGGGCGGCAGGCGGAGAGGAGTGATGGAGTGACTGTGTGCGTTCTGTGGACAAGGGGCATTGACCTCGCGCTAATCCCCAGAGTACCAGGAGGAGACCACATTCTCATGTGTCCAGTATTACACCTGTAGACTGGTAACAGAAACATCCTATGATGAGCTTCACTACAACTGACAAAGTACAGGAATTACTACATACATGTAAAGACAATAAGCAGACAAGTAAAATTAACTTCCACTCAGAGAGAGGCACATGGATCAATACATTGTCACAAGGAATTACAAATTCTTCCTGTTGTGCCACTTCTGAATGTGCTCTGCCCCAGTGTAGTAAGTGTGATAGGTAAGGAGGTGGTTAGAAGCAAGCAATTCTTCTTAGTCAACATCAAAAAATCTGTGTGTAAAATGATGGCCAGTTTGTACTGTGTACACCAGTCCAACAGGGACTGGACTGAGATTCACGAAGTGATTTCAGATAGGCTTTGTAGCCATCAGATGGTAACAGCTTGTGCACACTACTGCTCCAAGCTGGATTAGCACTGGTGATCCACTGGTGAATTGCTCTGCTTCCCTTGTGGCATCCACTCTCCCCATAATCCATTCTTCTAAAAAGATAACTTGGGTCACACAGACTGCAGTTAGTACCTGAATGTGCCTGTATTCCCATTCACCAGGGGGTGAAGTCCACCCCTAGACAGAGGGATAGGGAGACTTGAGCGGTGTCTAGTGTTCTATCTAGGCAGGCATAGAGTTTGGGAAGGAAATGTCGTTCCTCCAAATCAAATACTTCAGGTGGCAAAAGTAATTAGTGGCCATAGCACCTGTAAGGGGGCTGAAGTTTCCCATTGTCATGTTGCAAGTTTACTGTACTAATAGGCAGAACTTCTGGTAAATGCACTTCTTCTAGGCAATTGTTTGATTCATTATTTGTTAGAACAGTCTTCGGCTGTGTCATATTTACTTTGTTGTTTACTGTTTGCTGTTAACAACAGTAATTACAGTACAGTTGTGAGATGAAAACATGACTAAATTATGACAGTGCTGGTGTAACAATCTCTTAGAACTGACTGGGAAGGCAACAGCTGCACAATTAGGCTATAAATTCTCTTAAATGAACTTGTCTGTGGAAATGGTACCTGTGTGGCAGTGTTTTGTAAGAGATAACTAGACTTAATGGGCTTGGTGAAGGAGCACCAAGAATAGCCTCATAAAAAAGAAACTTTGTTCTTTGTCATAAACCACTTGTTCTCTTATAAAAACAAAGGGCTCAGTGTTGGGCCATTAACTTTCTCTTTTGTTGTGGGACAACTGGCACCAAAGCATCCATTTGACAAGCATCAGGGAACCTTTTCCACTTCATTGTAAAGTTAATTGTAAAATTCTCTTTGAGGGAAGCCAAAATCTAATCACAAAGTCACTATCAATGCAGAGGGAGCAAAAAAAAATTTTTTCCCTGTTTAGGTGGATTTATGCTGATGTGAACTCAGAAGTGGACAATGATTTAGTTTAATTGCCAGAAGCTAAGGTGAAGGGGAAAGTCATAAAGCTCTAGAAATGTGAGTTTTAAATGCTACGTGTTTATTTTTAACTAAGAAGAGCGGTTTATATTTGTTTATGCTGCATTTTAAAATCTGACCATTCAAAAAGCAATATTTCATGATTGTAAATTAAATTACTGTAATTTGAAGTTTTCTTAAATTGTTAAACTGACACAAATGCATTGAGAAGCGACATGGAAGTCGTGCATCAAGCTACTCATATCCATAAGAGTTCATAGGATTGGGCCCATAATGGCCAGTGATTGAAGTTTTTTTTAGAAATTCATTTCTCTGCATTTTCATGCTCTAAAGCTAGTGCCAGGGCCTCATTACCATGTGCATAGAGTCCTTGTTCACAAAACAGTTTAAAAGAAGATAGAAGTTTTCCAGCCGGAAGAAAACATTTAATTCTGGGCAGCCTCCTGACAACAGTCTAAACAGAAGCAATTTTAACAGTAATGCCAGCAGCTTTTGCACTTTATGGAGGAAAGAAATCAAATACCTGTGCTAGTTAAAGAAAAAAAAATGACTGTTTTTCTGTCAGAAAATGCTGATTTGTCAAAATGTGTCTTCTGATAGAATTCCATTTTGGGAAAACATTAGATTTTTAATTTCAAATTTATTTTATTTTTATGCTATAATAAGTTTTTAATAGCATGTAAAGTAAAAAAGCCAAAACAGAAACTAAATATTTTAATTGACCCAAAATGTTTTTTTTTCAAAAATTTAATTTCACAGGAAATATTGAAATTCTTCACTTTTTGTTTCCTATTTGGAACAAAGCAAATTTTGAAACCACAAAATGGATAATCTGGTTCCTGAATGGTTTACAAAATCCCCACCATTTCTGGTCATAGAATCCTAGAGTGGAAAAGCTGTCCTGCAGGTCCCTTCCAGCCATAATTTCTATGATTCTGTGTTGGACTCCTTGGATGGAATGCAAAGTAATAGTATTACAGCACAGGTGTCTAGGTGGCATCTCATCAATCATACAAACGCTATGACTACGTTAGAGAGCACTGCTGTAAGATCTCTAGTATAGAGCTGACGGGAGAGAGCTCTTCTGTTGATTTAATTAATTCAGCCCCAACGAGTGGTGGTAGCTGTCCTGCTGATGTAGCGCTGTCCACACTGGTGCTTAGATTGGTGTAACTTACATCATCACTCAGGGTATGGCTTATTTACCCCCATGCGTGGCATAAGTTAAATCAACATAAGTGGTAGTGTAGACATATCCAGAAATGTGCAAGCGATCTCCCTGCATGTGCAACCCCAAACACACTGTCCTTCTCTGTTGCCATATTGGCTTTGATTTTGTAAGGATTTGTTAATATGAGTCAGGCACTTCCTCTAGAAATAAGTGATGCTGTACGTATTGAGACCATTCACATAGAGAAAAATACTGCCCCTGAAATCAGCCCTGCTGTCTTCTCATGAAAAGGAGAAGTTCTCGTCCATACCAATATATTGTTCCAGATTTCCCCTCAGAGCAATCTGATTGTGGACAGGATGCTAATTTATGTGCGCATATCTGAAAAAAGTATACCTCTGTGTTTGGAGATAATCCACTTAGGTATTACTGAATGAAAAATTTAATGTGTTTGTATGTGTAGAGATGTCATAATTCTTTCACGCAACACTTGTCACCCTTCTCCTCTCCCCTCCCCCCTCAAAAAAACCAACCAACAAATAAAAAACACCTGAGTTACCAAAGAGACCATCTTATCGTTGCATTTAGCAAAATAAAAGCAAAGTACAAGGCTCCTACCATGCACGTCTGTCTGCAGAGAGGCAGCCAATTTGATTTTTCAGTTTCATTGCTCTTCCTTTGTACCTTTCTCCTGCTGCTCAGTCCTGTGCACTGACATGTTTGCAGCCCCGATTTAGGGTCTTGCATGGAAATTTTAAACTGCTGTCCCATTATAATAGTGTGTCTTTCACTCAGAAAATCTGTTAACTGCACTATTCTCTATGAGCTTCAGCAGAACTTTGGAAGTTAGAAGTAGTGCAATAAGCTAAGAAAAAAACAGATCTCTTAAACGTCTCCTTGAAGCATGCTGAAGCAACAGTTGGAACAAATTCAGACTGGAAATATGGCATAAATTTTTAACAGCGTAATTAGCCATTGGAGCAACTTACCAAGGGTCATGGTGGATTCTCCATTGCTGACCATTTTTAAATCAAGATTGGACATAGATTTCTAAAAGATCTGCTCTAGGAAATGTTTTGGGGAGGTTCTATGACCTGTGCTATATGGGAGGTTTGACTAGTTGATCACAGTAGTCCCTTCTGGCCTTGGATTCCACGGTTTTGTGTTGGGCCCTAACATTTTCTTTTCTGTGTGTTTTGCTAGTCAAAATGGAGGTGCCAGGTGGCCAAGTAGTTTTATTTGTGTTAATTAAATAACATTGCAACATTATTAACCCTTAAAGAGTTTGAGTATAGCATATTCATTCGTGTATGAGAGTTTTTTTTTTTAAATTATAGTAAAATTAAGCAGTTATTAGTATTCACAAAAAATGCTTGTGACAGGCTTAGCACAAGTAATGAGAGGCCACCTGCAGTTCAAAGCAGTACTTGATAATGCTGTAATTAGATTTGAGATGCAGAAAAGCTCATTAAAATTAAATAACGTATTTGTCACTGTTTTAAGAGGTACAGATTGCCTAGAACCATGCTGGTCTCTTGACCTTGAATATTTTGACATAGTCCTTGCTGTCAAGAATTCAAAAATAACATCAGCAATCCTTTAGAGAGTTCTGAAAATGTGTTAATATATCTTAAGGTACAAGATGAACAAACCCACGTTGACTTGATCTTCATATCTGATTTTTATAGTGTACCTGAGATTCATTCTTATTGTCTGCTTAATGGACGTTTTAAAGGAATTATTCCCAAACAAGGTTGGTTTGCAGCTAATGTGATGCAGAGAAGCTGCTTCATATCTTATTGGAGAAGAGTTACATGATGTAACATAGATTGTGAATGTTGCTGGTATTTTGCATTGATAGGGTGCATTTCAGCCCCAGGCTGATGGGGCACATGAGGCCTGTGCATCACTGAAGTCCCACTTGAGCCCTGTGGTTTGTAGCTTGTATGGCTCAAGTGGGACTTTGGTGTTGGACCCCCAAACAGCTCAATTTCATCTCCTGCGAACATATGGGTGTCTGTTTTCAGTGAAGTTTGTAATTTTAGAAAAATCAGGCAGGTACTGGGAGAAGGTCCAGACGCTCATGCTGAAAACTGCTTTGCTCTGTAAATGGTCCCATTGATTTCATTGGGATTGCTTGTGGAGTAACATACGACTTAACCTGAGTAAGGGTGGCAGGATTGGTCACTCAGTGACCCAAATCTGCTGTTCCCCTCCTACAGCCTCACGCTGATGGCCCTAATTAGTAATACCCTGCTTTTGCCATCTGCTGGAGTGCTGTTTAATACACCGTTCTCTGCTACAACAGTATCTGAGGAATATCTCTGAGCACTGCTTGGCCCCTGCCCCACAAGGTTCCAGAAGATCACTGGAACAGACCAGAATTGTGAGCCCATTCTGCAGCAATCTCTTGCACCAGGATTCTCATGTTCCACCGGGATCCGTTTCCCTGGGCGAACACAGTGGAGACAGCTTCTGTGACTGGAAGTCGCTGTGATTGTCCTTGCTTCTGGAGCCAATTCTGGCATGTTAGAATTTGACTTCTATATCTAGGACCATTATCTGCAGGTTCTCATAGTTTCTGATATTTATCCCATGGATGTTCCCACTGTGCTTTCAGGCTTGAGATCTAAAACCTCATTGGGCCCTGGAATTCTAGTTCCCATCTCTGAAACTGCTCTTTAACATTTATATGGTGGTGTAGATTTGTGGTATGCTATAGAAGGGAAGAAAGACCTAATATCTGCCTAACAGAGCTTACAGTCTGAGCGCGAGAAGAACTGATAGGGTACCGGGGAAGGTGACTTTGGGCAAAGTGGGAGATGTTCACGCAACGAGAAGTGACTTTTATTTGTGTTGCACAGGGTATTGGTCTGGGACTAAGGGACAGTTATGGGCAAATGGGTAGAAGGTAGGAGTGAGTGGGAGACTACAGGGATGCCATTTCAGGCCTAGGGGCCAGCCTGAGAGAAAAATTAATTAGGGGCAAGGAGGGAAATGGAGTTAGCAGAGTGGGTGCAGCAGACCTGCAGAGGAGTGAGCTTGAAGGTGAAGCTAAGGACTTTGAGTTTTCCATGGAAGAAGATGCAGACCCAGTGATAAGTGTTGACAGTATATAACTAATTCTGGGAGTGGATTTGCCACTGAGTGAAATCAATTCCATGACCAGCGCTATAAAAAGGTCCAAATATGTTTGATTTTGACAAAATCTCCTTACACTTGCTGTGAGTTCTGCTTGGTAAGTGCCTGTCACCTTTGAACATGGACCACAAAACCAAATGGAGATTCGGGGAGAAAACGTTAGTCAGGAAGAGCAGGGTTCGGGTGTTCAGGCGAGGGCTATCACTAGGTCAGCCTCTCCTTTCTCTGCATGCTCCGTGAACACTGAAGTGATCTCTTGTTTTACAAAACTAACTAAGATCTATACTAAACTCAGTTGGAAATACATTTTTCAGATATGTAATAAAAGTAACTGATTTTAATTCACAACAACTGGTGGTGTAGCTCCTATTGAAACATCCATGAAGGTGAGAGAGTTCAAAGTTGCCTTCATCTTGGGGTACAAGTTGAGAAAGTCAAAACAAGAGTGGTAAGCAACATGGAGCTGTTTGGTTGGTTGGTTTCTGTTGTCTGGGAATGTGTGACCTTTCTCCACTTACTTCATGAGGCTGTAAGGTGTGAGAGCTCACTGCATAGTAATGGCACAGCTGAGGTGGTGAGGGATTTCTCCAGAGAGAAGACTGCAGAGAGAACCCATTGCTAAGGAGCATCTTGGTGCCATTCTGAACTGGAAAGGGGAAGTGCAAGCAGCCAGCTTAATTTCTGTCTGTGTGTTCAGAGTGCTGTGTGACTGACTGTGGGCTGGTAGAAAGGAGCATTAGGGATGGCTTATTGCCTGGGTTGGCATCATGCCTTGTGAGAATCCTATTGCAGAGACATAACCTCAGTAGCCCCCCCATGTCACTGCATGCTGAAGTTTTATGAAAGAAATCAGGCTCCTTAGAATTTAGAAGCTGGCCAGATTGGCATTTTTTGGATGACAAAGAGAATTCTCACCATATAGAATTTCCCAGGATGTGAGTCACATGCAAATTGTTTCCACATCTCCCAGCTCATGGTTAGAAGCTTTGTGCCATCTCCTTTTCAGCTCAGAGCCCTTGGTGCCCCTGTCTGACTCCAGCAAGTCTGCTTAGAGAATTCTCTCAATTTATGGCCCTTTGCCTGGCAGACAGAAGTGACTTGCAGAGGAATTGGAGACAAATCTCATTCCATATGGCATTCCCTGCATCAGAAAAGGAAAGGCTGTGTTAGCTAGTAAAAAGCCTTCCCAATGCATGCACAAGTTTCTTTTACTGTGGGGGAGATCCTCCTGCTCCAATGTGATCGGCTGGCTCTTGCTATGGCACTCCTGGATAGGTGTGCTTGGCAGCCTTTAGTCACAGGGTTTTGTCTCCACCAGCAATTCAGCACTCCAGTTAATCTTGTTGCTCCTTTTATTTTTAGTGTTGAATCATCCAAGATGGTGGAGCCCCAATTTCTCAGCCTGGGTGACCCAGGATAGTGGCTGCACAATGTTATTTAAGGAATGGATCGGACAGTTTAGGAAAAGCTTTCTTTGAAAATCTTCCTTGCAAGTCATAAATAAATGCGAACAGTCTGCATGGTGGGGCTGAGGCCTCAGGGATCCTGCAGGTGCCTCTGCAGAACTAGTTCAGATTTTCCTGTTAGAAATGGAATATAATTTTTTGCGGAAATGTTGTATTTTCTTTTGGCAGCTGCAGCACAGAATAACTAGAATGACCTGTAGTGTCATGAACTGAAGCGATTTGAGAAAGATTGGGTGAGCTAGGTTTATTCTCTTTGGAAAAGAGATGATACTGTGATGACCTCTTTCACATTTTTAACGTTTCAGGCAGATTGATAAAATTGATCCAAGTAAATTCTTAACACTTCAAAGAACATGAAAGCAAGAGAACAGCACAATTTATAGATTGGGGGGACTGGGTGCAAGAAAGCACTACATGAATGCATCTCACACACAAAGTAATAATAAATCTGTGGTGCAGGAATCGAGAAGCCTCAGAGATTGATTCAGCTGCAGCACACTTGTCTGTAACAGAGGGCAAATGTGCCAATGGCAGTGAGAGAGACAAAACGGCTCTTTTAATGGGCCATATGTTGCACTCCATTTCTTCGTGTAGTTTATATATGTAGGAACTAATGAAGAATTGCCAAATCAGATCAAACCTGGTCCATCTATTCCAGTATCCTCCTACTGGCACTGGCTAGTACCAGATGTTTCTGAGGAGATGGCAGAAAACCCAGTGCTGGACTATTAAGAAATAACCTTCCCAAAGGAGATGGTTCTTCCTAACCCCATCAAATGGAGTTTGGCTTATAGCCTGAAGCAGGAATGGTTATATCCCTTGGAAAAGAAAAGAAAAGAAAATACTATCTAATGTAATTGTGCATGTTCTCACTATTCTTATAACGACTCAGCCTTTTAGAATCCGCCTAAGCTCTTGGCTTCAGTGATATCTTGTAGCAATGAGTTCCACCGGATAATTACGCATTGTAAAAAACTTTTATTTTATCAGCATGAAATTTATTGATTTTCAGTTTGTTGTATGTCTCCTTGATCTTATGGTGCAAGAGAAGGTAAATAGGAATGCCCTGTTAGCTTTTTCTGTTCCATTCATGATTCTGCATGCCTCCATCAGTAAGTATCTTAGCATAAGTATTTGAGCTCAATGTGTGTAAAATCAGGTTTTTTTCTTATAAAATTGCCTGCAGGTTGTGTTGATTTTAAGTTACTTTAAAATGGAGTTTGGGACAATTTGACAACCTAAATCCAATAACCACAGAGTTATGTTCTTTATTCCTCTTTTAACTGGAAAACAAGGAGGTATTTTAAAAGGTGACTGGTAATTAGTCTTTAGTATAGACACTTACCTGGACCCTACCTATCCCATTGGAGCCCTGAGGGTTCCCTCCATTCCTTCTTGAAGAAAGAAATCTCTTCTTGGAGCTACACTGGATGTTTCTTCAAAAAGAATAATACAGGCTGTGGATTGTACTCTGGTGAAAGGTGTGAGCCCTGGCGCCCAAGGGGCCTGTCTTTCTCCATAGAACATGCTTGGTAAGGACAGTTGCAGTACATGCTTCCCCATATCAGCCAGCCAGTATGCCTCAGTCATGACCCTTTCGTTCATTGGCCCCTCTGCTGGACCCAGGGAATGCCAGAGCCTTGTCTGTAACAGAGGGCAAATGTGCCAATACCAGTGACAGAGACGGGAGCAGGAAGGCACCCCACATCCAAGCTGTTGCTGTGATTCTCAGCAGATGGGTAATCGGCCTCTTTTTAGTTTGTCACTCCAGAAATGGAATTTGATTTACAAGAGGGTTTCTGTCGTGACCTATAAACCCTTCTCTTTGAGGGTTGCCTGTGTCTGTTTTAAATGCCTCTAAATGGAGACTCTCTATGGAAAGTCATGTAGATTGATTTTTTCTGTGACAAGGAACATGACCTTTAAAACCCAAAGTACGTGCCTGGAGAAATCAGAATTGCCAAAAAAAAAAAATCATGACAATGTGTGAACTGCAGCTTTACCTGCCTTGCAATGATGAGCTTATCTGCAGGAGGGAAGCAATATTTAAATGTCTCCTGTTCCACTACCTGTGCGGTTGCAAATGTTGCCTGGGGACCCATCCCACAGACCCTATAATAAGGGTACTGCCTTTGACTTGACTCATGAAATGCTTCACCTCGTGAGAGGCTCACAGGGGAGTCAGAAGTCAGATCCTTCCAGTGTGAGAAACAAAACGGCAATAAATTGCCTTGTGCATGGGAATCTCGCTGTAGGCTTATTTAGCCTTTTATTTTTATTTTACATAGAAAAGAATTGGCATGTAATTGCCCTCCTGACTCCATCACATCACATTGTGTCTTAAAGGGCAGCTCACATGGGCACCACTTTTGATGTAAAGGGCTCCCATTCAAAACCTCACCACAGGCCTGCCAAGATGCTGTAAGAAAGACAGACATGTTACAGTTCCTCATGGGAAAGCTGATTTGGGGAAGGCAGCCTGCAAATCCAGATCAGCCCATTCACATGGCAAACACAGATACACCTCCAGCGCTTCATGCATATGGCAACTGGTCTCTGCTGGAATCTCATAGACTCATAGACTCATAGGTCAGAAGGGACCAATAT
>ML675630.1:1127364-1207652 GCA_007922155.1 Mesoclemmys tuberculata | reverse complement strand
CAGATTTATCTGCCGATAATCCAAATCAATTGCTCAAATTAAACTATTCCATCCCAATCTGCCCATGTGTTAGATGGCACTGGTGAAGGGAAGAGATCTCACACTTCTCAACGCTTGGATTCTGCTATGACTGCTCTTGGGGAGGTGAGAGAGATGCCTGTAAAGGAGCAACAGTGCTTCCAAAGGGCTCCGATTTTCTTTCTATCTAAGCTTTGAAGAGTTTGCATTTCCAGAGAGCAGTTACTCTTCACATAGTGAATTACATTAATATGCAAGAAGAAAATGTTACTGTTCATTTAGTAATTAAATTTTGGTTGGCATTATGTTGTGTGTGTTGTTTCTCCACAGGTAGGTAAATGCCCTTAGATAGAAGCATGACTGATCAATCGCCCCATATGTTTTGGTGAAAGACATTTACAAGCCTTTTTGGAGACAAATGTTTTGTTGCCAGTAATACAGTGCAGAGAGCTCCCAGGATTGCATTCATCCTGGTCTAACTCCAAAACTTTGTGTGATTATGTGTTGCATGCAGGCCCATTATTTGCCGAATGAATTTAGCTCTCATATCTGCCATATAGTGCCTGCAAATCTGGCTTTTTAAAGGTGGGTGAATAAAGTTGTCAGGCTGAGAAGTGATGGGAAGAACTGCTGTTTGGGACAATATTACAGATGCTAAAATGATGATTTTACTTTTACTTTTCAAACCTGATTTGAAAATGCCAGCATGAATTGGTTTTTCAAAGGTAGCTCGATTTGTTTTGGACCCATTGTAGCTACTTGTTGGGACATGCCCCTGAGGTGGGCAGTTAGAACGCAAGATTGCATAGAAAGTGCTGAGGTTTAGAAGCACACAACTGATTTTGCCCTTTGTCCTTTGGTTCACCTTCTTTTTAGTGGCTGATCAAACTCTAATAGGGTTATTGTTTACTGCATTTTAAGCACATGTTATGAAAACACAGTTCAACATGGTGAACACTTGGGGTTCCAGAGAGTAGCAGGAAAGAATGTTTCCAAGGGATAGCTTTTCTTCATGCTTCTGCATAACTGTCTTCTATTTCTATCTCTAATAGATTTGCACAT
This sequence comes from Mesoclemmys tuberculata, assembly GCA_007922155.1. Lineage (NCBI taxonomy): Eukaryota > Metazoa > Chordata > Testudines > Chelidae > Mesoclemmys > Mesoclemmys tuberculata. The sequence continues at coordinate 1,206,572 of ML675630.1, read as the reverse complement.
GGCTAACCCTAAGAGAAGGATCCCCTTGTGTAGTAATGATTTTTATTTTTCAAAAGAGAATAAATAATTAGATTTTTGTAATTCTTCTAAAATAAAATAAAAATAAAAATGCTGGCCATTGTACAGATCTTGCCAATTCTCTGTGTCTGGAGAGGCTGTCCAAGAGATGGAAAAGCTTGGCTGCAAATGTGGGGAGAAGGGGAATTCGAGGATAAAAGGTGCTGTGCTCTGATACTCTTGTTCAAAAAATTGGCTAATTTACAATAAGGAGCAAGTCCTGATAACAACTGTGAACCCCTGATCCGATAATAAAGAGCATTTAATTCTCTCAGTGCAAAAAGCCATCTTCTGCCTGGTATCCATGTTGGTGGTTGGATGATACAATTGGGAAACCTGCAGTAGTTACCTATAAGGAACTTTCCCAATATTTTAAAAAAACCCTGCTCTGGTTAGTTACAATGCAATGGTCACATTTAATTTAGATTTTAAATATATCACATTCCCTTTGTACATATTGCAATTGGGTCCCAGGACAGAATAAAGCCCAATGTAGCTTTCAGAGTGCCTACCATATACATAGATGCTCCATGTTTCAGTGTGTGTTAGTCTTATCAGAAATTTAATGCTAACTATAATCATGTAATGTATCAGTTTTGGATATATATGTGTATTATAGTAATCTCTCTTAGACATGTTTATATTAAAGGCTGGGTTATATTTTAATAATGGTCAAAAATAGTTTGGAGAGTGAAGATGGTGACCTAGCGCTGCATGTGAGGATCAAAAAGAGCAAACGGGCTAGGCTTTGGAGACAGTAAATGAGAAACTTGAATTCTGTGGCTTTTTTATTTGGCAAATTTGCAAGGTGTTGTGCATCTTGTGGAAGTGAAGGCAGGACTGAGATGTGACAAGTAAAAATGACATTATATTATGTAATAAAATATATTAAATATAAACCAAACGAAGGGATTCAAAGTGAATAGAGGAGAGTTTGAGACACGTTGACAAGACCACTCCAGTGCAGTGAGTTCTCTTCATAGCTAATGTGGACTTCGATCTAAATAGATTTGCAGTTCTGCTGTGAATTTGTGCGAAGCAGAAACATGAGCTTTTGGTGATATTTATCTCCATTTTTCAGTTTTTGATGAAATACAATAAAACGTTTTAAATGCCCTTGCTCACTTCTGCCTCAAAAATAATGAGTGACGCTCTAACACAACCTCCACTAGTATGACTTTGTAATTTTCTAAAATTAATTTTTAATGATTAATTTGTCTTGTTTTCAGATGTTATATAAAACATCTATTGTTTAAAACAATTTATTTCTCAACAACGTTGTCATGAAGGAGAATCAGAATTTCAGGATCTCCTGGTCAAATATGTTTATGGTTCTGCTGTTTCACTCTCACAAAATATTTTAAGCAGATGAATAATTGACTGTCACAATTACATCCGAATTGCTACGAAAGTATTCCTTCCAAATGCCAGACACAAATGTAGGCTACAGAACCACATCTTTGAGTGACTACCTCTTTGTAGGGCAAATAAGCCACTATAGTGAGAACAGAAGGGAAGATGCTTCCTCGCCCTCTGCTGGTTTTCGTTAAGTGACTTTTAACTGAAGTTACACACACACATACCTGGACATCGTAAACCTCTTTGTGCTTTTCAGCAAAGGCTCAGTCTCCTGCGTGCAATCAGCATGCGTTGTTGTTGTTGTTTAAGAAGGGACAAAAGGGTAGGAATGGGAAGAATCAGGAGAATTACTTGCTGTGCATTTACTTTGACTTGTTCGGGAATTATTGTGAAGTGAATGTGTTAACTGAGAGGGATGGACTGTGGAAAGCGAGCAGGTAGGGGGGTCAGGGATGGTGGGTGGGGCAGGAGACTAACAGAAAGGGGAATTTTTGTAGAGAAGAAGGAGGGAGAGGGAGGGTCCATGGAGCGTGTGCAAGGCAGTAGCCCAGTGTGGAGAAAGCAGAGCCAATGGCTGTGTGATGCAGATATCTTGAGGCCCAGCTACCCATTGAACTGAATTTCTGTGCATGGAAGGAAATCCTCCTGGCCCCAAATCAGTGACCCCTCTCTGATACCTTCTAACCCTTCCCAGAAGCACAGATCCCCTCCCCGAATGAGGGTGAGGAAGGAAGTCAGTCTGTACCTTTTGCAGAAGAATATCATTCCTGGTTTAGATTTAGTTTTGATGTGTCTGTCTCACCATGATGTTACTCTTAGCATAAAAGCTTCATTGGAGAGTCAGCACCGTGACCTCGTAGTCTGAGCCTCTCTTCTGTGTTCCCCTTCTTGGAAGCTCTTCTATGCCAACATTGGAGGTGTTGCTTGAATGTCATTTCTGTGCTGTGTCTGCCAGTTGGGTTTGTACCCAGGATCTTCAACCTGACAGCGAAGAGTGTACAGAATTACTCTTCTTAGTTTTAGCTGGTAAGAGTGGTAAACAGTTATTCTCAAAGGCACTAGGCAGTCGTGGGAGCATACATGCCCTTTGACAGTGTGTTTTCATAAAAGAGGGAAACTGTACGTACAGTACGGACATAGGGCATATTTCTGTAATCACTTTTCACTCCGTTGATTCCGGTGATGGTAATCCATGAGATGGGCATAATCCACAGACAGAAAAAAGTACGTCCGTGAACTAACCCAGCTCAGTGTCCAGGTGCTGGGACTTGTCATCTCCATAACGTAAATACATAAACGTTAGAGGAACCTGTGTTGATTTGTAACATCAAGACACAACATCATTATTAATAACAAATGTTGTATTCTAAATATGCAAAATATTATTATATTAACCAAAATAACACAATACATTCCAAAGCTTAGCATAAATCTGCAAACTGCTAATGGAAGGCTGTGTAGTTTGTTCTTCTTTGGAGCAGTCTGGAGTCATGCATAATGCAGTAGTGCAGCCCCTAAAAGAAGCTCATACACAATCCTTTACATTTCTTTTTATTTCCCTGAGAAACTGATCTTTGAAGTGCTCCCAGTTGGTCTCTTGATTGACCCTTGCAGCATCCTGAGAGAGCAGTCCTGTTCCCTTAGAGCTTCTATGCTATTCTCCTAAATGTATGTATTTTCATTATTTGGTGAGATGTCTTAGGCTTTGCTCAGTTATGAATCCTCTCTGAGGGACCAGGAGTCTGTTGTGCTGTTGTGTCCTCTGCTCTTTTGACACATAAGGCCGAACAGATTTGTGAGGAGACAGGTGAATTTACCTCTGATCAGTGCAAATGATCCAGACAGCCCATGGAGCAGCTCAGTCACTCGCTCGTCCAGGCTGAGGCAGAGCAGGAATGTTACACCAGCACTCTCAGAAGTGGAGTCCAAGAAGCTGTAGATGCAAATAGCACTTCCTTCCTTGGTCCCTCTTGCTGAATAAAAACAAAGGGGATGAACTTTCTGGGTATGTTCCTTGACTGGGCACGGTCTTCACTTTTATTGTATTGGCGCTGTCCCCATATAGTGCACGTTTTAAAAGCTGTTTCTTATTGCAGCCAGTTTCATTGCTTCCATTGCCTTGAGCCAGGAATGAGTGGTGAGACTGTCATTCAGTCTGTGCACAGCCATCAGGGTCCTGCTGGTAGCGTCTGCAGCCCAGGGACCTTGCGTTGGCCTTCAGGATTCTGCTATAACTGCCACTTGCCATTCTTTTTTGCGTGTGGCATGTGTGGTATAGCAAGGGCAGAGGGCAGTAGGCAAGTTCTGGAAGGGTGGTATGTAAGTACTAGAATGATCTGGGCTTTATTCCCTATAGACTAGCCAGAGTCAGTACAGGGTAATTAGAGTCAGCTGACACCAATTAAGGCCCACCCAGGTGCCTATAAAAACCCTCTACTCCTGAGAAACAGGGTGGGAGTTGAAGTAGGTGTGTGGTGAGCAGAGGAGTGTGTGGAGATTGCGAAGAAGAACAGAGTACAGTGGTGTGTGGAATCGTGGAGAAGAACAGAACCGAGTGCAGTGGTGTGTGGAGTCATGAAGAAGAACAGAATAGAGTACAGTGGTGTGTGGGAGAGAGGTGGAGTCCTGAGGAAGGTACTGGGCTCAAGAAGCCAGAAAGACAGAGGGGGGGAAAGTAGCCCAGGGGGAAAGTCTGCAGCTGCAAGTAAGGTGCTAGCAGCACATAGCTGCTACTCAGAGGGCCCCTGGGCTGGGACCCAGAGGAGCGGGTGGGCCCGGGTCCTTACCCCCCTCCATGGGAAGACGGGGAAACCAGCGACACCCTGGCCCACTACGAGGGTCAAAAGTGCGAGACCCACTAGGGAGAAGCCAATCATTTGCCACTCACGGTGTCAGAAGTGGGAGTTAGCACACAGTGGGCTTAAACCAGGGTGATTTTAGCCCACCCTATTCCCAAGATGGAGGACGTGGTAAAGGCCTTGATACAAGCCACAGCTGCCCAGCAGGAAGCTACCCGGGTCCAGGCTGCCGCCCAGCAGGAGGCTGCACGATTTCAGCAAGAGGCCAATCACCTGCTGATGAGCGAAGCCGCCCAGGACTGAGCCCTCCTTCAGGAGGTGGTAGGCCAGTTGAGAGCCATGCGGGAAGCCTGGGCCCAAGATCAGTGGGCCAGCATCCTCGCCCCTTTCCTAAGAGGAGAGGCCCAGAAGGCCTATTATGACAAGGCAGCGGAATCTGCTGAAGACTACCCCCAGTTGAGGGCTGAAATCCTGGCCAGGTCTAGAGTGACAGTAGCAGTAAGAGCCCAGAGATTCCATGAATGGCAATACAGTAAGGATAAAACACCACGGTCACAGTTGTTTGACCTAATCCACCTGACCCGGAAGTGGCTGCGCCCTGAGGTCCTCAGCAGGAAGAAGATGTTGGAGCTCCTGGTGATGGACTGACACACGAGAGGGCTACCTTCAGACCGCCGAGCCTTGGTTGGCCAGAGTGACCCCTCTACCTATGACAAGCTGGTCGCCCTGGTTGAGAGACAGCTGGCAGCCTGTAACCTGTCCCTGATCCCCCAGGAGAAGACAGGGCAGGCCCAGAAGCCGTCCCCCAGCCCCTGTGTACACGGGACTGTAAATCTCTACCCCTCAATCCCAGTACAGATTGAGATCCACGAGAATACCACCTGGGTAATGGCAGGGGTGGTCTCAAGGCTCCCCTTCCCAGTATTGATTGGTAGGGATTTTCCAGGGTCCGAGAACCTACTCCCACCCATAGAGCTCGGGCTGGGTAGCAAACCCCAGGCAAAGACCGAGGCACAGGCAACCAGCCCTTCCCCTGTTTTTGCCGAATTCGCCCAAGAACTGTTCTCACCCCCTGGAAGACCCTGGAAATCCTGGCAGGAAAGAAGGGCAGATAAAAGGCTAGGCACTCAGATACTGGCTGGGAACCAGAAAGCTGCCCCAGTTAGTAGGCGAACCCATTTGGGAGGCCAGGAGACCCCTCAAACTGGCCAGTAGAACCTTCTCAGAATTCGGTCCAGGGTCTTATCTGCTCCTAGGTGTCCCCCAAAGAAATGACTATGGGCCAGTTCTAGAACTGCCTTTATGTGCTTCTATGGCACCAAGAGTTGCTCTACTTTTTTCCCCCATATTGGGGTCACATGGTAGAGCAGGTCCCGTTTCAAGATGTAGTAGGGCCCCGGGCCCTTAGTCTTTCCCTCCATGGGAACGCCATCAATCTCTGCTACCTCCTTTCTCATGTTCCTGTATACTGGGTCCATGGCCTGGTCCTGCCCAAAATTTCCCCTTAGGGACCTAGCTGGCCTACCTCTAGGGGCCCAAGCTCATTTTCATCTCCGGGGTCATTCCTATTAGTGCAGAGGTCCATCAATACTGCCTCTCCTGCCCGGAGTGCCAATTGCACAGCCACCAGCCTCACTTGCGAGCCCCGTTAGTGCCCCTACCCATTATTGAAGTACCCTTTGAAAGGATTGCCATAGATCCGGTGGGGCCACTAGAACGATCAGCACGCGGCCATCGAAGTGTGCTTGTCATTGTGGACTATGCCACCTGGTACCCCGAAGCCATTCCCCTAAGAAACCCTACATCCAAGGCAATTGCGAAGGGACTGCTCCAGGTCTTCGTTAGAGTGGGCATCCCTAAGGAAATCCTGACTGACCATAGACCAAACTGATGAAGGATCTATGTACTTTGCTCCGCATCCAGGTCCTGTGGACTTCAGTGTATCATCCACAAACAGATGGCCTGGTTGAGAGGTTTATTTGTACCCTCAAGAGTATGATACGGAATGTAGTGGTGCAGAATGGAAAGGATTGGGATGCCTTACTACCATACTTGATGCTCGCAATACATGAGGTCCCCCAGGTGTCCACTGGATTCTCCCCCTTTGAATTATTGTATGGTCGCTATCCCCGAGGTATTTTAGATATTGCTAAAGAGGACTGGGAGGAAGAGCTCAATTCAGGGAGAAACGTTATTGAGCATGTGGCCCAGATGCGGGAACAGATAGCCCGGGTGACCCCCATAGTGCGAGAACACCTGGAAAAAGCCCAGGAGGCCCAGTGGACCTACTACAACTAAAGGGCAAAGGCACGGAGGTTTCAGCCAGGAGAGCAGGTAATGGTGTTAGTGCCAACAACAGAAAGCAAGCTCCTGGCCAGTTGGCAAGGCCCATACGAGGTTGTGGAAGCCATCGGAGAAGGTGAGGCAACCAGACCGCCAAAAACCAGTGCAACTATACCATGTGAACCTGTTGAAACCCTGGTGAGACTGAGAAATGTATCTGATCGCCCGAGACGCTCCCCCCAGTCAGACGTCCCACAAGGGGAGGTGAAAATATCCCCTGAGTTGACCCCAGAGCAAAGGACAGAAGTAGTTGACATGATTCAACAAAACCAGGACGTGTTCTCGAACCAGCCCGGTCGTACGATGGTGGTCCAGCACCACATCACCACCAACCCTGGAGCGTGCGTGATGATAAAACCATATTGGATACCAGAGGCCAAAAGGGAAGAGATTAGAACAGAAGTAAGGAAAATGCTGGAACTCGGAGTTATCGAGGAGTCCCACAGCCAGTGGTCCAGCCCGATTGTCCTAGTTCCCAAGCCTGACGGCACCCTCAGGTTCTGTAATGATTTCAGAAAGCTGAATGAAATATCTAAATTTGACGCCTACCCGATCCCACGTATTGACGAGCTAGTGGACCAGCTGGGCAAAGCCCGATATCTGACCAAGAATTATTGGGAAACCCCCTAGCCAAGGATGCCAAGGAGAAGACCGCCTTCTCCACACTGATGGTCTCTTTCAGTTCACTGTCCTTCCCTTCGGACTTTATGAGACCCCTGCAGCATTCCAACGACTGATGGACAAATTATTGAGACCCCACGCCAAGTATGCTGCTGCGTATCTGGATGATGTGGTCACCCATAGCCCCGATTGGGAAACACACCTGGGGAAAGTCGAGGAGGTAGTCGACACCCTCCAGAAAGCTGGCCTCACTGCAGACCCCTCGAAATGTGCAATAGGGCTGGCCAAGGCCAAATACCTGGGCTATGTGGTAGGGAGAGGTCTAGTAAAGCCCCAGTGGGACAAGGTAGAGACCATCCAGGCCTGGCCCCGACCAGTCTGCAAGAAACATGTTAGGGCATTCTTAGGGATCATGGGCTATTATAGGAGATTCATCCCCCACTTTGCCACTAGAGCAGGGCCCTTGACCGACTTGATAAAGGCTCGAGGCCCTGATATGGGAAAGTGGACTGAGGTGGCCGAGAAAGCATTTGTGGATTTAAGGACAGCTCTTTGTAGCCACCCAGTACTTATAGCCCCGGATTTTGAGAAAGAGTTCATCCTCCAAACAGATGTCTCAGAGACAAGGCTAGGCACTGTCCTGGCTCAGATAATAGATGGCGAGGAGCACCCCATCTTGTATCTCAGCAGGAAACTCCTCCCCAGAGAGCAGAAGTATGCAGTGGTTGAGAAAGAGTGCCTGGTGGTTAAATGGGCTATGGAAACACTCTGATATTATTTACTTGGAAGGAGGTTTACCCTGGTGACAGACCACGCCCTGCTCCAATGGATGTACACTAACAAGGAGAAGAATGCCAGAGTGACCCGATGGTTCCTCTCCCTACAGCCTTTTCACTTCCGGGTGCAACATAGGGCCGGAAGCCAACATGGCAACGCTGATGCCCTTTCGCTCCAGCACTGCCTTACGTCCTAAGTAGCCCAACCCTGTGGTGTTGAGCGGGGAGAGGGGGAAGTGTGGTATATCAAGGGCAGAGGGCAGTAGGAAAGTTCTAGAAGGGCACTATGTAAGTGCTAGAATGATCCAGGCTTTATTCCCTGTAGACTAGCCAGAGTCAGTACAGGGTAATTAGAGTCAGCTGACACCAATTAAGGCCCACCCAGGTGCCTATAAAAACCCGCTACTCCTGAGAAACAGGGTGGGAGTTGAAGTAGGTGTGTGGTGAGCAGAGGAGTGTGTGGAGATTGCGAAGAAGAACAGAGTACAGTGGTGTGTGGAATTGTGGAGAAGAACAGAATGGAGCGCAGCGGTGTGTGGAAGAGAGGTGGAGTCCTGAGGAAGGTACTGGGCTCAAGAAGCCAGAAAGACAGAGGGGGAAAGTAGCCCAGGGGAAAAGTCTGCAGCTACAAGTAAGGTGCCAGCAGCACATAGCTGCTACTCAGAAGGCCCCTGGTCTGGGACCCAGAGGAGCGGGTGGGCTCAGGTCCCTACTCCCTCCCTGGGAAGACGGGGTAACCAGCGATGCCCTGGCCCACTACGAGGGTCAAAAGTGCAAGACCCACTAGGGAGAAGCCGGCCATTTGCCGCACATGTTACAAACTAAAGCAAATGCCTGTCATTCTTGGTCTATGACAATGGGAGACTTTCCTATACGTGTATGAGATTCTGCTGTGTGTGGCCAAGCTGCCTGTGCCAGGGCAGTGGTGGGAAGTGAAGCATTGCCTGTAAAGTCATTGGTATGAGTTTATTTCTGTTGGAAAAGAGGTGACTTGGAGGGGGACTGACAGAAATTTCAAAATTAAGAAAGGGGATGAAGAGAAATTTGACACACTGGAGGAAGGAGTTTGGAAACAAAAGACAATTGCAAATTGAAAAGCTAGAAGCCAATGGGGAATCTGGGCAGAATGCCTGACTGGAAGGGGCATAAACCACCTCTCTGTGTCTTGGTTTTCCAGTGTGCATGTCACAGGATGCGTGCTTATAGAGTCAGTTAACACACAAGGTGTGTTGGAAGTACAAGTACGTGAGTTCCAAAGACTTCAGGAAGGAATCTATAATAAATTTTAAAGACTGACCTATTAATGAGCTTGTAGATGAAAGATTTTCCCCTGACCTAACACTACGTATGTTCTAACTGTTTCTCAAATGCAAGATGGGAAAGTTGGTTCAGATGCTCTTTCAGTCATGGGTGCAATGTAAGGAGGCATGGGGAGGGTGAGAGTGATCTTGTTTGCATCAGCCCTAAAACTGAAGGGAGAGTCCATCCTATTGCTCTGTTGAGGAATAATGCACATTCTTGGAGATGGATTGACATGAGCTCACTTGGATTAGGTCTTTTTGGGATCTACCTGATTTCCACAACATGCTTTTCAGACAATTATCTTTATTTCATATGTAATTCTTTTTCTCATTCACACAGCTGGGCTCTCTGCTTGTGTGTAGCCACTTCACTTTTCCCTTTTTTCCTAGCACCTCTGCTTACTTCATTACTGGGTGTCTTTGAGAGACACCTTTTGCTGAATGACAACTTATTGTAACCTAACTTGCAATGCTGGAGATTGTTCTTGGAACAGCTTTTTACACACACAGAGGCATTTGTTTTTGATCAAGTGCCCTGTGATTTCTTGTATGTTTTTAAGTCCATTCAGCTTTCCTTAAAATAGAAATATTCAGAGAGTAGTTTAACTTTTCACATCTCTCTTGAGTCAGCTGGTTATTTGGTTGTGACACTCCTGTAACGCTTACGATTTTAGGGACTGCGAAAGGGTTAAAAAAAAAGAGAGGGAGAGAAGACATAGAACGTAATTAATAGAACTAGTGAAAGTGTCTCCTGGAGAAGAAGAGCACATAATGTGGGTTTTTTTTTCTTTCCTCCTCCTCCTCACTCTTTGTGAGTAATTATATGTAGGTGTCATGGGGTAGGAATATTTATAGATACTCCACATTTTTGGAGTGTTGAAATTTTCCCTTTGTATCACTCTAGTTCTAAAAGGTAATGAAAGTACAGTGTGTGCCATGCAGCTGGATTGCTTTTACTTTGTAGCAACTTTAATTAGAGATAAAAATGGATATTTAAAGGAATTTTAATATCACTCAGATTTGTAAATAGAGCAATTATAGTACTTTTACTGTAGGGGTGTCTCAAAAGCTACTTGGTCATTATGTTACTCCTTCTTTCTTAGCTTTCCAGCTATGTGGTGGGCATGAGGATGGCCCTCGTTATTATAAGGTGTTCAGAAGCAAACTATAAAGAAATTATAATTGGGCTTGTGGCCTTTTTTTGTTGTTTTGACTTAAGAAGGTCTGAATTTAAAAAAAAAAGAAAAAAAAAAAGCCTTTCTACATCATTTTATATTAATCCTCTAGCAAAACCATGTAGAGTGGCAGCTTGTTTGAAGGGCCAGGATTTGACACATTTGTGTGAGAGAGGCAGTGGAGTTCAATAAGTGTGCTATAAGGACTGTGGTTCTGTTGATGATATGAGTACTGATATGGAACGTAGCAGAGAGCAATTGCTGTTTGCACTCATCTCTCCTACTCTAACCTGTCGATTACTATAGGGACTGAGGGAAGTTTTAAAAATGAATCTTTTCACGTGAAAGTAGAAAGGAAACATTCAAGGGAAACTGCCCTCTATGTGTCCTGTTTTCCCCAAGACGTTGTGCATGCATGCACACACCTGGAGCAGAAGAAGATCTATCCTCTCTGAAATATACCTTTGATGAGCTGGAAATATTTAATGTATTACATGTCATTTTTGTAAATTCCATATTCTGATGAGGGAAGGAGCTGCTTTGGGATGGGGGGGGGGAGGGTGAAGTTATAATGAGTGCCACTAAACTCACCATTAATTGATCACAGTTACCATTGGTCTCTTCTGTTCTAAAGACAACAGCACCTGTGAAAACCTCCTATATTATATGGTAACTGATGGCAAATACCACCTGTATCTATAAGAAATATTTTTAAACCACTTGTCACCACAGTATCTGACCTCCTAATGGCAACAACAATCACTTTATGTGCCTTAGCTTAGTTCCAGTCTTCCCCCCCAAAATCAGCTTGTTTAGAAGTCCTAAGGTCAGTGTGGCAGTGTCTGGTGTTCTCAGAGTGGAACACATCCCCAGTTAGTCAGATGGCCCTTAATTACTGGCAGTTGTTACCTATTGTATTAATATGGCCTTGAGCTGGGCTTTGCATAGTCTAGAATCTTTGAAAGAGTCCTGTAGAAATATTAGGAAATGTCTCTTTGCAGAGCAGAAAGTGTTTATTGCTGTATCCTTTATGTTCCTCTTTCCTGGTGTGTTTTCATTTTCTGGGAACTGTAGGACAGCAAAGAAAAGTGAATTTCTCCTAGCTTCTAGAAAAGGATGTCCTTGCAATCACATTGTCCTGAGGTCTGCCCCAAGAGAGAAGCAGTTTATAATACAACTTCTGGTGCCTTAGAGGGAAGCTTCATTTTACAGAAAGCCTTTTCACTTACAAATAATCTTTAAAAGCCCAAAGATCAAACATTGCTGTCTGCCTCTGTCTGAAACACAGTTTTGGTTCAGATACACAAGCTTATTTGTTGTTTCTTTAAGAATTACTTGATATCTTTTCTTTTAAAATTCCTAGCGTAATAATGAAATGACTTTAAAGGCTGCTCTGACACTAACAAATGGACACAAAGTCGTGTTAAAAAAAAATCTGCTCTCATAGCTTCATTCCATAGGCTAGTAAGGGCAGTAGGCATTGCAGAGAACACCTGTTTAGGGAATATAAGAATTGCCATATGAGATCAGACCATCTAGTCCAATATTCCATTTCTGACAGTGTTTCACAGGGAGGTGCAGGAATTCCTGTAATGGATCATTTTGGAATAATCTGCCAACAGTAGATTGTTTCTTCCTGACTCCAGTCCTGTCAGTTAGTGGTTGGTTTAAGTGCTGAAACAGGAAGTTTCATAAGCCTCCTAAATGTTTTTTTCCCCCTCTGTTATAATTATGGATTTTCTCCTTATCCACGTAAATGTCTGATCCTTTTATGAATCCCGCTAAGATCATAGACTCAAATATGTTAAGGCCAGAAGGGACCATTATGATTATCTAGTCTGACCACCTGCACATCATGGGCCGTAGAACTTCACCCACCCACTCCTGTACTAGACCCATAACTTCTGGCTAAATGACTAAACTAAAGACTCCAAGCAACAGAGCTCTTGGTGGGCTTAATGACAACTTATGGTAGTGAGTTCCATTGATTACGTCCGATGTAAAATAATTCTTGGTCTCTTTGCTACTAAAAGTTTTGAATTTCAGGGGGGAAAATATTCTCCAAGCTTCAGAGACCTCCATGTTTCTTCTTCCACCTTGAAGCAAAAGCCTGAAAAGAGACAGGTGTTTTATCCAAATAAAAACCCCGAATGTGAGAAATAACACCCAGTGGTTGTTTCCCAAAGTCTTCAAGGCATTCTGCTCCATTTCCCATGTTATATATTTGGTAAATCCATTCAAAGACTGCTAAATGTTGTCTAAAGCTACAGGCTGACTGGAGTGTTTATTAATATACATTATTTTGGATTACATGAATGTTGCTTGAGGTAACTCAATTTTTCATTATGATGCTTGCAAACAGGGCTCTAAGAAACCGAAATAATTGACATTAAAAAGTGTGCGTGTGTGTGTGTGTTGAAAGTCAAACTTTTATTCTCTTTATCAGCCTCACTTGCAAAGCTCTTTCCCATAGCTTCCTGCCAGGGATTAGGCTCTTTCCCGGCTGCCATGTAAGACCCAAGTAGCCACGTTTATCCCTCTCCCCTGCAGTCCTTGCAACCTGCACAGTGCTGCGCTGTCACTCGCCCTTATGTAAAACAGCAACAGAATGCAGAGTTTTCCTGGCAGGTTAGAGCAGTTCAGTGCTGCATTCAGATATCGAGTGGGAAATAGGACGTGTTCAACTTACGAATGCATAGTATCTCCCCATTACAAACCTGAGTGCATGGTGTATTGCACTGATGGAGTTTCCTCGTTCTTTTGAATTCCTCTCTCTTCTTTGTCTTGTCTAGACTCATCGAATTATGAGCTGGAATAAGATGTGCAGTCCCATTCCCTGCTGGCCAGGCCTGAATTGTGGCAATCCTCTCAATAGATCTTCCGGAGTTTTCTTGAGGCCCGTCTTAAATGACCTTGCTCCTGAGTGTGTTTGGCACAGAGCATTGGTTAGAAGTCAGAGCAGCAATGCCCTCCTTTTCATTAAATGAAACTGAAATTCTTTTGCCTTCAACATAAAATTCCTAAGCGGTGATTAAACTGAATATTAAAGGCAGATAAATGAGGAATTTAAATTAATTAAGATTTACTTAATTTTTCTGCTTTCAGGTTCCTTTGCAGTTGAATTACATTATCTTGCGCTGTGGCATCTGCTCTGGCTGAGTCATTCAAACAAGCGCCAATCCACAGAAAGTAAGACACTGACAGCAATAGCTGGGAACAGACCAGGGCAGTTACAGCCTGAACCAGGACTTGTAGCTGTGTGAAATGGGGAAGGGTGACTCACTGTGCATGAATTTAGAGCCCTCCCTTTAGGATCAATCTGTGAAAGATGAAGAGGCCACACTGATTCCCAAGGAGACACTATGGAAATATTCTGACAGCTGATCAGCTGAGTGACATTGCTGATAGCCATCACCTGCTGTAGGCTTTCCCAACCAAGTGTCTGGACTGTAAACAGCTAATATGCTAGGCTCTGGGATTGGTGAAGAGTAAGTCATATGGAAGTGGGCGGCAGTAGACTATGTGGGCCAGCTAGCAAAAGGCGAGAGCGCATGGCTAAGGAAAGGTTCCAGAAGTTGTATTCTGGGGGCTGCAATATCCAGACCTCGTACATTTGTGGAGTCCTGGCTGAGGGTGGCTGGGTTGCATGCCGGGGACTTCTCTTTGGTCCCTGCAGCTGGTGCACTCCCTAGCTACAGGAGAATTGCCAAAAGGTCTGCATCATGGCTTTGTACCTGTCCTGGCTTTGCTTGACTCTAAGGCTCCTTGTGCAGGAGGGGAGAGGGTGGCATAGGCAGGAGGCCTCCACAGATCAAAGCTGCCCTTGCATAGGACCAGACTACTGCCTGCCTTTTTGTGTAGCTGGAACAGCCACTAGCTCCCCTGGATCAAGGCTGCAGAGGGGGTGGCAGGCTTTTGGGCCTTGGCCACTTCTTTGCTGACAAGCGCTCCAGCATGTCGCTGCATTAGGGTTCCCACATGTGATCACTATTTCAAGTGGCCAGGACAATGCCTCTCCAGTGTGCTGCAGCCAAGATAGACTTCACTGTCCTTCTTCACCTGGGCAGCGACTCCTTGAGTGTCAGCACCAGCATCCAGATCAGACTCAAACTCTTCATCCTCTCTTAGCTCCACTTCTGCGGACATTGCACCCTACTTTCCTGCTTCTGACCCATCAGTCATCACACCTTGTTTCCGTGGTCTCTCCTAGCATTCGCAGTGCTGCACAGTCCTTTATTCTGCTTCCTGGAGCTGGCAGACCTGGAGCCTGTGCTTATGCTCTCCTTTATAGTTTGGTGTAGCCTTTCGTTGCTGACCTTCGCCTCACCATGCCTGTCTGAGCCTGGCCTTGTACCCTCAAACATTAAAGGCTCAGTGCGAGCTAATGACTAGAGCTTGGGTGAGGATGTGTCTTTGCTACAGAGTCAATTCGGGTTACTGGCACCCAGGTGTGAGCAGCTGCACTGCAAGGCCAGACCCAGGTTTTTGGATCCACACTGCACTCCCCCTTGTGTCTCTCTAAGATGTCTGGGGTCATAGCCCATGGCAATGGAGGGCTATCATCTTTTAAGTGGTTTAGCCTGGGTTCTCGCTATAAAATGCGTGGGTTACCACCCTGAGTGTAAACTCCACTCGGGCTTCAGGCTATTCCCCAGCATGGGCAAGGTGTAGCCCAAGTTGCAAGTACAACCAAACTCAGCCAGAGAGCTTTGTGTGCGGACTGGAGCTCAGTGAGGGGCATTTGGGTAAGAGCCTGAGTTCACAAGGCTTTAGCCAGGGCTCCACATAAGTTTCAGGGTGGTTCAGCCCTCCTACTTGCACACACTGACGTTCGGAACCCCTAAGCTTCTCATGGCTCCATCTCTACTTCTGAGTTCAGCAGTAGCAGAGCAACTCTTGGTAATGGGGGCTGAGGATTAAAGTGAGGCAGCCAAAGGGGGGGGAGGAGGAGGGGTGGGGAGGAAGTCTGACACAGAAAAGAAAAAATCAGCTTCACATCACGCAGCCTCCACTGTGCTTCCCTCGTTGTACTGCAGGGAGCTATGTGAGAGGGAAAAGGTTCTTTGCAGAAATTGAAATAAGCCATGTGTGCATTATGTCTTGGTAACCCTGTTCAGCATTCTCCCTTGTTTCTTCAGTCTCATGTTCTAACTAGTGGGGTACATGCTGCTTACATCATATTCCTTCACTGAGCTGAGCCAAAAGCAAAATAGTGGTTCACCCTGCCCAAGGGAAAGACAACCTGAAACAGCCTCAGTGATTAGGGCTAAAATACCTCTACATGGAGAAGGAAGGCCAGATCTCATGTTGGCCTAACTGAAGAGGCCAACAAAGGTTTTTAGCATGGAACGTGTTGCTGCCCATCATGCTGCCCTGCTTGTAGCTATGTATTAGAACTTTGTTCCTTTCTACTGCAAAGCCTCATTTACTGATCCCTCAGATCCCTGGAGTAGTGAAGGACTGTCCATTGGACAATGTACATTAACTTTCATCTGCCTGGCCTCCAACCTAGAGTTCCAGCACCTTCTGTCTTTGTTTTACTTGGACAGAACCATTCAAATCTATACTGGGGCTTTAAGTGAGTCTAGCAGCTCCCAAGAAAGAAATCCATTTGATATGTGTGTGGTTATGCTGAGAAATCTCTGGAAGAGCAAACCCTGGATAAACATCCTCATTGTGCTGTCTGCTGAAATAGAACAGCTTTTAGAATTTCAAACCACAATTTGTATTCAAATGAAGGTCATTTGAAAGGTGTAACATAGTAAACAGCCATTATTTCATTTTGATAGTGGTACTAAAATTATAGTGTTGGTTGAATTATTTTAGTATGGGACCGTTACCATCTCCCTAAAACACTTATAAGAATTTTTATCAGTGCCGCAGTCCTGAAATTAGAGGAAAATTAAAAATCACAAGGCTGTGATGGTGTAATTTTTTGAGAGCATGTCTTGATTTTGTGTGTGTGTATTTTTCCTTTCACCTTCACTTCTATGCCAAAACAGAAATGTGTGTTCTTTGTCTGAGGTTGCTGTTGACAGATTGCGGCTGCTGCTGCTCACGCATTTTCTACCATGATATGTTTCTGTTTTGAGTGCAAATTGTATTAGGGTAGTGTTGTCATCCTTGCAGCGGATGCTGTGTGGTGTGTATTGCTGAGCTACTATTGGCAGCATGTGCACCGTGCTCTGTTATGTTTGTCTGAGTGCAACAAATCTATTCTCATCAGTGCCTCAAAAGTTGTTGGTCTGTTCTACTTTATTTGATGCTTCTTCCAATAGGAAAAGCAAGGAGAGTGCTGCAGAGCAGGTATAAGTGGGGAGTTAGTCAATCCGCACGCTCAGTCTTAGCTGGCGAGCAGAGTTCAAGGTTAGCTATGGAGGATTTGGAGTATACCCTGTATTACATTTCAGATCACTATCTCATAACAGCTTTCTCTTTTTCTTTCTCGTCTTTCTTAAGGTACCAGAGCATGGCTAACTTTGAGGACTGGCTTTTTCTCTCATGTTATATTACTTTGGGCGAAGGGGGGCTGTGAGCTTGTCTTGTCTAAGCAGAATTAGCCTAGTTAAAGCATGGACGGCAAACCTACAATAAAAAAGCAGACATTGCAGGAAGTCGTGTTGGTGAGTCTTTCTCCTAAATCTGGACTAAGTCTAGCTGTGCAGGTCCAGGACTTCATTTCAGACAGTTCCATGATTTCAAAATTTGTTTTTGTTCTGAATTGGAATGAAAACGAAGATTTTCAAAATTCTCCAAAAAACAATTACAAAGTGATTTGGGGTCATTTCACTTTGATTTAAGAATGTTTAGACTTTTAAAAATTTGTTACAATATAAAATAAATTTCTAAATAAGAAATCAAATCTATTTCCAAATGTGCAACCCTATCAGAATGTTTTTATTTGCAATGTTTGAAAATTTCATCAGAATTGGCACATTCCCATAGAAAGTTTGTTTGGAGGAAACTGCATTTTTCTCATGGAAAAAGCCTCGTCGGAACATTTTTGGCTAGCTTTAGCCTCAGGCAGTTGTCCTGTCATGTTGCTAGCTGGTACTGTGCTACAAGAGGTGCTAACATTGTTGTAAGAAAATCTAAGGCCTTGAGCACTAACGGTCGTCTGGCACTGTGCAAAAGAGCCATGGGCGAGCCAAGAGACCATGAAGGCTCTGCAAGGCTGTGCATCCATCCTTAATATTGGCAATTCCTGATGGCAAGCATATGAATGTGTAACTTTAACACTGGTGGAGAGGAGAATCTGGAAGGCCTAGAGTCTCTTGTCTGTCCCGGGGCCCTCAATGATTATTTGGAGTGGGGGATGCGTGGAGGAAGAGCCCCAGATTTATTTAATGGGATATGTGTGTTTGGTGTGGTCTGTCAGACCTGATTGTTGTTTGGGGCAAAATTGATTAGCGGGTATGAGTAGGGGGCAGAGTTTGTTTGTTGGTGGGAGAATGAACAATATAAAATAACATGGCACCCATTAAATGGATTAAATACAGGCTAACTGATAGGTCTCAGAATGTGAATGTATGTGGAGAAACATTGCTGAGTGGGTCTGTTTCCAGTGGGTTCACCCAGGGATTGGTTCTTGGCCCTATGCTATTTAACATCTTTATCAACAACCTGGAAAAAACATAAAAATAATTTCTGATAAAGTTTTCAGATGACACGAAAATTGAGGGAGTGATAAATAATGAAGAGGACAAGTCACCAATTCTGAGCAATCTAGATACCTTGGTAAACTGGGCACAACCAAACAAAATGTGTTTTAATAGGCTAAATGTAAGTCTATACACATGGGAACAAAGAATAGAGGCCATTCTTAAAAGATGGGGGACTCTATCCTGGGAAATGGTGACTGAAAGACATTTGGGGGTTGTGGTAAAGAATGAGCTGAACATGAGTGCCTGAGCTCACGTGTGACGCTGGGGACAAAAGAGCTAATGTCATCCTGGGATGCAAAAACAGGAATCTTGAATAGGTGTAGAGGAGATTTTACTTCTTTTTTTTGGCACCTGGTGACAGTTGCCGGAATACTGTGTCCCATTCTGGTGGCCACAATTTAAGAATGATGTTGATAAATTGAAGAAGGTTCAGAGAAGAGCCAGGAGAATGATTAAAGGAATAGATAACCTGCATTATGGTGATTTGGCTCAAGGAGCTCAGTCTGTGTAGCTTAACAAAGAGACGCTTTAGGGGTGACTTGATTACAATTTATAAGCACCTGCATGGGGAACAAATAATTGATAATGGGCTCTTCAGTCTAGCAGAGAATCCAATGTCTGGAAATCGAAGTTAGACAAAGTCAGACTGGAAATCAAGTGTACATTTTAAACAGTGAGAGTAATTAAGAACTGGAACAACTTACCAAGGATCATGGTAGATTCTTTATCACTCATAATTTTTAAGCCACATTTGGATAATGTTCTAAAAGATTTGTTCTAGGAATTATTTTCAGGAACTTCTATGGCCTATGTTATAGAGCAAGTTGGACTAGATGATCACAGTGGTCTCTGGTCTTAAAATCTGAGTATGTGGGAATGTATACATTTAAACAGGTGTGGCTGCATGGGTATGTTTCATCTGAGCTGACAGGCCTGGATCTGGGGTGAGTGCAAGAAGAGTTTGACACAGAGGTCTCCTGCCCTTGGGGGGGCCCCCAGAGCCTGGGCTCCAGCCTGAGCCTGGACAGCTATAGGACAGTTTTATATTCCCTCAGCCCTGTGAGCCTGAGTCAGCTGATGTGGGCCAGTTGCGGGTGTTTAATTGCTGTGTAGACATACCCAGAGTGAGTTTCTTTCTTGGCCTCTGTCACGTGTATCGGCTCAGGAGTCTGAAGGCTAATAATCTCGTTACATGAGAAGGGCCAGTACTCAAATCTCTTTACTATACATCCCGCATCTGTCTGTCTATTTCAATCAACCTAGCCCTATAAATACAAGGGGTGCATCAAGTAACTCAATGGAGATGGAACTGCTCTCATTAGAAATAACTGTCTTCTATTTTAATAATTATTTGTCTTGTAGGTGTGTGTGGGGGAGGATGTGAATGTGTCCTTTTAACTTTAAACAGAGCTAGAACTTTATTATTAGGTCTAATAATTATGCAAACCAACTTTCAGGTAGAAAATGATTGGTCCTGAAAGTTTAGTGGATAGAAGGGCTTTAACATCACCTTCATGAAGTCTTAAAAAAATCACTGTTTCCCATTTGAGAGCTGACTAGGGTTTAATTTCTATGGCACATTAGTTTGCATCAATCATTTGGAAATCCAGCGTCCTAACATACAGTAAAGCTTCATATTGCTGAATAATATGAAGAGACAGGTTTCCCATGAAATATCTGCCAAGGCTAGATTTTCCTACTTAAAACCAGAGCCAGTTACTCAATATCACCCTAGGTGTACCGTCTGTAAATAGAAAGTGTGCAGGGACATTTTCAATTTTTAATATTAACTCTAAAATATTTAAATTATCCATAACTGTTTAATAGAAATTCTGCTGTTCCTTTCAGGGAAAAGTAAATGTTGATAATGGATGCGAGAAGATGATTGTTTCAAGCAACATCTGAAAGTTAAGAGATACTTGCAGTGTCTGAAACAGTTACTAGTGCCTCCTCTGTGTGTTATCTGTGCAGCTCCTTCCCCACAAAAAAAAATCCAGATTGTTTCAAAACAGGATGCCCATTAAGCTAGTTGCTGAACAAAACATGCCTCTGTGGAGGGGAAGGGAACTTCTTTATGCAGCTTCTAATGTAAACCTAATTTAGATTTTCAATAAAAGAAGGTGCCATTATATCACCTTACTTCAGTGCTTTTTGTCATTCTATTATATTTAAGAAATACTCTCATAGGGAGTAGATATACACTTACAATCTCTCTGCATTTATTTTCTTTTAGGAATACATATAATAAAACTCCAAGTTAATAGAATGAAAATAATTTCTACCATAACAGTTCTAGCAAATCTTAGAATTGCCAGGGTGAAGGTGGCTAGACAGCGTAAGGCAATTATGTCTATTATTAGCAGCACATTGGAAGGATTGATGTACAATGGGCTGTGCGTAAGCAGAAGCCTTCAGACGTGAACTAAATTTTAATAGTGAAATTCTCATAGATTATAGCTTCCTTCATTAACATTTTCACACATCGCTGACTAACAAATGAGGAAAAGGGCCTTCTGTACCAGTGGATTTATAATGCTCTGAATGCACTCTGTACCTCTATGTATGTGGTGAAGCTTAATCTTCCCCAACCTATGACTGATAACAGATTAACTCTTTCTGCACCAAATGTTTTTTCATTCAGAGCAGGGAATATGTTTAGGAAAGAGCTATTTCTTCTTTAAAGACATTAAGAACAAAGTAATAAAATGGGTTTTGTGCATGACATTAGCTTTTCCTGGCAGAAGTCTCTCTTGGATTTACATTATTGATATTTGCCAACTGATGTTAGCGGCTCAAAGAGCCAAAGACTGATCACTGAAGAATTACTTGTGGCCTCACGTTAAAAACCAAGAATTGCTGGTAGCTGAAGTAGAAGTTGCACGGAGCCCCTTCTATGGGGCAGTTTGTGTGCTTCTGTGTTAGGACGGGTTGGGGCTAAAATAGGGCAGTCAGTAAAGGTGATGAGAAGTTTTATGTATTATCTGAAGGAACAGACCCATTAAAAGAATGACACTTTTGCAGAAGGTGCTCATCACTTATATCTTAATGACAGTACTGAAGGGATCTGTGAGGTGTTACAATAAGCACAAGGGGAGGGGAAGGGGCAGTTGAGACAGAGCCTGGTGGATACATGAAGCATAAACAAGTGACTGCTTATGTCTGCTGGATATCACTTTTGGGTTTGCTTATTTGTACACATTCATAGGTGGAGCATTGGGGACGAGTGATTTTAAAAATTCATCACCTGCAGTTTTCTGAAATTGACAAATGATCCTAGACCTAATCCACAGTCAGAGCCGGTTTCACTGGAACAAAGTCCCCAGGGAGGTGGTCAAAGTGCCGTCACTGCAGAGATTCAAGAGAAGGTGGAAGCAACAGGGACGTCTCGTGAAATGCAAGGCTCAGGCTGCCTGTTCCAAGGGCTGTGCTCTGCGCCAGCTGCCTCATATAAGGGAGCTGACTTTGCATGTTAGTGCAGGTCCGGTGTATGGACTGAATGAAAGATGAATTGCCTGTGTCATTTATCAGTCATCAGAGGCCAAGAGTCAGGTATCAGCCAATTACAACACAGTGCAGTAAAACCGCCCTGTCCACCAAGCGCCACTAATCTCTTCTAGAACTACCCAACTTCACTTGAAGCAGTGGATACTGCATGTCTAGTCATGTCACTTGTCTGCCACGCAGTTCCGTCCCTCCGTCAGTCTTCCTTACTCAGAATGGTCCAGTCCCTCAATTTATCCAACCCACACCCTGGATGAAATCATGGAAGAGCCTGAGGATAATTATACACCCCCTGGGCACCAGGAAACTGAATTACGGCTCCGTGCAGTAGCTGCTTGTAGAACTTGAGTCAAGCTCATGGTGTTGGAGTGTAACTTACAGTAAATGGCTTCTGTGGGATCTGTCACCTCAGTTCAACTTTGGCATTTCCCCAGCGGCTGGAGCATCTTATTGCATGGTGAGCTCCCCAGCTAGGATCAGTATTCCTTAAAAACAAAAGCTAGGCATTCATGGGACAATATACAGCCCCTCCTTGCTTTTTAGTGTGTGTGTCTGCGTGTAATGTGCAGCATGTTGAATGGCCATGGCATTGAAATGCTTTGAAAAGCTGGTGCCTCTCACAGTGCAGTACATACAGTATCCATCTAGTGTTAAAAGTGCATCAAATATGCCAGTTTCATTACACATAATCAGGTCCCTTTGAAATGATCCTTTCAGTGCTGCATGCTGCAGATAAACAATCTGACTTTTATACAATAAAAACCCAAGTATTTGGATTTGGAGACACAGATGGAAGTTCATTAAATGAACTATAGCACCCAGAATAGACTCTAAACTTTGTGTCATTACCCTGGAAAAACCTAAAAGACACCCAACAGCGCTTTGCAGTCTTCTGCGTGAGAGACTAAGACTTGCTGGAGCCTATTGCTGGGAAAGGGGAAAGAAGCAGTCTGAAATAAAAGTTTGTTTCATGTAAATAATAACACAAGCCGGTTGCGTATACACATGCTACAAATGAAACTGTGTGTGCACGTTACCTAAAGGGTTTCAAGACTGCAATGTGCTAAACATGCTCCACTCTCTTTGAAGGCAGGATCAGGCCCCAAATGCATAGAGAATACTTTTCTGTGTGGTTGTAACCACAGACATGTTTATATCTAACATTTACAACCCAATGTAGTTTATTTAAGCAGAAGGAATTGTGTATTTTTATGGAAGAGGGAGAAAAAAACAGATGTTTTCTGAGTCGTTTTTAATGAAAATCTTCATTGATAAGATGTTTTTTTCAATAAAGTGTAGGAATATAGTGCAAATAAAAATTCCCTTACATTATAAATCCTTAAAGGTTTTGCTAAATATGTAGATTTTCTAGTTTTTAGCTGCACCTCTCTGGTTCTGCTCAACCCCTTTATGGATTTTCCATCCCCTGGTGGTTAACCTACAGTTCTCTTGGAACACAAAAAGTTCTCTAGTTACAGATATTGGAAAGAATGTGAACTCTAAAAAATGGTTTCAGAACGTTTGTCGTGTTAACTATGCGGAAACCCACACAAATGAGGCATGCAATTTGAAATGAATGGGGCCTGTAATATAAATTTTCTCCCTATGTCTCTTTACTGAGGAGTCAGCTTTTGCTCTACAGGCAATTTACATTTAAGCATCAGAACTTTATTTAAAAAAAAAAATTTTGAACTCCAAAATGTGATGATTAATAATGTTCTCAAAACAGCTGTTTCTCCAGACTAATTCTCCCTTTGCCTTCATGTCAAACTGTTTTGTATTTTGAATATAGATTAATACAAATTAAACCAAAACAGCCTCTGCTTTGTGCAGAATTGGAAGTGTAGTTTACTGAAGGATAGATGACAGAATTTCAGCATCCAGCGGATTGTACTCACAAATCCCAGCTAACTTCCGTTGCTCAGGATAATGCAGGTTCAAAAGTGAGTTGCTGGGATAACAGGCCCCTTTGAAAATGTGGTCCATAATCTCTTAAGGCCTAGCCCCTCAATACTAGCCAAGAATATTGAATGTGAATTAATTCAGGGTCCTGTGGGAGGTAAAGAGGGAGGCTGCATTACTGTTTCTGCTGAGTCCGTTTCACAAGGTTTGTTCTTTCGACTTTGTTGGATAATAGCAATAGACAAGCAGATGGATACCTGGCTCCAAAGCACCGGTCCCTTTGATGCTTACAGAGTAACTTGGAAGGTTTGAATTATGTGCTGGTGGGAAGCTTTGAAAAATAAAGCAGCCAATGTACAGAAAACATTCAGATTTCTATTATGCGAACATAGCGTCACAGAAAGTCAGAAAGATGGAAGGATCTCAAAACACTCCAAACTGCAGCTTGGAGAGGCTCAGAATACCTCCCCCCAGCTGACTTTTTGCATGTTTCTTCATGTGGTGGTCAAGTCCATCTTAAAGTAGTTGTGCTTATTTGTGAAGCCTTATTAAATGTGGAAGTTTGGTTTTTTTGCCTTCCCATGATTACTCATACAGTGCCGAAGCTGCTCTGGCCTTAGAACTGCAAGGACATTGTAAATGCTGTAACGTTTTAAAAAAAAATATATATCCGTGGCACTTGAGGGGCAGGGAGCCGAGCTCCTCCTCTAGGAACTGGCTCCTTTGGACTGGCTGCCCACAACTGAGCTCTCCAACATCCATGTTCACACTTTCAATTGGCCTTCTAGTAGCTGGCCAATGTGACCATTTTGCCTCTGCCTCCTGCAGGCTGCACCTCCTTCTCTTCCATCAGGTGAATGCCGTTAGCCTGACTCATGTGTTCCCATGACTTCTTTTTTCTTATTCTATAAAAGGTGGCACCTTATCATAGCCTGGTTTCTAGAACTCTTTGTTTGAGTCTAGGGGTTGATCAGCAACCTCTGGGCCAATATTCATGAACAAATGTATGTGATTGCCACTTAATTTACATACAATACACAGTCACATTCACTACAAACTTTACTCTGTGCATAGTCGTCATGGCTCTGTGTGTAAGTACAGTAGTAGTACAAATGAATGCGTGTCCACATCTGCACTATTTCTCTGTGCATAATATTCAACATAAGAGAACATTGACGATATGTGTCACGATATGAACACAGATTGCAGATAAGGGTAGGGAGAGAGGAATCCGTTCCTTGGACTGCATGAAAAATTGCATTGATTCACCACTTCAGTACAGTATTCAGCATCATGAAAACAGCGCTCCACCTGCATTTGGCCCTGAGAGAAACAACTTGGGTTCACTGCAGCCTATAGGAAAGCTGCCTCTATGAAGTTGGTTATATTATATCTTACACCCTTGAATCTTCTACTCTCATCAGCAATAGGTGCTGTTGCCACTGCACCATTAATTTGGTGATGGGACAGAGTGCAAAGAACACAGCAGGAATGCTGCTGCAGAGCCTGGTATTTTTGCTTGAGTGTTTGGACTATTAGGCCCGGTCTCTACTGAGAATATAGATCAGCAGTGCGAAAAATCCACATCCTTGAATGAGGGAGCTATGCCAAGCTAACTCTCTGGATAGAGGCAACTAGGTCAACAGAAGAATGTACTCCATTAGCTTCCCTACCATCACTTGGGGAGGTGGTTTTCCTACAGCAATGGAAGAAAAGCTTTCAGCTCTGTAGGCTGTGTATACATGATAGGGTTATGCCAGCTTAGCTGTGGCACCTAGAAATAATGTAGTCCTTTTTTAATTAATAAGGGACATCCCAAAGTGATTCATATCAAAATGTGGAACGTGTGGGCGTGAAGCTACCACGTACTACTCCTGGGGCTGCTGTTGAGGACTTTTCTGACCAAAAAAGAAGTCTTGTTCCGCGTCAATTCCACTATATCAATTGCTGCAGCACTCCCACGCTCCCTGATACCAGGCTGACAAAAGGGGCTGGATCATGCCCATGGCAAACCAGCAAATACAGATGTGGTCAAGTGAAAAGTTAATTGATTTAATAGCAGAACAATCTGAGGTGGGAGGCAACGGTTGCTGAGACAAAAGCTGCTCAAGTCTCCCAGGGCAGCCCCATCAGCACTGTCTGCTTCAGAAGATTGCAAATCCACATAGGGCTTCAGTGGGCTTTCCCTGGACTTGAAGTGGTAGCAGGATAGACAGAATTGCCCAGCTGTAGTACATATGAGCCCTAAGCTTTAAATACAAGCTATTCACGTAGATCTCTCAAAAGGACAGTTTCAAACAGGGCTAAGGGGAGAAAAAATATGCAGCTGGAATGGAATGCCATAGGAGATAAGTATCACAACCTGTTCCATATTTATTATGGGCAACAATTTGACTAACGGAGAATGTAGATTAATAACATGCAGCCTGGAGAAGTAATTTCCTTTGAGAAAGCGATTTACATGCACTCTGCCAAAAAGAGCCGTCACCGCTCTCTCTTGTCGTGTCAGCTCAAATAATGAAGTTGAAAATAACATGGAAGGTTAATAGGTCCTACTTATCTCCTTAGAGCCGAAAAAGAAGATTTACAGTGTGGAGTCTGTTTTGCATATTTCCGCTGGAAATTGAAAGGTTTTTTCACAGACAAGATTTATGAGAACTCGTGGTTAAGGGTATCTGCTCTGTTATTGCTCATAAGTGAGGCTGTAAACCACTTCATTTTGGTAGATATTTTCATGGTAAGCAGGGAGCCAGGTTTCCCTGGGTCACTGACCAGTGACTTTATTTGCATGCTGATGCCGTCATTCAAGTGATATTTATTTTTAATGGGTGATAATGACTTTAGCTTTGGAAGTTCACTATTTATATTTACCTGTCACAGACTGGTTAATGTGGGTTAAGGAACTGCACTCTCGCCCTGCATTTGTCTGCTGCATATTAATTTCATGTACAGATGACTAACATGCTATCATCTTGGATGAGCACATATGTTTGAGAATCAGTATGGAGTTCAGTTCATAGTGGTTTTCTTTTGTCTTCTAATCATCTCCTCTGACAACTTGCATGGGTTCCTCACAGTTTTAGAGAAACCAATATTAGTTGGAAAGAGACTCTTAACTTCCTTGACTTCTATTTCTGTTGGAGGTAAGTGAATAATTGCATGTGTATGTATTAGATATGATGTGTGCATATACTCTGCCTTGTATGCAGATTCCTTGTGTTTGTGTGTGCATACTCTGTGTGTCTGAAATACGTATTTGTCCACATTTAGTCCTTTTTCTTTAGTTTCACACTATGTATAGAAGTAGATCATTCGCCTAAATTTAATTTCCTACCTAGACAGTACAAACTTTTAAACAGTGAGCTTTTTGAACTCCTAGATGTGACACTTAAAAAAAAAAAAAGAGAGAGAGAGAGAGAGCCTGTTAAACAAAACGGCCCCTGCCCAGGATTTGCCATTTATTCTGACCACAAGGCATCCTGAGCCTGGTCCTGGGCCCAATCCCACTGAAATAGACAGGAGATTCATAGGGCAGATTTTGTGCAGAGCCTTAAAGATGAGGAGACGCTTATCCCAGTGGAGAAGGGTGAGTGAATAGAAGGACTTAAAGGAGAGGGAGTGACACATTCAGATCAATGGGGGAGGAAGGCCGTTTTCATGGTTGTGTCTTAGTTGGGCTGAAGGGGTCAGAGTGGGTGGTGGAAGGCAGTAGCTTTTGTAGTCAAGATGGGGGATGATCTGAGTGTGGATAAGCATGTTTGGGCATAGAGACAGGGAAGAATTATTGATTTATTGTGGAGAAGGATGTGTTGGAAATAAGAGGAAGAGGAGTCTGAGATGACTCCCAGATTATGGTTGATCAGTGCAGTTAATAATAGTACAGGAGCCCAGGAGCTTGGTTTTAGTTATGGTACATTTGAATTGATGATGACTGCATACAAAGAAAGACTTTGGAGAATCCTGCTGTGATGGAAGAGTGGGGAGAAGTAGATTTGAGTCCACAGCAGAGAGATAATAGCTGAATCCATGCAAGGCGGTGAGGTTCAGAGAGAGACTGCCAAGACGGAGGAGGAGGAGGGAGCCAAGGACAGAGTTGTGAGTGGAGAAAGAGTTCCTAACAGGATATGTGGAAGAAGAAGAGTGAGAGGATTGTCAAGGAGAGAGAGGTGCCTTGGGAGCTGGTGGAGGAGGGAGAGATAAAAAATGTGAAATGCTGTGGTGATTTGAGGAGGATGAGGATGGATTCTAGGCCCAAAGGTTTCAACAGGCAGAGGCCATTCCAAACCTTGGAGAGAGCAAACATGAGGGAAAACAAGTTCCTTCTGCAAACACCTAAAAACCAGTAGCTACTCTCAGGGGGATTCTTGCCCCGGAGCGACTGAGAGAGAGAGAGTTTTCTATCTGCTGGCCTGGCCTTACCTCCCCTCTCCCAAATGAGTATTAGTGGAGCACTCACTACTGCAGCAGGGGGTGTGCTCCCCAAATATACTGTCACTTCACTGCCTCTTGTCTGTCTGTCTGTCTTCTCTGACCTGGCTCTGGTACTGGATCCCTTCTGTTATCTGAGGAGGTGCAGGACTAGAGTTCTTCTAGTTCCAGCCTTTATGCCTATTTTCCCTGACCTCCATAGACAGCAGTGAGGTTGTTTCTACGTTGCTCTGGATTTGTTTTTGGTGAGCCTGGGAAAGGAACCGGTCTTGCTGCCTGGTCTCTAGAGGTAGTTGTTTGTTGGGCTTTCCCTGGACTTCGGTACATTAGATAGAGGACTTGATATTAAACAGAGAGCAATAGGGCTGTCACATTGATGACACCTTTTCACACCTTCAAGAGTTTGTTTATATAACCCTCTAACAACATGATCTTGCATGGAAAAATGCCTGGTCGTGATAACCCATGTTACTTTCCTTCCATCTGAGCTAGCAGACTGCATCCATGTGTCACCCAGAACCTGTTCACTCGTTAGTGACTGTGTGGTAACCCTTGAGGATGCTGTTGCCTTGTCTAAGGGTGATACTGAAAATAACTTGAGCTTTCTGTGTAATTACACCATTTACTCAAACAGCTTTTGCTCAGGCAATGGGTGATAACGATATGCACACGAGGGAGCAATTCTTAGACATTAAAGCCCTGTCATTGCAAATTATTATTATTATTTTATTATTAAATTTGCAGAGGACTTGGGGCATGTTATGGACTATTGCAGGCATCATTTTATTTTATTTTAACATACAACGCTCTCGCATCTTTTTTTACCCACACTGCTTTCCCTTAACTTAAAGGGGGGAAAATTAAAAGTTAGGGGTTCTGGTAAGTGGGGAGCATAAAATACATTAATTTTCAAAGGAATTACATAACAGAATAACATTCTGTTAGAGTTAATGGCAAAAATGGATTAGTCGGGGGCGGGGTGGGGGGAACAATTGCTCCTGGATTTAGCCCCAGTCTGCCAGTCCTGGCAGCTTCTAAAGCCAATCTGTGTAAATGCCTGGATGGGGTGGGACAGGTTAATGATGGATCCCTCCTTATGATTCTGCTACAGGTACGTATGCCAAAATAAATCCTATGCTTCTAATAACAGATGTTCTATATTTATATAAAATACAAAGTTGTAGTTATAATGGCTTAGGTGTGCATGGTAGAGATATGACAAAGAAATGGTAAATCCCTCCTCAGAGGAACTAGCCATCTAATTTAGAACCAAAAAAACCTGTGGTGGAGTTAAGGGTTGGGACGTTCAGGGGTTACAGTGAATAAACAATGTTAAACAGCTGCATTAGTCCAGCTCAATAGTTCGTCTTTTTCATGCCAGCGAGTGAATTTTCTTTCTCACAGTAGAGGATTGTGGGAAGGGGAATGTTTGGGAAAGGAGCAATGAAGGGAAAGGAGGGAATCTGAGGGGCTGAGAGGAGGATGAAGGTGGAGAGGAGAAGGGAAATATCTGATGTGGAGATGGGATTAAAGGAGGTATGAAGAAGGGCACAGGGATAGTTCCAGGGGAGGAGGTTCTTGGTTGCCAGAGTGGTGAGCATGGTGTGAGAACATGGACGATTCAGTATCTGACTCCCACCCATCTGGTGGTGGTTTTGTCTTTAAAGAATCAAGCTGGGTCTAGGAGGAGGAGATGGGATTGGAAGGCAAGTTTTACAAGTTTATATCTTTCCAGTTAAATCTTTCAGAGACGAGTCAGCTAGTGCTCTGCACGTTCCCACAGTCCGCTAATTCCTACAAGTGAGAGGTGTACTGTGTCTGTCATGTCACTTACTGCGTCTGGGAATGATGATGATGTGCCAGTCAGTGCCGTCGTAGAGAGCGCATTTCCCATTCTACCCAAGGGATGGCAGGAGTGTGTCCAGGCCACAAATGCCCATTAAAGGCAGGAGCTGTCTGAAGGGCACAGCGGTGCTCTCCTGAAAAACTAGAGAATGGAAAGCATTCCAGCTCCCATGAAGATACTAACCTTTTGCACCAGCCTACCCTAGTTCCAGGGTCAATGCAAGTGAACAAACTCAGTCCCTGAGAACAGTGAACTCTGCTTTTTGTTCTTCAGTGCAGTCCTTTGGCAATCCCATGCTACATCTGTAAATAGGATTCAGCTCCTGGTTTTCCATCACTCGGTGCAAATCAATAAAGGGGACAATAGGTAGTCCTGGACAATCCCTACAGATTTTCCTGTTAATGTGACATCCTAGTTCTTTGAATGGAGAGAACCTTTATTCTTCACGGAAGCACACTTGACATAACCTTCACCTACCAGTAAATGCAGAAACGTTTAAAACGTTGCATTGAGAGATGTATTTAGTCTATATTTACAGGGATTGGAATGTGGTCCCATTGAAATGTTAGACATGCCTTTGCCGCTTTATCCCATTTGCCAAAGAGCTGAACTCCTATGCTTACCCATTTCTGAAACCAAAGGCTTTTCTTCTCCCCCATGGCAACCTGCCATTTTGTGCACTTCATTGGGTATGTGCCAGAAGTTCAAAAGAGTTAGAATTGCCCCAGTCACCTCCATTCTTTTTTAAAAAAATCCTTATTAGTCCCCTCAAAATCCAGGGTAGATGGAAGGTGTAACAATAAACGCTGGCAGCTTTATTAATGCAGTACTGAGAACACAGACACTGAAAGAGACCCAAACCAAAGATGAGAGAATGTCACCACTCTCCACTCTGCCTGCTGCTCTGTTACTTGATGGATTTAATGCAGATTCTGGATGTGCTCAAATGTATATCTGCACCAAAAACAGTTTAACTCCTGTCTATCTAATAAATACTCTCCTGGCTGATTTATGCCTGGCCCTTCAGAAGATTCTCTGGCTCTCTGCTGCCGGAACTGAATCATACCCAACTTTTAAAAAATAATCATTCCATCTTGATCATTTCAATTTCATAATACATCAGAGCCCACTTAAAAGAATAACTCAAAAAGGGAGAAAATTGCTAATAAATGTTCTGTCTAGCGCAAACTGTAAAATATTCATTTAAGGCAGTTATTTCGCATTACTAAGTGCAAAAAGAATTAACTTTTTGTACAGCTTAAGGTACAATTCAATAATAACCTGAGCTATTTAATGAATGAAATATTTAACATAATCTGCATACATTAAATGACAGAATACAGGGTATAACACTGGAATTGAAGGATAAAACTGGGAGAAATAAATATAAGTTGTTCAGTGTAAATCTGAAGAGAAGAGACTTCAATCCACTATAAAATATGTTCTGGGATGGAATTTGATTTCCATGTCCAGGGCCTCCTGCCTCTAGATGCTTTAGGAGGTGGATTTTCATAATTATAGGCTCCCACTGCACTGTAGAATTAAGTTTACCAGGCATAATGCATGGGGGTGATGGTCAATTAAGAATAACCACTGTAATGAGTAATTCTCAACCTGGGGCCATCAGGAACAACTGTGTTGCTTGTTGGGCCCCTGATCCAGTGTGCATGTGATGATCTGGAATGGAATGAAGTGACATTTCTGGGAGAGTCGGGGCTCTAAACTTTCCCCTCAGAAGAGTTCATTTCAGCCGCTGTTCATTGTCATAAAGATCACCATGAGAGGTCATTAAAATGGAATTAAAACATAGAGTTTTGTCAAATGCAAAGGGTATTGTATGTATCTGTTTTTACAGTATTTTACTTTGTCCATGTGTATATTTGGCCAGGAAAGTTCCTAGCTCCAGGAAGGAGGAAGAAATCCAGACATAAGTGTCCTTAGACCTCAGGATCACAATTACCATTGGGATATAGAAATTAATACATAGAAGTTACTGGCAGAAATTTTCTTGATGTTCTAGATGTTGTTTCTGTGGGTATTTTCTCTCCCTGTATGTAGAAGAGCCACAGAAAGCACTCAGCAGAATGTAATCTGTTTGTGTCATTCAGTATGCTGTCAGTTTCAGCTGTGCTGTTTGCTCGGGTAGTGCATGTGGCTAATCCTTGTAGGGTATCACAATTGCCTCCAGCAAATCCTGCTGGGAAATGAAGAGGAGAGCAGCTCCCCTACATACACGGCTTGATTAGGGTTTTCTTAAAGACTGCTTCAGAGATGAGATGTCTCTGAGCAGCTCCTTTTCTGGTGTGGACCTTGCTACAGCTATACTCTACAGTGCGTTTGATTTATCTTCCAAACCAAACCTAGCTTGTGACCAAATATTATGACCAAGACACTGGCCAATGAAAAGGCATGTTAATATACCAAGGCACAGCTTGATTGATTTTATAGCATCCTTTGCACAAAGTCTGTGTTAGAGGAGGGGCTATGCTATACCTCCTGGCCACCATGGCAGAAAAGCTCTTTCAGCTAGGCAGTCTGAACTGCTGCCTTAGTCTCATGGCTGTTCTAGGTGTATGGTATCGGCGGAGATTAACTACTGGTAATTCTGAAAATAAATCTTTTAAAGAAAAGAACAGAGGAAAGATATCTATTGAAATAGAGGCCAAAAAAGGACGAATTGCTGCTTCACCACTGATGAAATTCTGAGACAGATGTCCATAGTATCAAGCCATGTAGGCCAGGCATAAGGAAGAATGTACTGATGCAAAGGGCAGTGAGAGAGAATACATGCTTTGGAGAGACTGAAATCCACCTTCTTTAGACAGATCTTGCTTAATGGGAGATGGGATTCTGGCTTTGGGGCCCACATGCATTCCAGGCATGGTGTTTGCTTTCCACAACTTGGGGCCAAGACCATCATCAGATGCATCTCAGTAACCAGAGAGAGAAGTGAATCTGAGTGGAGTCCCACAAGAAAGAGCCACAGGAATGAATAGAGTGCTTTTTCTGCTGCTGCAACCTGTATCAGGGAGGAGTATTTCAAGCTGGTCCTCTGTAATAGAACGGAAAAATTCCTGAATGGTTCCCACTACCTGCCTCAGCTCTGCACATGTAGAAATCTGAATCGGAAATGATCCTTGAACTAGTCCTTATGAAAGCTGCAAATAACAGTTTGTGTTTTTGGTGTGATATTATAAATAGCCTGGGAGGCTGGAGGGTGTTTTGCAGTTCACTCAGCCGTGTACATTTTGGAGACAGGTTCTCCTTTTGTGGAAATCCCAATGCCCTGAAGCCATGTGAACTCATTTTGCTCTCTGCGTCCTTTAGGCTCTTTCAGTGACACAGCACAATACAGCAGAGCTGGTTCACAAACCTGGTGCTCCTGTAAACTGTGCTCTGGGAATAAAGAAATCCAACCAGAGTTCTACCTTTTATATGTACTAGGATTCAGCTTCAAAAGCTAGGTATCTCTTTTATTGTGTCTAACTTCCAATGTACTGTTATATAAAAGGCATAACTGATCAGCACAATGACTGTTTTATATAGATGTGCATATGTACAGGGCTGTGTATCTATAACACTCACTCTCTGCATATTTAAGACTGATAACTGCCCTGTAGCACATTGGGATGGCGGTGGCTGTCACTCCCTGGAAGGCAGATAGGACAGTAAAAAAGCCAGACAAGAAGTCATCCTTGGTCCCAAATTTTTATTTTCCTCTCCCATTTCCTTTCTCTCTAAGTCACCTATCCCCACCTCCAGCACATTTTCAGATTTTGTCCTAACATTATAGCCTCTGTTGAAATACTTTAATCACACATCAATCATTTCCTATTTCCTATATCCCTACTCTCCAAACTTGACAGAGTCCAGAATATTGAAACTAGACTACCCTCCTCTCTAGGCGAATGAACCCTTGCACTGTCTTGTAGCATAGCATATCTGTTTCTGAGACAGCTGCACAGTGGTGACTGAGTACCAGCAATATTATGTAGAGCAACAATCCATAGGCCTACGTTCTGTAGCCTTTTCTCTTCCAGGAAGGAATACACACAGTTTGTGGTGGTCGTGTTCGAATATTTAATGAACTTGATGTCTGTGTGGAGCTGCGAGGCCATTCTTTGGGGCTGTAATTGTGAGAAGGCTTTTGCCAAGAGGCAAGCCTTGCAAGCGGTTCTTTCAGCTAAGCCAACTTCTTTTTCCTCCCCTTGACAATTACACTGGCTGGCAGTCCAACTCTGAATACAACTTAAAATGCTTCATGGATTTGTTCCACATAAATGCCATCTACTCACTGCCAGCTGATACTGCTTTTCCTTCTTCACAATTAGGGGGACACTGTTTGGAACTCTCCCTCCTTTTCAAAGAACCTGCCACTTTCCCTCTTCAAATCTTGCCTAAAAATCTTCCTACTAAAATCAGCCAATAACTGATGTAAATCCTATTCACCTTGCTCTCCCCAGCCTTCCTCTTGGTATGAATTCCCCTACACGATTACTTCTCCTTAGAGTCCTCTCATGCTTGCATGAAGAATTTAAAACATTAATATGTTTTGGAAGTGATCTTAACCCTTCTTCAAGGTAGAAGCCAACTGGTCACTGTTGCAGAAAGGGGGCTGGCCTAGATGGACCAGTGGTCTGACAAAGGCTGGCTGTTCTGTGTTCCTGAAGCACTCACTCCCATGCACCCCTTATGGAAAAGCCCTGTAGAATTAGGCAAGCAGATGTAATCCCCACCCTGCTCTGAAAAGAACATCCACACACTATACATAGTCCAACCTTGCTGAGCTCCTAGGGTTTGGCTTTAACTGGTAATTCAACAATAGTTGAACATAAACCTTGGTGAGCTTTCTCTTTGAGTTTGACTCTTACTAGCGCTTTCCCTTCTTGAGGTCTCTCTCTCTGTCCCAGACCTTCATTCATTCTGTCCAGAGAGATGCACAACCCCTCTCTTATATCCTAGTTGGAACTAACAAGATCCATCAGCTAGCATGGGTCAGGAGCACACTGAAACTTTAAACAGGGTTCAGCATCTGACATCAGGATGACTCAAGAGAGAGGAACCCTGCATCTCTCTGTAGGGTCTGGGAGTCTACCATCCCATTGCAATTTCATAAAAGTTAAACAAATCAGATACTAGAGATATGACTCTAAAAACCTGTGGGGTCAGATCCTCAGCTGGTGCAAATCAGCCTAGCTCCATTGACGTGACTGGAGCTACATTGATTTATGTCGTCTGACGATCTCTCCCATAGACTTCAGCAGAGACCCTTTCTGCCGGTTTTGATTTTTAACTGTCCTATAGAATTCTATAGAAGTAATACGATTCTTTAAGGCTCTTCATTTTTCTCATTGCTGAAACCGTCTTCCCCATTCACTCCTCCCTCTTTCCCTCTGGAAATTGGGCTCTGCGTCTGCCTCATTTTGTGATACTTTGTATGAGATGCTTTCTCTAAAAATGAACAGTTCTATATTGCATAACTATTAAGGGGTCTGTTCTCTTGTTGATCTGAGCCTTATAAGTTGTATTAGCAGCACTAATGGGTGCTGAGTTTGCAGACCCCTTAGCTAGCATTTCTGTAGAACAATTACAGAGCAAATTGGGGACAGGTTAAGGCAGCAAAAACCACAGAAAAGGAAAATAAGAGAGAAAACTTGATATTTTCTTCATACAAATAGAGAGAACATAAAAAAGCACTAGGTGACCATGCAATTTGTTCTCAGCAGGCAATTGTGTGTGTGGGGGGGGAGATGGGGTTGTTTGTTTGTCTTTACCTATAAATTGCAGTTCATAATCAAAACAGTGGCAAGGTTGAATTCTCAATTATACCCAATTAATATGGGATTTTCAGTTAATTTTCCCTAAGTGAAGTGCATTTTAGTAATTCATTAAATCCCTTTTCTCTTCTGTGTACATGGCCAGCACTCTACAAACTGTCTAGTGAAATTAAAAGAATTCCAGGGAGAAAATGAAATCTGTTTTTAAAATGATTTCCCAGCGACTAACATATTCTCTCTTGAAGTTCAGGGATTTTTTTTAACCTTCTGGAAGCCCTAACATATTACCCAGGAACTCATCATAAAGAAGGTAGATCTTGGCTTGTTTATGGTTCTACTGATTGGACAAAAATTATCTGGAATGGGTTACTGTCTCCCATGCACTTGCCTTAGCCTTCTTGAAGTTAAAAATGTTAACATCATTTACTGTGCCATTTTATCCACAATAACTGGAGCTTAATTTTGATCCAACACCATTGATTGTTGCCATTGCAACTCAATGCAGCACAACTTGTCTGGCACTTGTATTGCCTCAACTGCAAGCATCCTCTGTCCTAAGGAATGAGTAAGAAAGATAAGGAAACCACATAAAAGGAGAAGAGTTCATTTTACACCCTAACTCCCACCTTGACTCTGAGTAATGGTTTTTATACCAGACTGGGGAAGCAGAAAATGTAAAGAAAAAAAATGTTAAAATGGTTAAATGCCTCCAAGCTTTTCTGCATCCGGGACTGTAATATATAGCTTAATGTTATTCAAGAAAGAATCTGAAACATTCTGATTCTATTTTCAGTTGTATTTCTTAAATTAAAAAATTAACTTCAGTAACAAAGAATAGAGCCTGTACTAGTTTCCAATGGAGAACACAGGAATTGTCCCACTGAATCAGACTTGAAGTCCATCTGGTCCAGTGTCCAGTTTCCAACAGTAGCTGGGACCAGGTGCTTCAGGGGAAGGAGTAAGAACCCTGCAGTGGAAAGATGTGGGGTAAACTGTGCCCCGTACAAGGTACCATCCTGGTGTCTAACAGTTAGAGATTGGCTTGAACCCTGATGTATGAGGATTAATACCTCTTCCACAGAATTGTTACAGTAACTCTGGATAGCCTTGATATCCATAAAGGTGTCCAGGTCCTTCTCTGAATTTTATGGTTTTGGCCTTGAGGAATTCCTGTGGCAGTAAGTTCCACAATCTAATTATACACTGTGTGAAAAAGCATTTTCTTTAGTCCGTTTTGAATTTCTCACTTAATTTCACTGAGTGTTCCCTGGGGCTAACATATATACTCTCCACTACTCTCCTGTAGCCATCAGCTGTTGCCCTGTCACAATACTTTTCTGATACCCTGTCATTATTTTTCTCCTTCATTAGGTGAACAATCCCAGTCATTCCAATCTCTGTTCCTGGGGGAGTATTTCTGCCTGGAACCCTGCTCATTCTGATCTCTCTCTTTTTCTGATCACCTCTAGTTCTGTAATATCCTTTGTGACGTGGCGTGACTAGCACCGCACAGTGTGTCCAGTTGAAGCCCCACTGCTGAGCTTTATAAAGACATTATTGTCTTGATATTAGGTGACCACCCCATTCTTTGTCCATCTTAATATCATCTTTGCCTTTTTGAATGCACCTGCACGTTTGCAGAGGGCTCCACTGAGCTGCGGATGCTCAGGTCCCTTTTCTGAGATGATACAGTTCTCTTAGGACCCTCAAGGCAGTGGTCCCCAAACCACTAGGGGGTGCTGAGGAACATTCGTGGGGGAGGGGGAGAGGAAGGAGGTTGTGGCGGGGCCCAGGCCAGTCCCCATGACGGGGGTGAAAGGAGAGCTACCCAGCCCTGCTCTTCCCCCAGTCCAGCTCCGGCCACAGCTCGACTCTGCCCTCACTGCTCTGACTCCAGCCTAGCTCCGCCCTCATTCCTTCTCCGCCCCCATGCCAGCTCTGCCTTTAGCCCCAGTTTCTTTCCCAGCTTCGCCTTCAGCCCAAGATCCTCTGCTCAGCCAACTGTGCAGTAATGGCGGGAGGGGGCGGACAGACAGATTCTGTTACTGGTTGGCGAGGGCCCAACAGGAAAAGTTTGTGCACCATTGACTTAAGGTGTCTGAGTCATTCCCATTTTTCCTTCCAATGTGCATTATTCTGCATTTATTGACCATGGATTGCAATGGCCATCATGCTGCCCTTTCACTGAGCTTGTTTAAATCTCTCCGAAGTTCCTCTCTGCTCCTGACTAATCTAAATAATTTAGTGTCCTGCAAATTTTGCCCCTCACTGCCCCTTCTCCCCATTCCAGATAATGAATACAACACAGGATTTAGGATGGTATGCTGAAGCCCCACTGTTAGGGTATATTTGGTAGTAAATGGTGTATTGCGTACTAAATTGATATCATTCTTATGCAAAAGACCAAGATGGATGACCTTTCTCATTGATAAAAGGAGTTAATATGCCAGACTCCCAGGAAAACATTATTTCTCTTGATGCCAAACATTTTCATTCCTGGAGAACCAAAGTTTCAAGAATATAGAAAAACGTTTTGGTTGGGCATTACCCTCAGAGGATTTTGACGGTTCCTTACTTGCAATATTTCCTCTTTCTTTTATTTGATGTCTTTCCTTTAATGTTTTATTTTAATGTGAACTATTTAAATATGAGCTCTTTGGATTGTTTAATCACTAGGTGAAGATGTTCGGGTAGTTGCTGTTAGTGGTGACAAGCAGCAATTTGACAGTAACTGCAAAATCTCATGGTAATGTCCGTTTTCTATTGAATAAACTGGAATCCTGGTCAGAGAATGTGAGACCTCAAATGACCCTGTGATAAAACTGGAGTTACTATGTGACATCACTGTATGACCACGGAATTGCACAGGTAACGTGCCAGCATACAGATTATATGCACCAGCTAAATGTGACCATCAAGGAATCTGCAGGAGATCATAATTTCTATCAGTAATCTGGTATTTACCGCATAAAATTTACTCGGTTTGTTTACCACAGTGAGTTCCCTTTTCTGTAGTGATGGCTGTTCTCATAGATTTTACAGAAGAGATTTTAAATTCCCCCCATTGTTAAACAAAGTATAAAAATGATTTTTGTATTTTAAATAATTGATGAAATTGGCATTAAAGAAATAATTTGTGCATGAAACAGACAGAGGAGTCTTATTTTAATGGCTATTTAGTGGCGCTCTTCAGGGAGTGAATTTGGAGTAGGCTAAAGCAAGGTTTTTTGGTTTGTATTTTTAATAGCTGTGTCTTGACAGCACATTAATGTCAAAATTACCCGTAAAAACACTTTGCTTTTATAACAGGCAATTTTGTTTTTGTTGAAAATACATTGTTTGAATTTCTAAAGTAATTCATTCCAGGATCAAGGCTTTAAATTGGAGCCAATTAGGGCAAAGAGCTGCTAAAAGGGTTTTTCAAACACCAAGAGCTTAAAGGTTAAAATTCAATGAACTAAACACAAAGAACTGTCAGAATGAGGCCTTCTGTGGACAGATATATGAATGAGTTGGGTGAAAGCCAGTGCTTATAATTGGGTTTATACTTTAAAATATTATTACTTTAATGTGCAGAATAAAATGTGTAACAGTGCTTCAGTTTCAGTAATGATGGTATTTCTCTGGCAGGACTTCTTCCCACAGTCATTTATGTATGTTTGCAAGCAGGTTTAATTATAACTTTTCCTATCACATGTAATAAAGCTTTCTGTGTATGTGTCCATATATGACATTGACTGTGAGGAAGAAAGAGTGTGTATGCGTGCATGTACGCTAGTGTATTAAAAATCAGCCCTCAACATATAATCTTCTAGGCCACTAGTAGAAGAGCGATCTGAATTGCCCCCTCGGTCTCCAGTGCATATGGGGCTCTTGGGAAGGGGGAGCCACAGACCTCTCTGCCTACTGGAATTAGAGCAGGAAGTGGCAGGAGGTGAAGAAAAGAGCAGCTCCCCTGGCCCTGCTATGACAGAGCTGGGAACGGTGTGAGTGGAGGGAGGGAGCCCCTGACCAGCAAAGGTGTTCTGGGCGCTCGCTCTGAACATGACTTATAAATCCTGCTGGGTCTTGGGCTCGCGTTTTTGGGCCACATTTTCAAGCTTTGCTCCGTCACCATGCGGGCAAGAAACTTGCTTTCCTTCTTCGTGGAAGCTTAAATTCAAGTGATCACGCAACTCCAGGGGCCAAGGCTTCCAGGGAACCACCAGATATAACACGAGTCGGGATTAAAATTGGAAGAGCTGTCAGCATGGGGTTGCTAGGGCCACTGTGCTCCTGGCCTTGCTGTGGGTGCTGGGAGTTGTGCCGGCAGGTTCTCCCGCCCTCATTTTTCACTTGCAGAACGTGAGTCAGACGGGGGGGTAAGCTGAGAGCTGTTTCTCACAGCTGTGTGTTAGTGTATCATTTGATGGTAGTTTCGGCGTTTGCCAGCCAGTCCTGGCCTCCTGCTTTGCTGTGAGCAGCTTTTCACTCTCCAGGTGGAGCGATGATTGTGGCCATGGTGCAGTCTGCTACATCTCATATTTAATGCTTTTCTATATTTAGCAAGAAATGCACTGGCATCCTTCATTCTAAAGTTCGTTTTGTACAGTGAGCTAGTAAACAATACTGCATGGGACTAATAACACATTGCACAACCCCCCTGCAGAATCCTTTCAGGGCAATAAATCCCAGGCCAAATTGAATAACTCTGAAATTTATGTGGGGAGTTTTGAAAATGGTAATGATGAATGGTGTTCCAGCACAGCTCTGACAATGAAAAATGTGACCGTGGTATCTCACAGGATGGAGCTGGGTCCCTGCTGAACTGGAACTGATCACCTGATTCTGTGAAGCCTCTCACTGCTGGAACCATCAGCACTCTGGCACTTTTGTATGTTGCCAGAAGCATCAGTGTCCAGATGTTTGTGTTTTCTGACAATAACCAAAATCTACCATTTAAAAATGTAAAGAACCATGAAATATTATGTAATGCTTAACCTTTGGAAAATATTAGTTCTATCAGCCCTCACCACACTGTTTAATAAAACATGAGGGAGCTGAAAGCATGGCTTGGAGTTGTTCTTTAGCTGTTGCTATTTAAAATTGTGAAATGTCCTGGCATTACAAAACAAGCCCTATCCAAGAAAATGCTGGGTTGACTTTCCCAGACATTTTCCCAGTAACTCAGCCCCCTGTGGCAGGCATGTTGGGGCATCCTGTTGGAACAGTGGAAATAAGAAAGCCAGGCCTCGGGAGGGAGACATTGACGCGAAGTTCCCATTAGGCCATTAGGACTCCAGACTAAAATGTGCTTTTGTCCCAGAGAGAAGGTGGATTAGCAGCAGTAGCAGCCTGCTTAGGAATGAGGATGGTGGTGTTACTGTGGGCAGGTTTAATTCTGGAGATGTGAACTAAAAATGTGTCTTAGATCACAAATGACATATCTTTGATGTTTACATCCTTGTCTGTGGGAGACATCTATGCACATCCCCAACTCTCTAGTAGTAAGGAATGAAGAGATGCCAGGTGTTTATATATTGAAAGTCCTAAATATAATCCCAAAGAAAGCTTTGCAATAGCAATCAGTGGACACCAATCTTATTAATAGAACAAATGCAGGAAGGAACTAAAAGAAATTCTATTTCTTTAAGTACTTGATTCGTCAGCCTGGGTTTCCAAAAGATGCTTGCAGACTTTCAGGATTACTCTGAAATCTGCATGTTCTGTGGGAGCTATGGCTGGCTTTCTGAGCCTCCCACAATGGCCTGTATAAACTCAGTTCTGTTTGTGACGTGTGTGTGGGATAGTCCCAGTATAGTAACTGGAGGTGGAAGTGGGGTTGTGACCTGTGGGGATTTGCCTGGTTAGCCTCTATGGGCTTCTACACCCATTGCGATCTCCAGCTGAATATTTTAAACCGAACGTTTTCATGCAACAGTTTCTTTCCCCTGAAATGTAGTGCTTTTATGCGTGCTGTCTGGCTAACTCTCTTCTGAGGGCAAGCCCACGAAGCCTGGGGCAGTTCATTTTAAAGGCTTGCCTGCTTAATGATGCTCAGAACTGGAAAGATCTTTTATTTCTTAAATGCTTGTACCTTCTTCTTAGAAGTAAGGGTAGCAAAAATCTTCTGGTAAGTGAAACATGAATCCCGTCTCAGAGTTCTGGAAATAACTTGCAAAGATTTTATGGATCCCTGAAGTTCCTCTGGTTTTATATTGTTTACTTTCCTTTCTAAAATAAAATAATTCACAGGTGGTGGATGAGTTTGTGTAATTCTGAATAAAAATGGATGGCAGGAAGAATTCCTTCTGGAGGGTCAGTTCCACTGTGGCTGCCGAAGACTAATGGTACTGGATTAATAATACAGGGCTGCTTTAATATTCACAGCCTGCTACTTCATAGGCCAGAAATATTTTCACTTTTATGTCCTGAACAAAATTGTAAAGAGAGGACAGTTTTATTGCAGCTGTGTGCATAATGAGTTGCACAGGAACCAGTCCTGTACATTAATCAGCATTTGTTGACTATTTCCAGAGACTTGACCTGTAGTTGCCATTGCTGCTAAGAATTCACTGATTTACTAGATTAAAATTGGCATACAGATGCAGGAATTGTATACCACAGTCTAGCAGCATTGGGACTTGGAAACCTGCAATCAGCTTCAAGCTTAATTTTTGGGTCTCCCCCCCACCTCAGATAAGTAACAGTGATCACAGGTAAAATATGGAGGAAAAACTTAATGAGCCATGGCAATTTAAAATGAAGAAAGAGAGCCAAAGAGCTGAATTTACCATGTGAGTTGCTGGATTGCACCTGGGATTGAAATAATATAGAATGGAGCTCAAATATATTCTTTTGCCATAGCACAAATAATGTGTTCTTACTTATTAAACAACTTCTTTGCAACTTTTTTGAAAATATATTCAGTACATATTGACTAAAGACCATAAATAACAGAAATAGCAATGTATTGAGCTGAAGGAAAGTGCCTGGTGGTGTACAGCAGAGATCAGTGTTAGGCTATAATCTTACTTTAACACCTTCACTAGTGATCTGAAAGAAAGATTAAACTGCACCTTAGCAGAATTCACACAGATGATACAAAATCAGAAGCTATGAGCACCCATTGAGACAAGGGAAATGCAAGGAGCCCTAGAAAATGCAGAAACATAGACAGGCATTAATTAAATAAGAATCAGGTAAAAACCTCACTTGAGGAGAAATAATCCAAAGCACCCATTCGCCATGGGAAGCAGAGATGTAGTGATGCTGAAACTGGCTTAGGGACAATAGTGAACAGCCAGTTATGTCTGCATAAGCTTTGAGCTGCAGCCCATCAGCTGCAGGGATAAACTCGTTTCTACCTGGTGATGGTGTGGTGCTTTCAATAGGACACACCACACAGTAGAAAGAGACTGAAAAATCACAAACGTTATCTGGGGACTGGAGGGATGGACTCAGATGGAAAGACTCTGAGCTCAATCTGTTTAGTGTCTAAGGGGAGAACACAATGAAACTGCATGTTTGTGATGCTGGGGGGCTAACTGAAATGAAAAAAGGGGAAAACGTAGATAAAATTTTTGTTTTTAAGTGCCTGCCAGGTGCATGGATAGTATGGTGATGTAGGCCATGTAGTTATCACTGTCTATAACTGTGATGT
Source organism: Mesoclemmys tuberculata (assembly GCA_007922155.1). Classification (NCBI taxonomy): domain Eukaryota; kingdom Metazoa; phylum Chordata; order Testudines; family Chelidae; genus Mesoclemmys; species Mesoclemmys tuberculata. The sequence continues at coordinate 1,163,382 of ML675630.1, read as the reverse complement.
GTCTAAATAGAGGACTTCAGTATGGAACTCAATAACAATAAAAAGCAAACCAGGCACCCCACTCCTGTAACTGTTAAGGTACTTGTTAACATTGTGAACAGTAGCATTAAAATGTTGCTTTGAAGATCAATAACAATACACATGCGGCATTTAAATATTTGTAATCAATGTAACCGCCTGAAAACATTTTCTTTTAGAGGTCCACTGGGTCTGAAGAAAAATGACAAATTAAACATTAGTTCTATGTTTTCAATGACTTGGAGATCAATAGATGCCAGATTATATTTTAGTTTCCATTTAATGTTTTTATTCTTTACTCTCATTTCTGTATATTTTTTCTAGCCTATCCTGATGCACATTTACATGAAGTGGAGATCCTGTTGGTTCAGAGACAGTGTAGCAAAAACTAATAAATTTTCATGTGTCCGATCTCGGGAGAAATGTATTACCTGCAGGGAGGGACAATACCAGGGGTGGGGGGCAGAGGAGGGAGGAATTGGGAAGGGGAGAAGGGAAGACATAAGAATGAGTTCTAGTCACATGTCATATTGAAAAGATTGTGGCACAATGGTGTGATTTGTCGGGGGGAAATAAGTAGTAGGTGCTTTAACATTGATCACCAGAATATCCTCACATCTTGCAGTCTCATCTTAAATATGCATTGATTGTAAAGCAAGAAATCAGGAAAAAGACTATGGGGCTGACAGGTCTGCTACATCATGTAAAAGTTTCAGCCATGTTCCTCTTTCCAGAATAATGTACAATGGAAGGAAATACGATCTAGTCCAGCTAATTCAATAATAAACAGACATTTTCTTGCTTTTTGAGCTGTAAAGTGCAAACATTATCATAGGACGTCTAGACTATCTGCTTTATCCTAGTCCTATTAGTCATGGGGAATTTCTTCTTTTGCATCAGTTCTAAATATTTGGTTCTTAGTGTCTCCCATTTTGTGGCTACCAACCTCCCTGCCCTTTAAGATAAACTGAATACAGCTTTCTTTCAGTAGAAACAGGGAACCTGAGTGTATTTCTAGAATTTGTTCTCTCTGGTCAGTAGCCACCTAGTTCTCTGTCTACTAGATGCAAGACTTATTTCTTAGTTGGTTTTGTAATGGGATCATTTATAATGCTTTAGATAATAAAGAAGACATTTTGAGATTGTTGAGATTATCCCACTGACACATCAGGTGAGATGTATTTGGATTACCTGAATAGATGTTTGGAAAAGATACCATATACCTGTTTATATGAGTTTATTCACATAGTTTCATGATCAAGAAAAATGGCAGGAGAAGACTTTAAATTTTATTACAATATCTGTAGGGAGACTTGTAGGTGAGGGCTGGGTGGTAATAGCAGTTTGGACCCTTATCATATCAGTAAACTGAAGATCTTTCAGGTCTGAGCATCGGGGTTTCCTGAAAGGACCTTAATGAACAGGCAAAGCAAACACCTGAAGAAGAGCTTGTCTCCTTCACCAACAGAAGTTGGTCCAATACAAGATATTAACTCACTCACATTGTCGCTCAGGCGAAGCAAAGGTGTTTGTGGTCAAATGCTGGAGAACTGTGTTTCACTCTCTTTGGTGAAACATTTTTTGCCCTACAAAAAGTTCTTGCAGAAGTTTTCAGTTCCTCCTAACAGATGGGCCTGTGAGGAGCAAATCATCCCAGCAAGATCCAAGTGTGGAAATTTTCAAGGGATTATTTTGTATAAAACAAGTATGTTTTTGAGGCAAGATTTTCCCCTTGATTTATTTTGTTCTTTATTTGATGTCAGTCTAGCTTTCTCTCTCTTTTATATTTTACTTTAATTTTTTTCTAAAAGTGTACAAACAAGAAAATAAATGTCAATCCTAGGATTTTTTAAAACTGATTATTTTATAGAACTAACCCGTGTAACTCTGAAGAGTAATTTGTCGTCTTTTCAAGGCATTTCATGCAGTGTCAAAGTTTTACTCTTGTAGTGGTTTTCTCTTAAATCTACTAAGTATATGTACTGTAAATTCTGAACAAAAAACTACAAGGCTATGAATTCTGGGCAGTTTTGTGTTTACTGGTGTATTGATTTTTCCACCGTTACGAAGAAATATCAGAGACCAATAATCCACAATGTGGCCAAAGACCCTTTGTGTCTTCAAAATTTTAGAAATGTTAGTTACTGTTTTGGAATTACAGCAGTCTGCTCCATGATTTTATTACTTTTTTTAATACATTTTAATAGGCCTTTCTTTGCTAATGGTCTATCTTTGAAAGCTTGTGGTAATTGCGGGAGGTCCCTGATGCCTGGAAAAAGCAAATATAGTGCCTATCTTCAAGAAAAGGAAGAAAGAGGATCCAGGGAACTACAGACCGGTCAGCCTCACCTCAATCCCTGGAAAAATCATGGAGCAGGTCCTCAAAGAATCCATTTTAAGGCACTTGGAAAAGAGGAAGGTGATCAGGAGCGGTCAACATGGATTCACCAAGGGCAAGTCATGCCTGACCAATCTGTTTGGTTTCTATGAAGAGATGACTGGCTCTGTGGATGTGGGGAAAGTGGTGGATGTCTCATACCTTAACTTTTGTAAAGCTTTTGATACTGTCTCCCATAGTATTCTTATCAGCAAGTTAAAGAAGTATGGGTTGGCTGAATGGAGTATAAAATGGATAGAGAACTGGCTAGAGCATAGGGCTGAACGAGTAGTGAGCAATGGCTCCATGTCTAGCTGGCAGCCAGTCACAAGCGGAGTGCCCCAGGGGTTGGTCCTGGGGCCGGTTTTGTTCAACATCTTCATTAATGATCTGGAGGATGGAGTAGATTGCACCCTCAGCAAGTTTGCAGATGACACTAACCTAGGGGGAGTGGTAGATACCTGGAAGGGAGGGATAGGATACAGAACAACTTAAACAAATTGGAGGATTGAGCCAAAAGAAATCTGATAAGGTTCAGCAAGGACAAGTGCAGAGTTCTGCGCTTAGGGTGAAAGAATCCCATGCACAGCTACAGACTGGGGACCGACGAGTTAGGCAGCAGTTCTGCAGAAAAGGATCTGGGGGTTCCAGTGGATAAGAAGCTGGATATGAGTCAGCAGTGTGTCCTGGTTGCCAAGAAGGCTAATGGCATATTGGGCTGCATTAGTAAGAGCATTGCCAGCAGATCGTGGGAAGTGATTATTCCGCTCTATTTGGCATTGTTGAGGGCGCTTTTGGAGTATTGTGTCCAGTTTTGGGCCCCCCACTACAAAAAGGATGTGAAGAAGTTGGAGAGAGTCCAGCAGAGGGCAACAAGAATGATTAGGGGGCTGGAGCACAAGACTTATGAGGAGAGGCTGAGGGAACTAGGCGTGTTTAGTCTGCAGAAGAGAAGAATGAGGGGGATTTGATAGCAGCCTTTAACTACCTGAAAGGGGGTTCCAGGTAGGATGGAGCTAGACTGTTCTCAGTGGTGGCAGATGACAGAACAAGGAGCAATGGTCTCAAGTTGCAGGGGGGGGAGGTCTAGGTTGGACATTAGGAAGAAGTTTTTCACTAGGAGGGTGGTGAAGCATTGGAATGGATTACCTAGGGAGGTGGTGGCATCTCCATCTTTAGAGGTTTTTAAATTGCGGCTTGACAAAACCCTCGCTGGGATTATTTAGCTGAGGATAGTCCTGCTTTGAGTAGGGGGTTGGTCTAGATACCTCCTGAGGTCCCTTCCAACTCTAATATTCTATGATTCTATGCTGTGGACACTGTCATGTAAGCAGGTCCAGTGACACCAGGGGACCGTTCTCATGAATGAAGGTTTGTAGGCTCAGGCCCTTGTTACCATCTCCAAGTAATGGACTGGTCCAGTAATTCACATGCACACAGACAATTTATAGTACACTGATTATTTACTTACAACACTGTAAGTGTTTTACTGTAACAAAAGCAGCTTGAATACAGTTTTGCATGACAGACTATAGCTCCTTTGGAGTCATTATTCCTGTAAATAATACATATTTTAAAAATTATCTTAATATGTGCTTATACAATGGATTGTATTGGGTCTCTCTGATTCATTAAGTCAATCAGAAGCATACTGTAATACCCTTTTAAAAATAGTCAAAATATTCTTTAAACAGTGGTTTTGGAGTTTTTGCAGTCTAAAGTTCATACATCTCAGAGAGACCAACTATTTAAAAAAAATATACTAGGTACAAAACAAAAGAGAAATGAAACCATTAGACAATAATTTAAAGTAATTTTTGCTGCTTGACAAATAAACAGAGGTATTTTGGGGTTTAAGAGACACTGTTCTTTAGTCATCTCCTGGGTAGGTATGCAATACCTTTGCTCAGAGAAATACCATCACATGCTAGTTATAACAGGGATGATGTGCTTAACTCTCACTGAAGACAATGCAGGATAACTCTATAATACATGTGTCCAGTATGGAATGGAAAGCCTGGATTTCATCGTATCTCTGAATTTTCTTTCTTTGTGGTTTTGAGTCAGACCAGCATCATCACTCTAACATAGTTTTTGTCATGATTTAATGTGCATCTTCCTTTTAAGATGCATTTTAATTCCGTGTTTGAAATATAAAAAAACCCATAAATCACACACAGAATCTTTAACATTTATAGTTTTAAATGAATTCCTGTTGAGAGTCTCTTAAGCTATATTTATATCTGATATTGCATTGAACTGTGTTGTTATGTGGGACTGGAAAACTCTTACAAAATGAAGCATAATGTTAAAACATGCTGAAAAGACAGTTCTGCAGAAATATGGAACATTATTATGTTAGAGATATTGCAGTAAAAATATGCAGAAAGGAACAATTTCCACAAACCTTTTCCTTTTAATGATCTGGTACAATTCTTTGGTGGAAAGTTTGTTGATGTCTCCTTACCAATAAATGCAAATTGAGAAAGTATTGATATTTTCAAATTATATGATATCTAGTCTTTTATTTGGAACCAGACTAGTGGGAAGCTAGGGTGAGCTGGACTGGATTAGACACACTGATGTTGTTGGTACCCTAGAGAATTGGAAAGTTGAAGTCCAGATGTTGCATTGCTGAGCAAAATCCTTTTCCAGGCAGTGCTTTATTTTGAACCACCACTGCAATTTGTTAACATGTAACAGTACCCAATGACTCTTGTCCCCTCCCTCTGACATTTTTAAATCAGCAGGTCCATATAACTTGCATCCAAGAGTTTTAGAAGAGCTGGCTGAGGTGTTCACTGGACAGTTAATGTTGATTTTTTTAATAAGTCTTGGGGCACTGGGGAATTTCCAGAAGAGGGGAAAAAAGCTAATATTGTAATTTCAAAAGGGTAATCAGGATGACCTGGATAATGATAGACCCGTCTGTTTGACATTTGATCATGGGCAAGGTATGGAGCAACTGATATAGAACTCAATTAGTAAAGAATTAAAGAAGGGTAATATAGTTTATACCAATCAACATTACAAGTTTGCTTGAAAAAGGTAATAGTGTTGATGACCTAATATAGTAGAACCTCAAATATACTAACACCAGAGTCACACACTGACTGGTCAGCTGAACATCCTGTGAAATTGGAAGTAAGCAACCAGTAAGTAGGGGGATTGAGTGTGGGGGGGAGAAAATAATTTGCCTCTGTGCCTGTTTTGCAAGCTTGGCATGCAGAGCAGAAACAGTCTGGGGTCTGCACTGTTCCTGTAAGCCAAGGGTGCTGTTTCACCCCCTCCCATTCCACCCCACTAGGAGTAGAAAGCTGTTTTCACCACTGCCCCTTCACCCCCACTCTGGAGTCCAGGAAAGAAAGCTCCCACTGCTGCAGCAAGAAACTGAAGGTTGCAGCTGAAGCCTGGCTTGGAGCGGAAGTGGGAGTGGGTGTCAGCTGCACTCTGGAGGCGTTTTAAAGGGCCACAGCCTGTGCACCGATGTGGCCCAAGTTTTGCCCAGGGTTGCACTCCTGGATCCTGCCAGCCCCTCTGGGAGTGCAAGGGGCAGTGGAAGGAGGGGCGCTGGAAGCTGGCTGGCACCAACCCCCTGCCATGCACTGCCCCTAGAGTGTGGCAAGCAGTGCACTGAGCAGGTCCTGCACCAGAATGTTTTGTTCAGAGTTCGTTACGAACAACCTCCATTCCCGAGGTGTTTGGATCTTTGAGGTTCTACTGTACTTAGATCACTGTCAGTCATTTGTCTTGGGACTGAATACATTTTGATTTAAAAACTAGAATGATATCAAATTTAGCATGGTGCATATTAAATGAATTAAAAACTGACAAACTTATAGTTCCAAAATATAATTTTAAAGGGGAATAATTACTGAGTGGATGCATTTCTAGTCAGATCCTGCAGGGGTCTGTTCTTGGCCCTACATTATTTAACATTTTTATCAATGACATGGAAGAAAACATATAAATAATCTCTGATAAGGTTTGCAGGTGACCCAAAGGTTGGGGGAAGAGTAAATAATGAACAGGACAGAGCACTGATAGTGATTTGACTTTATTTGTAAGCTGAGCCCAAGCAAACTATATGCGTGTTAATATGGCTACATGTACATGTATACATCTAGGAACAAAGAATGCAAGCCTACTTACAGGATGAGGGGGACTATATCCTGGGAAACAAGGAATGAAAAAGATCTGGGTTGGGTGGATAATCAAATGAACAAGAACTCCCAGTGTGGTGCCATGGCTGGTAGCAGGGCTAATGCAACCTTGGATGCATAAACGGGGGAATCATGAGTGGGAGTAGAGAGGTTCATTTCCATCTGCATTTGGCATTGGCACAACTGCTACTGGAATAACGTGTCCAGTTCTTGCGTCCACAATTCCAGAAAGACGTTGCTAAATTTGGAGAGGTTCGGAGAAGAGTCATGAGAATGATTAAAAGATTAGAAACCTGCCTTAGAATGATAGACTCATGGAGTTTAATCTATTTAGTTTAACAAAGAGAAAGTTAAAGGGCGACTAGATTAGTCTCAAAGCAGCTACATGGGGAACAAATATTTAATAATCTGCTCTTCAATCTAGCAGAGAAAGCTGGAAGTTCTAGTGGCTGGAAGTTGAAGCTTAAGAAATGCAGACTGGAAATAAATCATAAATGTTTAACAGTGAGAGTCATTAACCATGGAAACAATTTACCAAGCGTTGTAGTGGATTCTCCATAACAGACAACATTTAAATCAAGATTGGATGTTTTTTTCTGAAAAACCTGTTCTAGGAATTATTTTGAGGAAGTTCCAGGTCCTGTGCTATGCAGGAGGTCAGACTAGATGATCACAATGGACCCTTCTGGCCTTGGAGTCTATGAATTTATGAATAATGAAGTATTGTGCTGTATAGCTTTGGGGAAGAGGAGCCCTTAATGCATCAGTGCTGTGTTGTATTATATATTGTACCTACTGTGTATAGCACAACTCAAAGAGAAGGAGGAAGGGGTGTAGTGTGTTTGGACTTGTGGCTGGGGTGAGATTATGCGTTCCTTTATACCCTTCAGTCATTAATGTAGCCTAGCTAATTTGGGCCAGCAGGTGATATTTCAGTGTATTACACTATTGTTGTGTTTATCCTGAGAATGAAACACTCTGATGGTAATTTAACAACATTTTGTAAAAATAGAGAAATCCTGGTTCCCAATATAATACTGAAAAGGACAATTTTGGCAGTCGTACTGAAGGTCTGAGTCACACCTAAAGGCAGGATTCTAGCTTTATTTATTATTTAGTTTTAGATCTTTCATCTGAGACGCAGCCGTGCCTTCCAGCCTCTTTTGTTCCTTAAAAGCTCTCTGAGCCTGACTGTGGTTTCCCAACAGCTCTCTTGATGGATCCTCCAGGAGCACATGCAGCTGCAGTCCATGTAGATTTTGTTAAAGTGTAGCAGTGCTGATACCATAAAGTGGTATGCAGCCCTCAGCTTTCTTCCTACCCTTCAGGATCTGCAGTGGCTATAGTCCCTTCTTAAGCATAGAGGAGAGAAGATCGTCTGTGCAGGAGAAATGCTTCCTAGAGAAGACTCCTGCTCTGATCTGCCATTCCTTCCATACGATGTCTTGGTGGTTCTTTGATAGCAGAAGCAGAGGGCTAAGCCCTTGGCACTGCACAAACTGCTGGATGGTTCTTTCAAACAGGCCACATGGTGTGGTGTAGCACTCCCTTCTGTGGAGAAAGCCTTTGACCTCCATTTCTGCCCTACCTAAATCAGGGTCAGAACAGCTGCCCTCAATGAGACCTCAACTAGGCTGTAAATTCACTTATCAATAACGAGCCAGAGGAAGGGCTGCTGCCCTGGCAGACCATTCAAAAGGGCTGGGAGGCCGAGGTTAACAATTAGAGAACTAGAAATGTGTCTCTTGTTTCCTAAAAAACCCACAGCATAGACATGCAATGTAAAGCCAGGTTCACCCTACTGTGACCCATTCAACCCCCAGAGGAGGAAGGACTATTATTGTTTGCTGCTTATTGGTCTCTCAATACCTCGGGCAGATGGGCACTTGAGACAGTGCAAAGGGCTAGTGCTAACTTGCTTCCCAAAGGACAGATTCGACATCTCAGCACAGAGGTGCAAGTTGAGTAGGGATTGTTGAGGCAGTACCACATCTAGACCTGTTCCCAAGGTGCATGTGATATTATTTTAATCCGTGTGAAAGTGTGCAATCAGTTTTGTGACGTCCTCCCCTGGAACAAGTACACTCTCAAAATGGGACCCACGCCAGTCAGGTAGCAGCTAGGATTGAGTTTGGTCCTGTATTGGTTGGAGAGCCAGTATAGGGAATTGACGGTCAAGGGGGTGTGTTTGCTTTGCCTTGCATTTCTCAGCTGGTGCCTGTTGGAAATTCCTTATGGTTATCGTGTTCATTCATAAGTTTCTTTTCTCCTCAAGACAGAGGTTCCTTACTCAAGGAAGCAAAACGTTTTGGATTTCTCAAAGCTTCAGATTTTAAAATACCACAGTACTGATGAGCTGTAATTTAAGATTATGATATTAGCAATTAAAAAAAAGATAATGGCCATTGCCACACAGTATCTTGATGTGATCATTTGGAGCCATTTGCTTGTGTTACATATTGAAGATGCTTTCTTGACCGATGGATCTTGGAGAAAGGTGAAGATATTTCCTGTGCTCCTAGAGAGGCCTGTTTCAGTTGTTCACAGAACAAACGGGAGCAGCGATCTATCGGCTATGTCGCTCAGTCTTACATTAGCAGTAGTTTAAGGTAAGAGACACCCCTCTTCCCGCTATCTGGGCTCCTTCTTCTCGAGAGCTGGAATGGGAGCTACAGCCTGATGCAGACTGCTTGCCTGCCTGCCCAGGAGATGCAGGTAGGAGGCAGCCCCAGCTGAGCAGGGGCTAACCAGGCTGATGGACATCTGACTGGACACTGCCAGGTCCCCTTTTCAGCCACGCTTTCCAGTTGAAAACCAGACACCTGGCAACCCAGTCCCTGCAGCAGGCTATCAAACTGTACACACACATTTTTTGCAAGGAGCATCAGAACAAGAATTTGATTTTGTGAGGGGGTTAAAGAGAGATTCTGGAGGACTTTTGCCCCTAATAATATATGCCTATGTATATGTGTGTGTACATGTATAATTCTTACACTGTGTGTGTATGCATTCACATACACACACTGCTTGGTTACATCAGTGTTATTAAAATACTCAAATCTCAATTTCTGCAGTGTTTGATAGGTTGGGTTTCAGAGATTTAGGTCCCAATTCTGCAAATACCAAATCACTTGTGTAACCTCACTCCCATTGAAGTCAGTGGGACTACACTGATGAAACTTAATCACGGGTGTAAGAGTTTGCAGGGTAAAGGCTTTATAATATATTGGTCTGACTAATGGTCAAATCCTGGAGCCAAAACTTGCATCTTGCCCTCACCGACCTAACTCCATTGTGCACCATGGGCCTGATTCTGATTCACACTGAGGCTACAGCACACCACTGGCATGGTAAGAGAGCCTTAAGATTGGAGTAAACTATAGCTGTAACTTGGTGTAAATGAGAATTGGACCATGGGACTCCCATGGGAGTTTTTGGTGTTCAAGGAATACCCAGCCAGACCTGGCTGTAATACTTAGATAGATATCTGTTTGATTTTAAGTAAATTTATGTATCAAACTTATTTGGAAATGGGTACAGTAGTTTCCTATAAATAGTAATCCCACATCTCTTTAAATCTGGTACTGTTTGTATGCTTATTACTGCTGCTGCTATTATTTTATTTTATTAATGAAAAGGGCATTTTGAAGGTGGAATATGAATAGCAAATTTGAACATTATAGAAACAAAATCTTTGATTATAGATATGAAATTGCCTTTCGCAAAAGGCTGTGCCTATTCATATTAACAGACGTTAATGTAAACAGACTTTCAGCTTTTCCTCTCTGTAGATTTTCTCTAATATCTGCTATTGGATTGCATTGTTGATATGGGTTTGACATTAAGTACTTCCTCACCTGTTACCAATTTTTGCTTTCTATTAAAAAATGTAAATCAAGTGACTTGGATGCTTCCAATTTAGATTTTTGATAGAAAAAAAAGTTTAACTCAGAGCATGTGCTGATGATGTGGTGCTTAAACCTGAGTAAAGTAGGGAAAAAGATTAAATTAACTCAGAAACTTCTTGGAGTATTACTTCACTTACTTAAATTAACTTTACTGTGTATTAAAAATATTAAGTCAAAAAAGCTAAATACTCTCAGGTTGGATTCCTTGCTTGAAAGAGACAAATAGGATGTAATGGCTAACAGGTGCTTACTGACGCAGCCTCATTGCCTTAGCTACTGAGCAGGGATGCAGGAGATCTGAAGAAAAAAATTAAAATTAAACTTGGATTTTAAAACCTGATTTTACTTTTGTACTTTCTATTTTGTAATTCTTTGTATTTCTGCCTTATGTGCAACAAATAATTAAAACCTAATTTACTGTGTTTTTCTTGGTACCAAACTGTGAGTAGGCATTACAAATAATTGTACTCCTAGAACTTTTAATTAAAAATGGGTTGGAGGTCTTCTGTCATGGTCCCAATACGTTACACAGTTACTGTGTTAGGGCCCAGTCCTTCATGGGCGCTGGGTTCTGCCCATGTGAATCTGATTTGAAGACTGTGACTTTAGGCTCTTTTGTTGAGGTCCCAACATGTTCAACAGACCGATAGAAGACCCAGATACAAACGTTTCCGATCCTCTGGGGTGATAGATTTGCAGAGCTAAATAACATGGTTCAGGAAATTTGATGTCTGTGTCATTTTCCCATGCATTTTTTGGTAAGTAGCTCACTTGGGTTGGCCAATGTTCCTTTTTCCATCTTTGCTCTGGGCCCAGGTATGTAGTCCTTTCTCGGGCAACACTTATTAGTTTCAATGCAATTTTGATTGAGCAAAGCCTGGAGGATAAGAGAGGCCCTTTCTGAATTTCAGGCTTTTTCTGCATAGTAGGAGAGAGTCTCATGATGCCTAGAAACCCATGTTAATGCCAGGTGAGTTAAGGAAAAGGTAACTGAAAAGAGAAATTGCACAATTTCTTTATGTAAGGTATCCTAAAATTGGCTGTAGATGGTATGTAAGACGTGTAGACGTAGGTTCCTTGAATGCTGTCTTCTTTATTTACCACTCCCCCAACTTTTGTGTCATCTGCAAACTTTATCAATGATGATTTTATGTTTCCTTCCGGTTCACTGATTAAAATTTCACATAGAAAGGAAAGTTGTAGATAATGAAATACTCTAGTTTATTTTTTTAGCAGTCTATAGTAGACTGGAGTTTCTTTATAGCGTTTGCCTATTAGATCTCCAAAGTGTAGACCCTTTAGTAGCTTTAGACTGGTTAATTATTCCAGGTTGTGTTATGTAAAATAATTGATTTTTTTAACTAACTATTGTGAATGTATCTACAGTTCATTAATTAGCATTCCTTTTTGAATTAACTTTTTTCCCCCTTTTGCATGTTCGGAATATTTTGTAGTGATTAAGCTGCTCTTCTAAACTAGCAGTGGAGGCTCATATTTGGCTCAAACACTAACAACGTACAGCACGTGAGGAAATGATTTAGAATACTTTATTTTTATTTTTTAATATTCAGAATAGGGGATGTCCATAGCGCATGCTGGCTCAAACAGTTTTCATGGTATGATTTGTGGGCATTTCCCAGGGCCTTTGAACGAAGAATCAGCAATGTCCATCAAAATAGATTCTTCCTGAATATCATTCAGTTTAGGACTTTGTTTAAATGTAAAGATAAAAGCCATGCATATACCACTGGACACTGGCTTACTTAAGGCCTGATCCTGATGTGAGTGAATGTGCTCATGAGTAGTCCCATTGCATTCAGTGGAACCATTTGTAGGTGTGAGCGCTTGTCTAGGATCAGGCCCTTAACCAAATGTAGTACTTGGCTCAATGGGAGTAAGTCGTTAATTTATGTGGTGTGCGGGTATATGCTATACAAAGTTGATTGTGTAGTTAAACATTGCTGAACAGAACTTGGTTAATTTTGGGGTCTTTCAGCTATTCCTTGTTTTGTTCTTGTTTTGTTTGTAATTCACTGGAGCTCTAACAAACACGCTGTGGGTTATTATACAAATGTCAGAAATTGCAAGAAATGCTGTCTCTAAAAATCCATGTTGGTGGCTGAATTTCCTCTAGTAAGGTATTTTAGACATGAATTTTTGTATTGTTGTAACAAAATGAGAGGAAGTGAGTTATCCTGAGAGAACAGCAATCCTGGGCACATGATAAATCATGCAGTAAAAAGAAATGCCTTCAGTGACCGTCAATTTGAGAGGTTGTGTAATTCGCATGCGGCTGTGGGGGAATGTCTTCTGCTCGTGAACACTGGCGCAAAGGCTCCATGTACTGCCACGTGGTGTTTAAGAAGATTTGCACCCCATGCCTACTTTTTCTTTGCAATCTTATGTAGTTTTTTCACATACTTTTAAAAGCTCCTAACAATCTGTAGTAATAGCATCATATTAGAGAATCATTCAAATCATTCTTGGTTTTCCAGTTGAATTTCTCCCCACATATTCTTGTGTTTTTAGTGAAAACGAGTTATGCCTTTCATCCAGTGACTTTTCACTATTTCCAGCTCTGGGGGTTGAGCATTTCATTTTTTACTTCCTACATTTATAAATATTTGGAATAAAATGATAGTGACTAAACATAGTTTTAAACTGTGGCCACCATGCTGACCTAAAAGAAAGCATCTCTCATCATGATTTCTACTCAGGCTTTGGGAAATTTGGTGCCTTTAACATCAATCTTTTCCTTTTAGGAACAAACATTCCAGTGATTTATCCTCCCAAAATAGGTTTTTAATAAAATGTGCAGTTTAAGACTAAAGTCTTAAGTGTGGTTTTAAAAATGATTTAGCCATATCTGAAGAAAGTTCTGCAGGAGGTAAGAAGCCCTATCCTAGCAAGGCTGTTTGAAACATTTATAATGGAATAGTTAATTTTGAATTTTGCATTGTTTGAAATATTTTTTAAAATTCAGGTGTGCTTCCCTGATTTATGATAGCCAGCCTGCTTTTCCTTAATACTTTTCTGCTCCAGTGAGGAAGAAATGTTGAGCAGCGTCTCCCAAATCCGTGCTTCTTCATGGTTTCGGCACAAGATAATTAGGCATGTCTATGCTACGGGCGCTACAGTGGCACAGCTGCAACACTGCAGTTCTGCTGTTGGAGCGCCGTAGTGTTGTTACTGCCTACACTGAGGGAAGGTTTTTTTTCCCATCGCTGTGGGTAATCCCTGAGTGACAATAGCTAGTTTGCAGAGGATTTATTTCTTCTAGCAACCTGGCTGCATCTACATTGGAGGTTTCGTTGGCTTAATACAGTGCTTGGTTGTGAATTTTTCACATTCCTGAGCGAAGCTATGTTGATCTAAATTTGCAGTGCAGACCAGGGCTTACTTTGCGGCAGGTTGGTGTGGGAGATATTGGAGTTCTGTATCTGCTTCTTTCACATGCTGCCACTTCCTTCCTGGGGCAAGGCTGGAGAGGTGATGTAGGCAGTTGATGATTCTTGACAGTGCCAATATGCTGGACTGGGGGAAGTGATTGTTAAAAGGTGTGGAGGGTATGGATCAGAGAGAAGGGTAAGATTGTGATACAGAAGTGTTCATGTTAGGGAATGTGGTGGTTTTGTTTATTGAGAGCGAGGAAGTTATTAGAAAAAGTAATATCTATGGCCAAAAGAGTAAAAGCCAATAAGATTATTTTAAATTTAAGAACCAGTGGCTGGAGGTAAGCAAAGTTCAAAGAGAAAATAAGATGCAGATTTTTAAACCATGAACATAATTAAGAATTGGAATAGCTTTAAATCAACACTGTATGGTTTTCTAAAGCACATGCTCTAGTTCCACCAGAGGTGCTCGGGCTAGAAACAAAGATCTCTGGGTATGGGCTGTGGGCTGTGTTATGCAGGAGGTGAGACGAGATAATCTGTCCCACCATGTCAGGAGGCATCCTCAGAGAAATCTGCACTGTCTCTGTGTGTCTCTTATCTCTAGCTAGTCTATCACATGCTCTTGGGAGTGAGGACTTTGGGAAATGCTGGTCTAGGTGATCATAATGGTCCCTTTTGTTCTTAAAATATATGAACCTCTGAAAAAGTGGTTGTCTGAGAGATGCCCATTCACCATCCTCTCTCTAATCTTCTGATTTTTGCAGTGTGTCTTTGAATTGTTCACTGTCACTCTGTCATCACTTGTTTCTGTGGGCCCATCCTATTAGGGTTCAGGCCCAGGAGTAGTGGTATGAAGTCTGCATTAGGCGTCTTCTGATTGTGGATGTTAAGTGCTGAGGAATGTTGTCACTGCTGCCAACACGGCTGCTTCATGCTGCTGGTCCTGAAGTGCCAGTGTTAGTTGCATGAGCAAGGTACGGTACTAGCGCCACATAGGAGTTACAGGTACACTAACACATGTGTGCCCACAACAATGTACCCATTCAGTCCACACATCAGCATGCCATCTCCTTGGTGAGTACAAAGTTGCCCCTCCTATAACTTCTCCTTTCATATGTTGGTGCAAAAAAGTTAGGTATTACGCTCCGGAGGTTGCTAGTTGCCACCTTTTTCCTTGTACCAGCTAGTTCAAACAAAACATCCTTCTCCATGATCCCCATCCTTATCTGATGGGGGTCGGTGTGATCCTGAACCATCTCTTAAAATGTGTTTACATAGTTACTTGAGAACTCTGGGTGTTCTTGTACCATCCCCTCCGGTCAGGCTTTCTTGTTTACCCAAAACTAGTGTGTTTTACAAAGGCCAGGCCTATTCTGATTGTGAGCCTTTGGCTCACACTGTTAGTTATGTGTAGGGCTCCAGCAAGGCCTACAGTGAATGCAGTCCAAATGTTCACGCTGATGCTTTGGGATCTATCCTTTGCTTTGTTATACCACTGACCTTCCTGCAGACACATTTCACTTCTCTTGGTCTGACAGGAGCTATGTTTTGTTTTGGGTTTTTTTTTTCATTCATAGCATCATAGGAGATGAGGTTGGAAGGGATGTGAGGAGGTCATTTAGTCCAACCCCCTGCTCAAAGCAGGACCAACTTCAACTAAAACATCTGATCCAGGGCTTTGTCAAGCTGGGCCCTAAAACTCTCTAAGGATGGAGATTCCATCACCTCGCCAGGTAACCCATTCCAGTGCTTCGTGACCATCTTAGTGAAAAAGCTTTTCCTAGTATCCAACCTAGATCTCTCCCACTACAACTTGAAACCATTCATGGAACACTGAAAGTCCTGTTTACTCAGATTTTTTTTGTAGGGTACAGTAGTATGTTCAATGTTTTTAGGGTTTTTTGTGAGCATTCACTAATATTGGTTATCTGATTTGTTGTTTTATTTTGTTTAAATTAGAAATGCATATAAGGTTTAAGCAACAACTGAGTTTTTAAATAGAAAAACCACAGAACCTTTAACTACTCAACAGCTAGAACTTAAGGAATATTAATTTTAGGAGTACTTGAGTACTTGATGCGTTGACATTATTGTGAAACTTCTTCACAGTCAGATGACTTCATCAGCTAATCAGAACTCAGGATTTCTAAATGTCATTTTATGTCTAATTAAGGTATCAGTTTCAAGACATGTTATTTTAATTGAAACTGTGAGAGTAATCTATTCAGTTTTTCCTGTTAATTTAAGAGCACAGACCTTTAACAGATGATTACTAAGACATTGTTATTAATGAAAATATCCTGTCATTTGAAATCTAGACACTTGTCTTGTTGCATAAATGAAAGGAATGAAACATACAGAGATCTAAGACCAAATACATTTTCCATTTATACTTATTTGGAGCCAACTAGTAAACTCAGTGCCATGAGTATGCCTCTTTTGGGAGGTTGAAACTTGCAGTGATTGGGAATGTGTTTTCTATTGGGCAAGATTTAGTGAATGAATTAGTAGCAGTTAATAAACCAGTATGTCATTTGATTTGTCTCTCGTAAAACAAGGGGAAAAAAGAGAAAGTAATAAAGAACATTTTGGACAGATAGCCTATTGGATAAAGAAGTATCTAATAGGCCAACAGCTCTGCTTTGAGCCTCTAACGGGTGTTTTCAGGCCTAGAAATAAGTATGGTTTTGTGTCATGAAAAAAAGTATCAAATTAATAATATAAAAGCTCCCATTTCATTCCTGTCCCCTCTGAGTCCCTGTTTTCCCCTTGCCTGGCTGGCTGAATCTCTCAGATTAGCATGTCTCAGACATGCCCATGGGTACCATATTTCTCTCAAGTGCCTTGGGTTTCTTTTCCTATGTGATGTTGTCTGCCCTCTCTCCATAGAGGATTAGCAGCAGTAGAGACCCTGAGATACCAGAATATTCGTCGTTTCCTGTTCTGAAGATGCTTTCAAAAAGTAGCATCTAAAAAATCAATCCTAATAAGAGTGTTACACAGAAGCTAGGCTGACTGATTGCCCAAGGGGCTAAGAATAGGATGTGGAGCCTTTCCTCCTCTAGGTGATTGGTTCAGATTGGCCCAGTTCAATAGTATCTGAATGTCATTACCAGCTGATAACTATATCTTGCTGCCTGATCATTGGCTGGTGGTCTGTCTGTCTGTTAATTTAAGTGCCCAAATGTTGCAGTGTCAATGGTTCTAATCCTAGTGGGGCAAGAGGACCACGTCACAGAACTCCCATGGCTGTCATTAACTGGCCCCTTGCTGACTGTCTCGGTAGAGAGATCTGGGTCTGAATTATGTGATGGAGAATTCTCTGTTAGCCTTGGGCTCTCCTTGTCAGGGAGATGTTTGGAGAAGCCTGCAAAGCCAGTGTCAGTTTTGTATCTATACAGAGGGCTTCAATTCTGTCAAGACCCTTATCCACTAACGTTGGACTTCAGCTACCAACACTGACCCTGCTGGTAAGTTATTGATCACCATTTTCCAAACAGCTCTGTAATTTTTATGGAGGTGAAACTCCCATTAGCTCCTGAAAGATGGTGTTTATGAGAGGGAATTAAAGAGATTTTATGTTTTATAATTATCCTTTTTTTTCCATCCAATGGTGTTAAGAAAACTGGGGCTGGTGTAAGTTTATGACACAAGGAACAAAGACAAATAACAGAGCTCTTGGAAATACTACATACAGACCAATCATTGCTGTCTTTCTCTTTTAGGGAGTAGAGTTGAGTCTCGGTACAGCAGTGACTGTAAATGATTCAATTAGAGTTAGTTTCAGATATTGATAATAAAATCTAGCTTCCATCTAATTAGGTAGAAGATTAGTTGGTATACCCTTTCTAAATTAGAAAAATACATTTAAAATGAAGTTTTTAATTTGTTTTTGTCTTTAATTCATTCATAATGGGGAATGCAATACAGTAATTTGAATGCTGACTTTCAGGTACCTTGCATTACAAAACCAAATGAAATAACATTCATAATAATGTTTCAGTGCTCTCACATTTATAGGGAAAATTAAAACATGGTCATATATAAACAGCAGTAGCTCAGATCTTTGATATTTTGGCTTTTATAGGCAAATGTGGTGGTTTGGGTATTTTGAAGGAAAGAAAAGAAAAATAGGGCTGTTGAGTTCCTCTGCTGGCTTAGAGAAAGAAAGGAAATCTTTGTTTGGCAGCTGTTTTCTGTAAGTTGTGAAATGATGGCAACATTGACATGATTTGGCATTTTATTACTGTCAGCCAGAATCTCTCTCTCATTCTTTTTTTTTTTAAATATTCTTTCCCCTCCATTTTGTGCCATTTGTCAGAAGTTACTTGCTAAGGAAAACAGCCTCTGTTCTCTTCGCAAATAAAAGCTTTGCAGCTTGTTTTCAAATGCTTAGGATCTTAACCATTTAAAGCAACCAAAATAAATTATAAATCTGTTAGTTTCTAATTATAAAGAAATATTACAGGAAATTTTGTATTGTTAGACTTAGGCAATCAGGAATCCAAGACTCCGTCTGTGCTTTGTGAAATATCAGCTTTGTTGCAGAATAATGTAATTTCATAGGAGATAAGCCAGTTGAGAGTCTCTGGGTTAAGCTTAGAAGCAAGAACAATAAGGGTGATGTCGCGGTGGGTGTCTGTCATAGACCATCAGACCAGGAGGATGAGGTAGATGAGGCTTTCTTCAGTCAACTAGGGAGTTTCCAGTTCACAGGACCTGATTCTCATGGGGGACTTCAATCACCCTGACATCTGCTGGAAGAACAATACAGCAGAGCACAAACAATCCAGGAAGTTTTTGGACTGTGCTGCGGACAACATCCTGGTACAAGAGGTGAGCAACCAACTAGGGGTCGTGCTGCTCTTGACCTGCTGCTCACAAACAGGGAAGATTTGGTAGGGGAAGTAGAAGTGGGTGGCAACCTAGGCAGCAGTGACCATGAGATGGTCGAGTTCAGGATCCTGACAAAAGGAAGAAAGGAGAACAGCAGAATACGGACCATGGACTTCAGAAAAACGGACTTTGACTCCTTCAGGGAGCTTATGGGCAGGATCCCCTGGGAAGCTAATATGAAGGGGAAAGGAATCCAAGAGGGCTGGCTGTATTTTAAAGAAACCATATTGAGGGCACAGGAATAAACCATCCTGATGTGCAGAAAGAATAGCAAGTGTGGTAGGAGACCAGCTTGGCTTAACAAAGAAGTCTTTGGTGAGCTTAAACACAAAAGAGAAGTTTACAAGAAGTGGAAGCTTGGTCAGATGACTAGGGAGGGTTATAAAAATACTGCTTGAACATGCAGGAATGAAATCAGGAAGGCCAAAGCGCAATTGGAGTTGCAGCTAGCAAGGGATGTGAAGGGGAACAAGAAGGGTTTCTACAGGTATGTTAGCAACAAGAGGAAGATTAGGGAAATTGTGGGCCCCTTACAGAAGGAGGGAGGCAACCTAGTGACAGAGGATGTGGAGACAGCTGAGGTACTCAATGCCTTTTTTGCCTCTGTCTTCACAGACAAGGTCAGCTCCCAGATTACTGCACTGGGCGGCACAGAATGGGGAGGAGGTGAACATCCCGCAGTGCTGAAGGAACGGGTCCAGGACTATTTAGAAAGATTGGACATACACAAGTCCATGGGGCCAGATGCAATGCGCCCGAGGGTGCTGAAAGAGTTAGCTGATGTGATTTCAGAGCCATTGGCTATTATCTTTGAAAGCTCGTGGCAACAGAGGGTCCCAGATGACTGGAAAAAAAGCAAATATAGTGCCCATCTTCAAGAAAGGGAAGAAAGAGGATCTAGGGAACTATAGACCGGTCAGCCTCGCCTCAATCTCTGGAAAAATCATGGAGTAGGTAACCATGGCTCAAGGAATGCATGAAGGAATGGAACAATGGATCAAGGAATCCATTTTAAGGCACTTGGAAGAGAGGAAGGTGATCAGGAGCAGTCAACATGGATTCACCAAGGGCAAGTCATGCCTGACCAACCTGATTGCTTTCTATGAAGAGGTGACTGGCTCTGTGGATGTGGAGAAAGTGGTGAACGTGATATACCTTTACTTTAGGAAAGGTTTTGATACTGTCTCCCATAGTATTCTTATCAGCAAGGTAAAGAAGTATGGGTTGGCTGAATGGAGTATAAAATGGATAGAGAACTGGCTAGAGCATAGGGCTCAACGAGTAGTGATCAGTGGCTCCATGTCTAGCTGGCAGCCGGTCACAAGTGGAGTGCCCCAGGGATCGGTCCTGGGGCCGGTTTTGTTCAACATCTTCATTAATGATCTGGAGAATGGGGTAGATTGCACCCTCAGCAAGTTTGCAGATGACACTAAGCTAGGGGGAGTGGTAGATACCCTGGAAGGGAGGGATAGCATACAGCAGGACCTAAACAAATTGGAGGATTGGGCCAAAAGAAATCTGATGAGGTTCAACAAGGACAAGTGCAGAGTCCTACATTTAGGACGGAAGAATCCCATGCACAGCTACAGACTTGGGACCGAAGATCTAGGCAGCAGTTCTGCATAAAAGGACCTGGTGGTTACAGTGGATAAGAACCTGGATATGAGTCAACAGTGTGCCCTGGTTGCCAAGAAGGCTAATGGCATATTGGGCTACATTAGTAAGAGCATTGCCAGCAGATCACTGGAGGTGATTATTCCCCTCAATTCGGCATTGGTGAGGGCGCATTTGGAGTATTGTGTCCAGTTTTGGGTCCCCCACTACAAAAAGGATGTGGAAAAGTTGGAGAGAGTCCAGCGGAGGGCAACAAAAATGATAAGGGGGCTGGAGCATGTGATTTATGAGGAGAGGCTGAAGAAACTAGGCCAGTTTAGTCTGCAGAAGAAAAGAATGAGGGGGATTAGATAGCAGCATTTAACTACCTGAAAGGGGATTCCAGGGAGGATGGAGCTAGGCTGTTCTCAGCGGTGGCAGATGACAGAACAAGGAGCAACGGTCTCAAGTTGCAGTGGGGGAGGTCTAGGTTGGACATTAGGAAAAAGTTTTTCACTAGGAGGGTGGTGAAGCACTGGAATGGGTTACCTAGGGAGGTGGTGGCATCTCCATCTGTAGAGGTTTTTAAGCTGTGGCTTGACAAATCCCTTGCTGGGATTATTTGGCTGAGATTAGTCCTGCTTTGAGCAAGGGGTTGGACTAGATACCTCCTGAGGTCCCTTTCAACTCTAATATTCTATGATTCTAATTCCAGATCCGAGGACATAACAGTCAATGGCCCTCTTAGAAAAGGATGGCTAAGGTCCAAGTGGGCTTCCACTGGAAGCTTTTACTTATGTTATGTGCCAAGCAGGTTCTCAGGTTGCTGAGGAGGTGGTATCTGCTACTTAGGTTCCTGGTTCCCTTGGACTGCCCAGGGAGATCACTGATGAACCCGGGATGGTGAGTAGCACATACCACTTCCTCAACAGCCCAGGAACCTGCATGGTGCATGATAAATAAGCTCTGCTCAGGCAAGTGGAGGAGAGCACGAGTGGCGGTGACCTTGGGAGTAAGGTGTGTGTGTAGGAAAGGAGGATACATATCTATCGTCCCTTTTGCCTGGGCCCTTTTAAATTACATGGTCCTTGGGCAATTTCTGACTTCCTTCCCTCCCTCCCATCAGCAGGTCTGTAATTACTGGAGACACTTGTGTCAATTAGAAATGAGTGAGCTGTTTGTCTGAGTTTCACTGTCTGATTTTCTGGGTTTGTTGTGAATCAAGATAGAAACTCTCCTCTTGTTTGACATCACAGGGTGTGATGCCCTGGGCTTCCCTCACTAGCTCTGCAAGGACTGAATTAGGCCAGGTGGGCCCAATTAGCTAATTAGGCTGCAAGTAGGGGGGATTTAGGTTGGAAACAGCTAAGTAAGGACAGGCTCACCTGTACAGGAGCAGGCAGAGCCTGTATAACGCCAGGTAGCTGGTTGCTGGGAAAGTTTTGTGGGGAGGTAGACTACAGTCATTCCCTGAGTGGAGGGAGTGGGAGGCTGGTAAACCCAGGGGAGGATATATAGGAAGAAGCTCAGGGAAACAGCTGCCAGAGATAGGACTGTACAGGGACTATGGCTGCTTGTTCTAGGGTCCCTGGGCTAGAACCCAGTGTAGAGGGTGGGCCTGGGTTCCCATACCAGACACTGTGAGTGGCAAGGACTTTAGAGATGCCAACCAGGCAGCAAGTCTGGAAAGAGTGAAATCCCACCCTGTCAGGGGAGGATTTTAGTGACCTGGTTGGAGAGCCGAGCCAAGCCACAGAAAGGAAGCTGCAGACCTGGCAGTTAGCAGGGCAGCAGAGCAAGACAGGGTGAGAGAAGACAACCCCTCAGGGGAAGTGCACGCTGGCAGAGCTAATTCCCAGGATGGCTAGCAGGGGGTGCTGCTTGTGGTGAGTGGACCTTGTGACTCGGGAATAATGTGAATGAAAACTGCTGATGCCTTTTAGTATGGCTGTAAAACAATGCAAATCAACCCCCAATTCCATATTAGAGACACATCAGAGAATTAACGATAAAGATTTGAAAATTGGTGTAACATTTTTTGTTACTACATCCCCAAAATGTTGGGAGTCTGAATAATGTTCTCAGAAGTCAGAAAGTCCCTCACTTGTGACGTGTCAGCCAGCATGACACATGCAAGTTTCAGAAGGAAAGAAGATCTTGTGGTTTAAGGTGCTCAGGACATCCGAGTTCTAATATTGGTTGGACCTGGTCAGAATTTTCCATGCTGCTTTCATTTTTGAATGGAGTTTTTCATGTTGTTGGGTGACTTCATTAACTCCAGAATGATAATGTTTGTGTTTAACCAAAAAACAAAACAGTTCCTATGACTATTTTGGCTAGTTGTATCTCTCCAAAAATATACATCGACAAATGCAATGGGTCTCCTTCCTAGTGCAGTGCTGGGAAGAACTGCGCTGAGTGACTAGAGCACTGAGATTAGTAGGCCCAGAGCCAAGGTTTGGTAATCTTGCTGGAGAATGGATTTCTATATAGATGTGTCAAAAATCCAGCAGGCAGCACTGACAGGCTGTAGAAAGTTGAGCAGAGTAGTCCAGGTCCAGCTTATTCCTCTTGGTTATTTGCTTAAATGATTTTTTTTAAAAAAACAAACCCTCCCTTTCTGGTACTGAGCATTAACATTCTATGGACATTTATTCATAGAAATACAGCTTTGATATTATTAAAGCAGGATCGTTAACCCAAGTATAGTTAAAGTTTGTCAGCAATTCTGTTATGAGCTCCTATTTATAACCTGCTCATAAAAATTCCCTTCTGAGCTGAAACTGGGTAGATAAGGCCTTTTCTTTTTCATCCACAAAACTGGAGTCAAAACAGGTAGAAGCTGTAAGAGTGCAAGCCCCATCTCTTAGAGGAGTTAGTATGTTAGTCCAATAATCAGATTAAAAGCTATCCAGTGTTCCCCCTATTTTCATAGATTCATTCAGTCTTTCTGTTGCCATTTGAGAGCTTTGTGTACCTAGGGGACTGTATTTTGTAAGGCTCTGATCTCACAAGCACGCACAAATATACTTCCTGGACACCAATAGTCCCATTGATTCTGTGGAGTTCTCCGTATGTATAAAATTGAGCCTGTACATAAATATTTGCTGTATTGAAGCCTAAATAGTTAGCAATGGACTAGATGTCTATTGCAAGGGCCTCTGTTCCACTGTGCTGTAGGTCTGGCTTCAACGTATGGAAGCCAGACCTATTTGCTCCTAGGCTAGGGAGCCTAATATTGGGGCTATGCTAAAATGAAGGACATCTAAGTTCAATTCCTAGTCCTGGCCCCTCATTCCATAGGTTAGCAAGGGGCTGTGGCTGCATTCATATCCCCTGCATCTCAGGCACAGAGGACAGCAGGGAACTAACACTGAGCAGTGGGCCATCGCGTCTCTTCTCTTTCTAGATTGTATAGAGAAGCATCCAGACGTACGGAAGGTTGCATGCACTGCGGGGAGACAGTCCTGAGTTCTGTTCAGCTACGATAGAACTTTGTTGGCTTCTTTATAAAGACAAGCTGACTGACTTGAAATTGTTAGGGAATGCACTTCAGTTTCCCTAGAGGACACAAACCACTTTCAGAATAACAGGCTGATTCACCCTTAGAGATGTCCGTTAGTCGCTGTGACATCACACAGACTTTTCTGTTGTTTAACAGAAACTTGCTCTTTGAAGAGAAAGAACTAGAAGAGATTCTCTTTGGGTTTCTATGTTTGTTTGCGGGGTGGGGTGTGGGTTAATGAGATATCTTTTGCTCAAAGTAATTACACCAGAAATTCTTATGGCCCAGCACACCATTAAAGTCCACAAAATTTGTCTTGTGCCGAGCCCCACAAGAGGCCTGTGCACCACCTAAATCTCTTGGCTCACTAGGTTTTCTGATTTGTCTCTTTTCCAGTGAGGTAGGAACTCTTGCAAATCTGCATCTCATCCTGGCCTATCCTTGTGTTTTCTTGTCACTCCTTTCAAGCTCTTTCCCATTACTCTTCACTACACATGACATGCCTTGCTGGTCACAGCTGTCCTGTCGTTACTAATCTCATTATTTCAGTGTTTAGCACTCCCAGTCTGTGTGTTTGTGTGTGGGGCCCACAAATACCAGTATTGGCCCTTGGGCACTGGGGACTCACTCTCAAAATAAATGTACTGCCTATGCAGATTCTCCAACAGAAATAACCACAAGGGAAAGGTGAGCCGTGATCAGAGTGTGAAAATGACATATTTTGGTCTGGGTATTGTGGCAGGGTCAGGCCTGACGGCTTTGCAAGGGTCCTGGAAGGCCGGTATGTTAGCCCCAGGCTCAACAGAGCTTTATACCCTGGGTGACTCAGCAGGGACCAGAGTAGGCAGTTGGGCCAGCTGGGGCTGCCTAACTAGTTAGGCCAGCTGGGGCCAATTAGGTAGCCCCGCCCCAAACACTTAAAGCCTACCTCACCAGACAGTCAGTGTGGAGTGAGGAGGGTGGAGTGAGGAGGAGGTTGGAGGTTTACAGGTTGGAGGTTTACAGGTTGGAGGGTTCGCGGAGCAAGAGCCAACAGGGAGGAGTTGGCAGAGTCAGGGTACGGGCAGGCCGCCCACGGCCGGCAGGCCGCCGCCTGCAGCCTACAGAGGCGGGGGGGCTTCGCCTGCCGTTTCCCCAGCACTTTGGGGCAGATCGGGTCCATTCCCTCCCCAAAGCCGTCCCCCGGCTGCACCACCGGCCAAGCCGGGAAAGCACGAGACCCACGGGGGGTGGACTACCTTCCCCCCCCCCGGTGCCACCTTGCCACAGTATAGAAAACAGCCAACTGATGTACATTACAGCAGTGTGAAGGGCAGGGCTTACAGGGACAATAGCAACCTAACACCTCCCATCTCTTCCTTCCCTTGTGGCGTAGCATTGACCTCTTATTTTGACTGAACTGACTTGAAAGAATTTTTTTTCTCTCTCCTCAGCTGTGATCTGTTTATCAGAGGCTCTGAGGGAGTGAGGAGGAAACACTTAAAGGCCTGGCCCAAGCAGGTGCTATCTAAATTGTTTAAAGATAGGGCCTCTACAAACTTGGCAAGGTCCTTCTTCACTCCCAACAACCAGGAACTGTCTCTTTGTATGCTTGTAGCTCTGTGCTTTGTGTCAAAACTGACATTTCCATGCCTCACGCTGGGTGATCACTGCATTATTGTGGTGCATCACGGTGAGCTAAAGGGAGAGCCATCCTGAGCTCTCAATGCCCAGGCTTTTCAACAGCACAGAAGCAAGTTAAGCAAGTGCCACGCTGTTGAGGGTTATATGGAAATTATTTCCATGCTTTGTATTGCTACAATTCCCCACTCCCTTCCCTGTCCATTCAGCATAGTGTTGTGTTGTGTATTTGTGTGCATGCTAGTGCCAGTGCCGTTTATTCACAGAGGGAAGGAAGAGCTGTGTGGTGTTTACTGTCTGCCTTTGGCAGGCCTGGCTGCTGCTCTGGGTGGAAGGAGCGTCCTGAGTGACTCTCTTGGGTGGTTATTACAATGAGGGAATTTAATTAATAGAATATAAAAATGGCTTTGTGATGTCAACGAAGACATGGAAGCAATGAAAAGCAGTCACAATATTCCCCCTGGAAATGGCTGCCTGTGCACATAAAAGTAAAATGAATAAGATATATAATTTTATGTTCACTTACAGCACTTCATCACTAGAGACAGAAAGGCAGGAGGCCTGATCCACAGATCCTGAAACCCAGACTGCAACATTCCTAACTTTATTAACCTTTGCTTAGAAAATAAAACCATTCAGCCCACAACACAGGGTGAGAGGGAGTGGTGACCAAGTCTGAGCCCCTGCCAGTCTGAACAATGCAGAGTTTTGTGGACATGGTGCCTGATTAACAGAGAGATTGATATACAACACACTTAAAAGACTTCAGTTACTAATGTGGAATAGATTTTCATTTAAAATTACTTTAAATCCATTTACTGATGATAATTCATAGCCCTTATGGTGCTTTTCAACCTTGTAAAGCTTTATATATATCTATACTGCAGTTCCCAGGTGGCTCCTGAACTCCTCCCTCATCCTCCTTTTACACCCTGGGAAGATTCTTTTTTCTTCCTGATTGATCATCACCTTAGTCTGATCTAAATTCATTGTCAAAGGACAATTGTTTTAAGCCATTTTAAATTTCCTTTCAGGTTATGAGACGACAGGAGAAATTTCAGCTCATTTTCAGGTTTTTGGGAGTACAGTTATAAGCCATTGAAAATAAGGGTCTTGAATAAAGCCCAGGAGTACGGCCTCCTGTACTACTAAATCAGACCACTTGCACATGTTGTCTGTCTTGGCTTTGGCATTGATAAATTGGACCGTGAATCTGTCTAGCACAGTATTCACCCTTCTGTGGTACCAGATCAGTCCATTGGTCTATCTGTGACAGCATTGTCTCCATCTGTGGCCAATGAAGAAGATGTAAAGCCAGTTATAATTAACCTCACTGTGCAAAAATATCCCACATGGGGAAAAATTGGTTCTTACCCCAGCTGACGATCATTCTTCACATTAGCATGACCCTTGTAATAGCTTTTCTCTTCATATAAATTTCTTCTGCAAAATTTGCCCTCTAGTGTTCATGTAATTCAGGACCCTGTCTTAAGCATCTTATCCACTTTGGGTAAAATTCATCCCTTTACCAAAGTGAGCACAATGTCCGTGCACCGCTCAAGTCCCTGGTTCCAGAGTTCAGGAATACCATCATCTCTCTTCAGTGTTTCACTGCAATGGATTATCTCATATTAGGACGGAAGAATCCCATGCACAGCTACAGACTGGGGACCCAACGAGCTAGGCAGCAGTTCTGCAGAAAAGGATCTGGGGGTTACAGTGGATAAGAAGCAGGATATGAGTCAGCAGTGTGCCCTGGTTGCCAAGAAGGCTAATGGCATATTGGGCTGCATTGGTAAGAGCATTGACAGCAGATCGCGGTAAGTGATTATTCCCCTTTATTTGGCATTGGTGAGGCCGCATTTGGAGTATTATGTCCAGTTTTTGGCCCATCACTACAAAAAGGATGTGGACAAGTTGGGGAGAGTCCAGCAGAGGGCAACAAAAATGATTAGGGGGCTGGAGCACAAGACTTATGAGGAGAGGCTGAGGGAACTAGGCCTGTTTAGTCTGCAGAAGAGAAGAATGAGGGGGGGATTTGATAGCAGCCTTTAACTACCTGAAAGGGGGTTCCAGGGAGGATGGAGCTAGGCTGTTTTCAATGGTGGCAGATGACAGAACAAGGAGCAACAGTCTCAAGTTGCAGTGGGGGAGGTCTAGGTTGGACATTAGGAAAATGTTTTTCACTAGTAGGGTGGTGAAGCATTGGAATGGGTTACCTAGGGAGGTGGTGGCATCTCCATCTGTAGATGGTTTTTAAGCTGTGGCTTGACAAAACCCTCGCTGGGATGATTTAGCTGAAGATAGTCCTGCTTTGAGGAGGGGGTTGGACTAGATGACCTCCTGAGGTCCCTTCTAACTCTAATATTCTATGATTCTATATTACTTTCTACCTGAAGTCTTCTCACACATAGAAATCTATTGCTAAAATATAAATTAAAAGCTTAGAAAAATATTCTAATATTCATTGTTTCTTCCCTGATCACTAAATGTGGCTTTAGCAATTACATGATTTGATTTTGGAGTATTTATATGAAGCTGGGATATGTGGCGGAGAATGACAAATTAAAACTCCAACTTGCATTCACCATGCAACGGACTAAAAGTCAATTTTATGTCTATGCAATTATTTTTTTGGGGGTGGGAACCATCAAGTTAGACAGCACAGTGTAAAGGAGTGTATGTGAGGAAATCTCTCCCTTCTCCTGCATTCAGTTTTGTATTGAAAAATCTAATGAGAACAACCTAATTTTTATACATCAAGGTCTAAGAAGAGATTTTAGAAGCAAGTTTTAAAATAAATAAATGCCCGCCGCCCAACTTCAAATCCTGTCGTCTGTCTGGATTTTGTTACCTTAGCAGAATACAACATTGGGAAAATCTTAAATTGGTGCTACCTCCTTGCAAAAGTGGGTCACATTCTGGTGACTTTTCAGAATGTCACTAATGCAAATTTCTAGTTGAATTAGCATTTATATATTTTTGGCAAGTTAGGTGTATTGAGTGTCTTTCCCCCACTTTCACAGAATACACTCAAAATTTAGACTAATAAAAATTGGCTAGAAAACATCAGAGTGACAAAAATAAAATTGAATAAGAGCAGTAACCACAGGGGAAAATTGCATTTATATTTTAAAAGGCTCTGTGGTGTTGACAGATGTTCATAAAGCCTGACTCTAGCTTGACTCTAATTCTCTGCTGGCTAATGAGAAATCTTATTTGCTTTTCTCCTGCTTTCCATTTTCTTTGCAGCTTAACAAGTGTCATCCTTTTCTGTGGTTTCTGATTATTTTAGGCCAAATAGCTGATCAAATTAAATTCCATTTCATATTTTATTCGGTTGATGCTAAGCAAGGTAACGAGAACTCCCACAACATATGACATTCAGATCAGTTTGTGTTTGTAACAGCCATAATATCCTCTCCTTTCCCAGAGAAGATTGAAAATTGCTGCAATTGAATTAAGAGGAAACCACAGGTAAAATCAACATGGATTTATATTTTAATGTCAGGCTAAAAAGAGAAGGGTGCTAGATACTGGAAGTCAGCTTAATGGAGAGTGGTGACGTAGGAGGAAATTTCCCAGGAAACCTGGGGGGCTAATATGAGGGAGAAAGGAGCCTACCATAGCAAATATGGTAGGCGACCAGCTTGGCTTAACAGAGAAATCTTTGGTGAACTTAAACACAAAAAAAGAAGCTTACAATAAGTGGAAGCTTGGGCAGATGACTACGGGGTATTATAAAAATAGTGCTCGAATATGCAGGAGTGAAATCAGGAACACCAAAGCATAATTGTAGTTGCAGCTAGCAAGGGATGTGAAGGGTAACAAATAGGGTTTCTGCAGGTATGTTAGGAACAAAAAGGACGTCAGGGAAAGTACTGAATTGGGGAGGCAACCCAGTGACAGATGATACGGAAAAAGCTGAAATACACAATGCTTTTTCTGCCTCCGTCTTCACAGACAAGGTCAACTCCCAAAGTACTGCACTGGGCAGCACAGTGTGAGAAGGAGGTGAGCCACACTCAATGGTGAAAGAACAGGTTCAGGATTATTTGAAAAGGCTGGACATGCACAAGTCCATGGGGCTGGATACAATTCATCCAAAGGTGCTGAGGGAGTTGGCTGATGTGATTGGCCAGGATCTCTGAAAATTCGTGGTGGTTGGGGAGGTCCTGGATGATTGGAAAAAGAAAAATATAGTGCCCATCTTTTAAAAAAAATAAAATAAAATAAAAAAGAGAGAGAGAGAAGGAAGAGGATCTGGAGAACTACAGACCAGGCAGCCTCACCTCAGTCCCTGGAAAAATCATGGAGCAAGTCCTCAAGGAATCCATTTCGAAGCACTTGGAGGAGAGGAAGGTGATCAGGAACATTCAGCATGCATTCACCAAGCGCAAGTGATGCCTGACAAACCTGATTGCTTTCTATGAAGAGGTGACTGGCTCTGTCAATGTGGGGAAAGTGGTGGATATGATATACCTTGATTTTAGCAAAGCTTTTCATACTGTCTCCCACAGTATTCTTGCCAGCAAGTTAGAGAAGTACGGGTTGGATGAATGGATGATAAGGTGGATAGAAAGCTGGCTGGATCATCGGGCTCAACAGGTTGTAATCAACAGCTTGATGTCTAGTTGGCAGCTGGTATCAAGAGGAGTGCCCCAGGGGTTAGTCCTGTGGCTTGTTTTGTTCAACATCTTCATTAATGA
The DNA here is from genome assembly GCA_007922155.1 of Mesoclemmys tuberculata. Classification (NCBI taxonomy): domain Eukaryota; kingdom Metazoa; phylum Chordata; order Testudines; family Chelidae; genus Mesoclemmys; species Mesoclemmys tuberculata. Next base: position 1,133,198 of record ML675630.1, on the reverse strand, counting down.
TCTGGAGGATGGGATGGATTGCACCCTCAGCAAGTTCGCGGATTACACTAAGCTGGAGGGAGTGGTAGATACGCTGGAGGGTAAGGATAGGATACAGAGTGACCTAGAGAAATTGGAGAATTGGGCCAAAAGAAATCTGAAGAGGTTCAACAAGGGCAAGTGCAGAGTCCTGCACTTAGGACAGAAGAATCCCAAGTACTGCTGCAGACTGGGGACCAAGTGGGTAGTCAGCAGTTCTGCAGAAAAGGACCTGGGTGTTACAGGGGACAAGAAGCTGGATATGAGTCAGCAGTGTGCCCTTGTTGCCAAGAAGGCTAACTGTATATTGGGCTGCATTAGTAGGAGCATTGCCAGCAGATGGAGGGACATGATTATTCCCCTCTGTTTGGCATTGGTGAGGCCAAATGTGTAGTACTGTGTCCAGTTTTGGGCCCCCCACTACAGGAAGGATGTGGACAAATTGGAGAGTCCAGTGAAGGGCAACAAATGATTACGGGGCTGGGGCACATAATTTATGAGAAGCTGAGGGAACTGTGCTTATTTAGTCTGCAGAAGAGAAGGGGGATTTGATAGCTAGTTGAAGGGGGTTCCAAAGAGGTTGGAGGTAGGCGGTTCTCAGTGGTGGCAGATGACAGAACAGGGAGCAATGGTCTCAGTTGCAGTGGGGGAGGTCTAGTTTGGATATTAGGAATGACTCTTTCACTAGGAGCGGGGTGAAGCGCTGAAATGGGTTACCTAAGGAGGTGTGGAATCTCTATCCATAGAGGTCTTGAAGACCTGGCTTGACAAAGCCCTGGCTGGGATGATCTAGTTGGGGTTGGCCCTGTTTTGAGCAGGAGGTTGGACTATATGGCCTCCTCACATCCCTTCCAACCCTAATCTTCTATGATTCCAAGATTATAATTTTGTTTGTTTAAAAGATATCCCAACCATCAGTAACAGTATAGTATAAATACTCAGAAGAAACACTTCCATTCTATGTAACTAATAGCCTGGAATTCAGGTTCAGTTTTAAATTAACAATTTATTACACTAGAACAAACCAGGTAATCTAAACTTATGTGTATATTATGTGATTATATATTGGAAAGGAAACAGAGGCATGATGGTGACACATGATACCCATTGTTCCTCAGGAATAAAGCAGCATTTATTGAGATGGAAGAGCCAGTTTGAAATGTGGTGAAGTTGGAGGGGAAAGGAGCTGAAATTGACTTTGACTTTGGGCTGCATGGAATTCGATAGCCATTCAGACTTCATCTCAGTGACCAGAGTTAGTGAATTTTGCAGCAAATGACTCAGTTCTTCAGAGCTGGTGAAACCCTGTCTGTGCGTCTTCAACTGAAAGTGTTAAACAACAGATATTCTCTTTCTACCTAGAACCAGGATAACCAGGGGTCCTGGCCTGAAGATAAGTCATGGCTTGAGGTGGAGGGGTATGTGTGTGAAGGGTTTCTCTAAAGAGGTTCTACATCTGGATAGAAGCTCACCCCCTCCCTCCCCCTTCCCTCCCCCCCCCTCCTCCCCCCCCAAAAAAAAGCACACTGGCACAGAGCCTTCAAATGCTGTCATCTTCTATGATGGGTGATTGTTCTCGCTGTCCGTGACTGGCTCTAAAGGAAACTAACCTCCTTGATGTTCATTTTATACAAAGGGAGCACAGCTGATTTTGTAAATTTAAGAAAACAAAGAGGTATTTGCCGCTGCAGGAGAAAGGGATACTATAATATTTCAAAGAACAGGGACGTCTGGTCATCTTTCTTAGGACCTTTTGGCATTCCAGTCATTGTATCTTAAATGGGCCATAGCATTTGTTTGTAAAAAGTGGGATTTATCTGTACCACCTCTATGCAAACTGGAGCCAGCTTTTCAAATGAAGGATGTTAAAATCTTTGTTACGTGGTAGTTTTGCCCAGCATCCAATGTTGGCCTTCATGTCTGCCATACATCATGGCACCAGTTTTAGACTCAGGCCACAGCTGGGCAGAGGTACAGAGCCCACAATGGGGGGGCTGTATGAAGGGCTTTGAAAGCTCTGATGCTAATGTTGCCTTAGCAACATGAAGTTCCTGAAGTGTTGTGATGTAATGCTTTCCAGCTTCTAGTACGTAGTTACTCAGGTGCCTGGACTGTTTATCTTTGGCCACGCAGGGCTGAAGGCTGGTATGGCAATGCTACACTGGCTGAGCTGAGACACAATATCAGATGCTGGCTAAAATGGGTGTAAAACAAACCACCAGACTCATTTAGAAATGCTTGTTCTGCCAAATAGATCATCCAGTCTGCCTCTCTGCCAATGTCTTGCACTTCTTCTCTGGGATAGTTATTCTCCCATCTCCTGGATCTCCCTGTCAGGAAGCTTTCTCTGATTCCTGGTTGAAATATTTCCCCTCTTTTCATCCCTCTAGTCCTAGCTCTACTTCCTTTTACCTTCCCTCCTCAAATACATTTCTTCTCCCTCCTTGGGGTTGTTTTCTCAGGTACTTTGTAGAAAGCTTTTATGCCCCCTTCAGTTTTCTCGTAGCCAAGATGTATGGACCAGGACTGTTTCCCCTCTCACTTTAATGGAGCTACTCTTCGTTTATGCTCGTGTCAATGGGAGGGGAATTGTTCCTACTGTATGAAACCTTTGATATTTCCTCATGCCCAGAACACCTGGTCTTCATACCTGAGACCACACCAGAGCCATACAGAGAATTATTACTGTTGCTTCCTTGCTCTGTCAAATTATGCCTCTGCATTTGCAGCTTTGCTGTCTCCACAGGTGACAAACTCAATGCTCACGTCTAGGTTAGTGTGTAAATCAAAGCTGACACATAACATTAGCTCACTGCAGAGTATGCATCGCTGTGGGTGCTCCCACAGCATAGTCCCAGAAGCACTTCTCATTCTCTTGTGTCTCCAGCATTGATCTGAAGATGGCAGTTTCATTCTTGAGACTAATTGGTGTCCAATATGTCCTGTCTGGAATCTGAAACCATTTTGCCCTGTCCTGCTCCGCACCTCTGCTGAATGTTCTTCAATAACAGCTCTCAGTTTTGGGGTGGGATGTTTCATCTAATGACAGCAGCCGGATACCATGCTGATGGTTACATCATAAATGCCTACACAGATCAATAAATATTTTGTTCCTACATCACCCTCTGGTCAGTGTTTAGCTCTGGAGATCATCTCTCTCCAGACGGGGGGGAATTCATAGGCAGGCTGAGGCTTTTCATGGCCTTGCTAAAATAGCTCATCTATTGCCAGTCCTTGTAACTGTGAGTAGGATGAAATCCCTAATCTACTGGGAACAGTGAAAGGTTTCTTTCATCCGTGTCAGACAACCCTTATCCCTTAATCGATGCAAGAGGAAGGAGGACTTATTCATTCTGAAGGAACTATCTCCATAATGGGAAATGAGCAGACCAAACAGCTGGGAGCTGGGAACATGGATGTGTTTGTTCCTGGCTTCCATTGACTGACTTCAGCAAGTGCAGGATTGAGCCACACACAATCTGAGAATTAACACTGCAATTTGCTACGTATGTTGTCTCTAGGAGGCGCTGTGAAGCCATTGGGAAGCGTAGGGAGTAGCCCATCACATTCGTTGTCTGCCCATTCTGTTTATAGCTGGCTGAGGGGCAGTAAGGGCTAATAGCAAAAACTATCTTATGTTGTCAGTTCATCATGAGTGTTTAGCTTGTCATCAGGTGGGTCCAAACTCTCTGATTTTAGTCACTCCATATTATTATTAAATGTATCCCAAAAGATGTTGCAAAATGTGACACGAGCAAAGGTTTGGCTTCACTCAAGACCTGCTTTAAATACCTTTCTCATTTGCTTGTCTGTCATTGTTGGCAAATAGGTAGCACAGTATCTGAATACTCTGAGAGAGTCTAGTTTCCTGATCTCTTATTTGATATTCCCAGAGAATGCAGCATTGCTGCTGCTTCTTCCAGGAAGTGTCTGATATTTTCAGTAACGGAAACATTTAATGTTAGGGCAGCTCTTCTTGTTCAACTCTGGGCGATTTGCTACTATTAAATGTTAGAAAAACAGCGGAGAGGCTACAGTCGCATAACACTAACTTGGAAATGTATTTGTGATTCTAGTTCTTTTGCTGTTGTAATCTTTTAGTGTGGCACCTTTATCTGGCACCTCAAAATTATCTGATCACATTATAATTTCATTTTTCAGCAGACGGTAGGCTCAGTACTGTTGTTTCAGCACAGGACTATTGAGAGAAGTAAAAGCAAGAACAATGTGAGATCCTATACCAACTTTCAGTAGATACTAAAATATATGTGTATTCTGGCTAATACTGCTAACTCAGTATGGTGAATGGTTATTTCTCTTTGACAGATTCAAGCTAATAATCTTAACAAACATAGAAATGCAAAATAAAAGTAAATGTTCAGCTACGTAAATGTTTTATCTTAAGTAGCAAAATGTAAATTTAACCACTAAACTAGATGCATTGGCTGCTCAAAGTTCAAATAAAGATGTAATGTATAAGATTTTACATTAAATTATCTAATTACCTTATACGATGATGCCATTAGCCGGTTAAATGGAGACGATCTCTCCATCACCACCAGGCAGCTCAATTCTGCAAGCCGTTGCTTATGTCACCATTAAAGCCACACAAGCATTCCCACTGAAGTCAGTTGGAGTTATTCCTGTGGCTTTGGGTGTACCAGATTGGGATTCTAGGCCCTGATTCAGAATCTTATCCTTAATCAGCAGTAAGAAGGTCTGTTGTGTTGAAAAGGGGGTGCCTTGGGCCCAACAAAGGATGAGATGTTGATGAAACCCGTTTTCTATTCGATCATTAAACTACCAGAATGGTAGTCTGGGGCTTCATGTTAAATTATTGCTGGCGACTCCTATTGTAACTAGTAACTACCATTAAAAGTCTTTCTAACTTTTTATTAGACACAGAAAAAGGAAAAAAAGTTGAAGCATTTTAAATCTGAAGTATTAAATCAGAGTTTAATTTTAACAATATCTCTTAATCTGTCCCTTTAGCTGTAGAGATTTTTTTTTTAAACTAGGGAACAACCCCATTTGGCAGTCTTTTTTTCTGATGATATTAAAAATGGTATTAACCATTCTTTCTGAGGGAAAGAGAAGATGTTAGTGGAAGTGGGCACCTGCTGCTGCTGAAATCCGATCCTATTTCTTTAAGACAAAATAAGGTGAACATATACAAAGGGGAGAGAATACTCACAACAGAAAATGTACCTTCTATCTCTGGTACTGACTCTCACTTGCACCTCACTGCTGAAGAAACACAGGCACAGCACTTGGTCTGACTAGCCTCTCTGGGACCTGGCAAACTTGTCCAGTGTTGGGCTGTTCGGTGATTGCTTTTAGCTGTGTCTCTGATCGCAGGCTCACAGCAGTGTTGCAAATGGTGGAGTTGTCTTGGGCAGCTCAGCCAGACTCTCTCTTTTTGAAAACCAAAAGAGAGGTAGGGGAGAGAAAAGAAGTAAAGATAGGGAGGAAAAATGGCTCGCAGGGAAGAGGGTAACAGCAGCAACAAAGTCTCACATTGTCAGCTCATTGTCGTCATAGAAATGTAGGACTGGAAGAGACCTTGGCAGGTCATCTGTCTCAGTTCAGGGGCCTGGACTAGTCATGTGTGCTCATGACTTTACCAGGAGCCTTGAAGATCATTTAAGTCATTCTGCCTGAATAATCCAGTTCACACCAATCTATTTGTCTCCCATTTTTGTTGACTTCTATCAACAGAATTATGTGACAAACGGAGTTGGACTTTTGTTACCTTTGGCAACTTAAGTTTACCTTGTACACTGGAGTAATAGTAATAGGATGAAATATAATAGTGA
>ML675630.1:1099622-1126964 GCA_007922155.1 Mesoclemmys tuberculata | reverse complement strand
GATCATATTGGTCCCTTCTGACCTATGAGTCTATGAGTCTATTTGAGATTAAAGGGAGCAATATATTACAAGTTGTTGTAACGTGGTCTCTGCCTCTTATTATTCTCTTATGTTTTCATGCTTTTTTTAAAATCCAAATGTAATGTTAGTGAAAGGTGCCAGACTGATGGGCCTAGGGAGTGATGTCTTTTGATTTATCCAGAGCTCTCAGTGAGGCACAGCAAGTGCAGCAGCTGGGAAAGCTCTGCCTGAGCCATCCCTTGCCAAGATCCCATAGCACATCTCTAGGGCTGAGAGGGTGGCAACATCTCTATGGCTTATTCACTTTTTGGCCTCTCAGCTGCATGCGAGAAACTGAAGTATAACATCTGGGCAGCTTCTCAGTTTACCGGAAACACTTATACCTGATTAAGGAATTAAATAGCTTTTCTTCATACTTGGAACTGAGTGACCATTCACTTCATGAACCTTTGACATCTCCTAGGAGTCCATGTGGCCACTCCATGGCCGATCTGGCTCAGAATTCTGGCCTTTGAATCTTTAAACCCATTTCCTAGCATTTGTGCCTGACCTTGTAAACATCTCTCCCTCTCAAAGGGAAGTATCTGAACTCTGCTTTCGTTGCCTTCCCTATTAATCTGCTTCATAACGTTTACCACCTTTTGGGTCCTGTGGAAGTTCCACTTGTAGCTCCACTTCCTTGACTCTTGCAGCCTGTTGTTGTTTGTACGATAGTACTGCCTGTGGGCTCTGAACTAGGTCAGGGCCTGGTGTGCTGGCTGCTGCGCAGACATAGAGGTGGACATGGTCCCTACCTGAAAAATTTACACGCCGAGTCCCCAGTTTACTGGCCTCCTCCCTAATGTGAAAAGTGAATCTCTTCCCACTTTATGGACCTGTAGCTCCTCTCAAAGATAAGCAGCCTAACAGCTTCTACCTTCAGTCACAACTTCAGTCCTGGTATTTGCTCTATATCCAAGGCAATAGTGTCCTCATGGGATAGTGCTTACGATCAGACAGAACATTCTGGGTGGGAGTCAAACAAGGTTCTCATGCCCACCTGTATCCTTCTGCTAATACAGGGTAGTGTCCTATTTGTCCTTGCTATTGCAGCAGTATTGGACTAATAGTAAAGGCCTATTACAGTCACAGTTTGGACTGGCTATTGTCATTACCACTTTCTTCAGGGAGGGCATTGATAAGTTCTCTCCAAGGTTCCTTTTTTTTTTTGAGATCCTACAATTAAGATTTGGGGAATTGTTTGGTACATATGATAGTTGTTTATAGTTGATTCAAAACTCTTCTAGTAATGTTTCTTTGAGGTTTTCAGAAAGAATGTGGTAAGGGTTCCAAAGAGTTTAAAAACGGATGAGTGATGCCTCAGGCCAAAACACAGCGTGCAGTTTATTCTTTCGAGGAACTCACCAAATACACCAGATGGAGAAAGGGGTTTAGGAAGGTACAGCTGAGTATGGAAGAGAGGAGATAGTCAGATGTTTATAGAGACTCTTTGGGTCCTTCTTTTTTCACACAGTTTGCAGATAAAAGTGAGCAGGAGTGCAGAAAGCTGGATTTTGCAGGATTTGGGTCTTTCTCTTCTGACCTTGATGGTGACATGCTGCCTTTTGTTTGTAATCTTGGGCAAAGAGCAAATGACAAATGGTTTGATAAGAGACAAAAGCATACAACAGACTCACTAGAAAGATGCAATGAATAGGATTTAATTGAATTTCCTGTAAAGACATTGATTTGACCCTGTAGGACATATACAGTAAATCATTTGGGGAATTAATATACATTAAAGAAAAGTTTATTATCATATAACTTTTATTGGGCTTGTAGTTTTTGTTTTTTAATTATTACTTTAATGACTTTCTGTGTTTCAAGTAGTGATGAATCTGTTAGGGTTTTAGTGTAAATGGGGCTACTTTAACAAGGTGATGTACTTTGCAGAACAACATACGAATACTGCACATTCATTAACAGCAATGCTCAGGCTGCAAAACTGAACACGGATTGGTTTACCCATTTCTAAATATGTCAGTTAATAGCCACCCATTAAATCCAAATGTTACAGTTCAACCCCAGTACCTTGTCTTTTCTCTTAGGCCCTTCCAGATCTCTGAGACACTGATTTCTAAATTAACACAGTCCTAGAAAGGGTTTCTTTATAACAAAAACTGTGCATTTAGTGCTTTGGGGCAAAATTTCCAAATGTGGGTTCATAAAATTAGGCTCCTTGATCCTCCTTTTGTCAATTTAATAAAATGACCTGATTTTCAAAGGTGCTGAATGTCTACTTGATTCGGGTGTTCAGCATTTCTGAAAATCAGGCCTCTTCTACTTATCTGCCTAAAGATAGATTTGGGAGTCTAATTTTAGGCCAGTTACATGTTGAAATTTTGGTCTGTGCAAACAAGGAATGATAGCGCTGATTATAGCTTGCCCCAGGACAGGGGGGTACTTTGATAGTTTTGACAAGTGCACTTTAGTACTGGTCCTTGGAGAATTCCTGAAACTCCTGTTTTCCACTCCTTTTCCCAGGAAATACAGCCCATGCCCTACCTCTGGTGTGTGGTTTGATCCTGCAGCACCCCCTCCTATTCAGGCCTGGGCTCTCTTAAGCAGACACATCCAGTGTTGCCTTAACAGTGATGAATGATGCAGCATGTATGTGATGAGCACAAATAGGAATACATGTTTCCATACATTTCCAGTTGTGCCTTAGGCTGACCCTTGAACTGTCTGTGAACAGTTACAAAGCAATCTCACAAAACTGGATGATTGGGCAAGAAAATGGGAGGTGAAATTCAGTGTTGATAAATGCAAAGTAATGCACATTAGAAAACATATTCCCAACTCTACGTACAAAATGATGGGGTCTTAAATTAGTTATCACTCAAGAAAAAGATCTTGGAGCCATCATGACTAGTTCTCTGAAACATCCGCTTAATGTCCAGTGGCAATCAAAAAAAAGCTAGCAATATTAGGAACCAGTAGGAAAAAGGTAAGTCAGAAAATATCAGAATGTCACTATATAAATCCATGGTATGCCCATACCTTGAATACTGCATGCAGTTCTGGTCATCCCATCTCAAAAAAGAAATGGAAAAAGTATAGAAAAGGGCAACAAAAATGATTACGGATATAGAAAAGCTACCATATGGGGAGAGATTAAAAAGTCTGGGACTGCTCATCTTAGAAAAGAGATGACTAAGGGAGAGATATGATAGAGGTCTATAAAATCATAAATTGTGGGGAGAAAGTGAGTAAGGAAGTGCTATTTATCCCTTCACCTAGCACAAGAACCAGTGGCCGTGGAATGAACTTAATAGGCAACAGTTTAAAAGACACCTAAAGAAGTACTCCACGCAATGCCCATTCAACCTGTGAAACTAGTATCCAGAGGATGTTGTGAAGGCCATAAGTATAAATGACTACAAAAAAGAATTGGATAATATCACAGATGATAGGTCCATCAGTGGCTGTTATGGAAGTTGGTCAGGGCCACAGTCCATGCTCTGTGTGTCCCCTAAATGTGAGTGCCAGAAGTTGGGATTGGACAATAGGGGATGGATCAGTCGCTAATTGCCCTATTCATTCCCTCTGAAGCATCTGGCACTGGTCACTGCTGAACGACAGGATATTGGAGTATGTGGATTGCTGGTCTGACTCAGTACAGCTATTCTGAAGTTCTTATGTACATCAGTACTGTTGTGCCTGGTGAATGGTGAATTCAGCTGTATTAATGTTCCCTATTGCTTCAGAACACCTTTTGGTCTGTCAATAGAGATCCTAGAAGAACAAATAGCACTTTCCTAACCGGAGCAATGGACTGAAAAATGGCATTTTCCTGCGTTCCACCTCTTCAACTCAACCTGTACATCGATTTGGGTCTGTTTGTTCATTCTTGGGAGCTGTGAAGCTTCACCAAGAGGATTTTGCTTCTAGCCCTCTGGGCTGTATACATTACCCAGTCTTTTATCCATGGCCCTGGGAAAAAAAAATCTCAGTAAGTGACAGAATTCAACTCCTGTAGCAGCACAGGTGATTAGTTAATGCACCTACAACAGCTGCTTTGAAGACATCGAGGACAGCAGAAACAAAAGGAAACTGCCTACAGAGAAAATGAAGGAAAACCTAGAAAGTAGAATATTCACAGAACCGAGAACTCTGAACACAATGCCCATTTAGGTTCAGCTGATGTGCAGTGGAATCTTCCTGACTCTAGCCTGTGCATTCAGATGTTTGCCTTCTTCTAGCACTGCTTTAGCCATCAGGAACTGCAGCGCTGCTAGGACTTAGACCGTGACTACAAACACCCAGGGTAACACACTACAATTTCCAAGACACGTCTGCGGTGACCTGCGAAATCCTCCCGTAAGGTTGTGTGGCTACTCAGCTACTCTCACTCAGGCAAAGATCATGCTGTCATGGGTGCTTCTTTCTCTGATTAGGAAGGAATGGCTACCAGGAATCTAAGTGAGCATCAAGGAGCTAAGCCACAATCAGTGAACTTGTGATGGTAGAGAACAGAGGTGGCTTGGAAATAGGGATCTATCTGCAGACTCTCTTGGGAACTGATTGTTAACTTTATCAACTCCTGTCACTAGCCTTATCTGTCCCAAACCTCTCTGCAACATGCAGGAGAATCTTCTTGTTTCTCCATATCACCACTTGCTATCAAGCCTGTTCCATCTCCCAGTGCAAGGCATCAGAAAATCATGTATTACAAGGTCAAAAGCCCAAAGGGAGATAGAATAGAGGCAGTTTCCATCTCCAGCCCTGAATAGAATTGTGTGTATCTGATAAACGCTTCTAGATTTCTAAATGCTCATGAAGGAGGGGTAGACAAATAAAGCTGAAGGGTAAGAAAAGGTACTGGTCAGGTTGTGAAGTCCCCCCCTGCCACTGCATGGGAGGGGATGCAAATTAGGTGGCAGTCACCTCCATGGCTTTGTGTTCCCCAACCTCTCAGAACCCCTCCCTGTTCACTTCAGGGTGGGGGAGGTTTGGGGGTTCAGGCTCCACAGTTTGGGATGGGTGGGCTGGCGTGGAGCAAATCTCTTGTGGAGAGGAAACACGTCCACCATCTTCCTTGCCTCCCTCTCTCCAAAGGGAGTCCCTGGCAGCAATTCTCTATGGACAGCCCCCTCCAGGTATGCAGCCACTTCTGGATGTGGTGGCAACCAGTGCTCAGCACAGGAATATGGGGAGGAGGAAGTTTGATAAGCATAAGGGTTTGCCTTGGCCAAGAAGCACTCCATGGGATCTCTACTGTTCACACAACATACCTAGGTCTCAACTGTTAAGGATTCAACCAGAAGATCCAAACACATAATCTGCATCGAGCACAATTTACCCATCGCAGAAGAACGTCTAGCTTGGTTTTGCACTTGTGGTCCTGGGGAGTTAGATTTTCAAACCTGTGGAACTCATTGCCAGGGGTTGTTGTGAAAACCAAAAGTATAACTGGGTTAAAAAAGAACTAGGTAATTTCATGAAGAATAGGTTCATCAATGGCTATTAGCAAGATGGCCATGGACACAACTACATGCTCCAACTGCTAGAGGCCACTGGCGGTAGAGAGGATACTGGGCTAGATGGACCATTGTTCTGACCCAGTGTGGCCATTCTTATGTTTTTATTTTATGCTTAGCCTCTGAGCCATCCCTTCAGGCTACTGGTAAAACAAGCCCTTGTTCTGTGCTCTGCATTCTGAGTTCTTTAAATTCTCAAGGTGCTGGTTCCTTTTAAGGACTCCAGCTAGGGTTCACTGGGACATCGGGTGAAAGGAATTAGTGAACCAAGGCCATTATCAGAATAAGCTCATTGCTTTCATTTGTCATAATTATGATGAGTTTTAGACCAAAGGAATATTTGCTCTCTCCCAGTGTGATTCAGCATGGTTACTTCTATCATACTTGTCTGTCTAGATATGTACTAGCCAGCATCAGCTAATATTTGAGCACTTGCTCACACCCTGGTCTTTGTCAGAACTTTATGGGGCAGCCTGTATGTGGAGTGAGGAGAAATCCACTTTACTGCTCCCATTCTGTGTAGCTGACTCTCTTGCACACAGGAGAGCTAGCTTCATGAGTTCACCCTTGCTGTATCATCCCCTCAAAACATTGTCTTGCGTGAGGGTGAGTGGCTACTGCGTCCACAGCAGTGCCTTGCTATACCAAGCACTTTACAGGTATCCTTCCTCTGACCATGGATGGCAAATGTGATGCTACTAAAATAGGATTAAAAATCAGCCAAAAGAAAATAAGTCATGATCACTGAAAAAGGAGTTTGCTATAAGGATGCAGATGTGATTGATAAAGAAGAATACAGCATCGTTAATAAGCGTGTATGTCTTGGAAGCACAACCAGTGATGATGCCTAACTTCATATGGCGATGAAAGCAATAATTGGGAAGGCATGTGGAACTTCTTCATGACTGGCACATACTTGGGAAAAAATAAAGAGTTTCACACAAGAAACATAATAAAGTTAACAATGTTATTGTGATACCGGTGTTATATGCATCTGAAAACTGGCAAATGCTAGAAGCCCATGACAGGAAACTATTCAATCAGAGATGAAATTCAATGTTGATAAATGCAAAGTAATGCATATTGGAAAACATAATCCCAACTATACATATCAAATGATGGGGGCTAAATTAGCTGTTACCACTCAAGAAAGAGATCTTGTAGTCATTGTGGATAGTTTCTGGAAAACATCCATTCAATGTGCAGCAGCAGTCCAAAAAAAACCTTAAAATGTTGGGGATCATTAGGAAAGAGATAAATAATAAAACAGAAAATTTGTGGGGACCGTGATTGAGAGAGAAGGCTGAAATGGCAGGGCATGTTGTACAGATGTAAAAATATATACACACACAAGCTCCTAGACAAACTCTTGATTGGACATAACTTGGTGGAAGATGGAAATGAGGAAGACGAGATGATATATCAGAAAACTCTTGCAGAAGATGTCAATGTTATGAGAACAGAGTATAAAGAAGCAAGGAATGTGGCATTGGACAGACAGAGGTGGAAAAACTGGGTTGCCTTGTTTCGTAAAGTACAAGAGCATCTAATCTAATAATAATAATGGGAATGCAGAGAAATTCCATTCCCAGTGGGTGATACCACTGTCTCCAAGGAGAGTCTGTCAGCTCTGCAGGCTTTGGATCGGTGTCTTCAGAATACATTTCTTGAGCACAAAGAACTGAACATGGCATCTCCAGCCAGTGATGCTTTTTCAAGCATTATTTTCAGTCTGATTTGGATTCTGTTAGGAAATCTACTCTCCTTTATCCTTCCATTGTTTGACTTTGCTATTATACTCTTGGATAAAGACATATCGTGCAGCAGTTGGTACTTCTGGATGACGGCACATTCTGTTAATATCTATTTTGTTTATGCTTTACATCAGAATCTAATTAAATACAAAAATATTAATGTCTGACAAAAATCACAGAAAGGTAGGAAATCCATTGTTAAAGCTGCCACTATGTAATTAGGGTTGTCCAAAGGGTGTAGCTAGGAGCAATTGCTAGGGAATTAAGAAAATGTAGATTTAGCTTAAATAGGGGGAAAAATCTCTGCTAATTAGTGATCAACATCTCATTGCTTGGGACGCTTAAAACTGTGCCAGAGAAAGCACTAGCAAATATAAATGGGTTTATTTATAATGCACCTCTTGCAACAGTTTTCTCAGGTTAGGTAGCAAAGTAAAAACATTCAGGAAAAGGCTAGTGAACTTTGTAAAGAGTAGTCCTGCACTAGCTGACATGAGGTAAAACCTTTGCTGTTGGAAGTAATTTTGTTGGTTTCAATCAGGCCCTCTGCATAACTGTGATTTAAAAAAAAAATGGTGTTTTACTTTAAACATTTAGGGTAAAACGCACCACCAGCATTCTGCTGCTGACATTTCTGGTTTGTAGTTCACTAGATCTGGTACAGTGTAGAGCAGTGGTTCCCAACCTTTTTGGCTCCAGGGCCACAGATACCATTTTTACAACCCTGAAGGACCACCAGTCTCTGCCAGCAGCCACCCCCCACCACTGCAGCCAGACAGCTGGTTTCCTGTCCACCTGGCTGCACCCTGAAACCGCACGTGTCCTGTAGCCTCATGCAGTCCACCTGGATCCCTAGGCAGTGGCTCCCTTGCAGCCAGGGGGACGGGAGATCAATATTTCCCTCCCTCTGGCTCCACCAGGGACCCCAGTAACTAGGGACCCAGGAAGGGCACCGATTTCCCCTCCCTTTGGCTACAACAGGGAAACTGCATGCATCCTGTAGCCCCCTTGCACTTCACCTGGGTCTTTGGACAATGGATCCCTTCGGCAGCCAGTGGGAGGGGAGTGGCGGGCCACTTTGAAAGACCCCCGGCCACAGGTTGGGAACCACTGGTGTAGATTAACAATTTTGTATTTGGCACTTGCATGAACATTTTAATGCTTCAGAGCTCTCTACATATCAGATTTGCTGTTCCAAAGTGAATTTCAATTTAAATCTATTGCATTTAGCAGAGTAAATATCCAGCCTATGGTTCTTTGAAACCTACCTACAAATGGCATATATTATCATAAGACATTGTCCATGATATAATTCTTTCTATTCAAATTCCTACTGAAACAACGGAGTATTATGTAGTAAGAATACAATGGAGCAAGCATATGATCTAGCATGGATTCCAACAAAGATTAAAAAAAGGTAAGAAACCAAGCATGTAAAAACCTAGCAGCTCCAATGGATGAGTAGCTAAAAACTATGAAGCCAGCCACTGCACTGCATAGTCTGCAAACTCAGCTGCCTCTTTTGCCTCCAAAACATATTTCTTCCCAAACTGCCAGAAATGATTAGTCCATCTGAAAGACTTTGACCATGTGCAAAAATTAACTCTGAACAGAAATTGCTTTAAATTATCCATAATTTAGAATTTGGTTTCTTTCTCAATTTGTGAATGATAAAAGCAGCACTAATTTAATAAATAATATAAATAAAATGTACTGGAATTAACTATCTGCCATAGTGTGGACAGCTTCTGGCTAAGCGTGAGTTAAAGCCCCCTGTAAAATGGGGTTAGAATGGCAAAAGCTAAACTTCTGGAGTCTTTGTGGCTATTAATCACTTTAAGCAGTCATGTCTCTCTCCCCCTCCAATCCCTCCTTTGGTGTGTTTCTTTCCAATGTGACAAAAAGAACATACATTTTTCTCATAACATTGATTCTCTTTATGGTAACCTTTTGAAGAGCAAAACACCCCTTTATATGTGTTTGGTATAATATATATTGCATCAAAAGCTACTCAGTAAGATTTCTTTGACAACGTTTCAAGGAGTGGGCATGGATCTCCCAGTGCCATAATAAGATACTTGAACCCTTATATATATTATTGTTTGGCTGCTGTTGTCAAGGAAGGGAAAATTAAATATTTTTGTAGGTCCCTTTTTATGACTGGCATGGAGGATTTGGGTACATTAATGTGGACTGCAAATGTGTGGAACTGGGCGCAGCTCCCCTTCCAGACACCAAGAATAGCAGCATTTTGGAAGTGATGGGTGGAAATACAATCCTCCACCACCTTGTCTGGGATATTGTGCAGTCTGCCATTCCCTGAAGGATCCGGTATCAACCTACTTTAGACAACAAGTGCATAGGTGTGTGGCTGCAGAATGCTAATTGTGTGCCTTCATACAGTCTTGTTTTTTGGTGGCTGGATTTTTAGCTTGTGCACAGAGCCCTACACAAGACTTAGATTCCAGTCTAAGCATTCTCTGCCCGCAGCTGAGTTGCATGCTTAGAGGATAAGGATCTCAAAATGGTTCCAGCATTTTCCATTTCTCTTTAGCTGTTGCTGCAGCATGAGATGCTACCAAGAAGCCTCTGGCTTGGCCTAGTTGTGTTTTGCCTTCAGTGTTTTGTGTAATCTCTTCTAAAACATTGACTCCTCACTTTTATCAATATTTCTAATTGCTGAGATTGGTCTGTTTGTGTTTCAACACTTCTGGTAGAACACAGGCTTGGCGGTTGGAACCTTTATTTTATGGGACTTCCTTTGATATTTCTTTTTGTGTGTGTGTGTATCTGCTTTTGGAATTAGTTTCTTTTGTAGATAATGGGATTCCATTATGGGATGTTAAGGAGCCAGTGAGCTGTCGGCTAGGAGAGGAGATAGGAGGTTTTGATCAATGGCTTCTGTTAGTTTGTATCATGGATGTATTAATTTTAAAATTGTCTGTTTTTAATAGTTTTATTGGATTCAGGGGTTATGATGTCAAGTTGAGGGTTTTTTAAAAAATGGCTTTTTCTTTGTTAGTGGCTCAGTTTCTGGGGCTGTAAGATGTCTCTTCATTGTAAACTGTTTGGAGTATCTTTAGTGCCAGCAACTGGTTTTAGCATATCTGTGGGCTTCTTGTGGAATTAGGGTTCTTTAGTTAAATCATTTGTGAGTTTCCTTTACGTGTCACTCATTTCTTTTAAACTTTTCCCCTGTTTTACTGTGAACTAACAGACCTGGTAATTGGAGGCCTATCTTTATTCACAGAACACAGATCCACAGCATGGGCAACAATGGCTTGAGCTTCCGGTACACACCGTCTCTGCTAGTATGCCTCCACATTGAGATGGAGGGACGTCTCCTAGGAGTGACAAGGGAGGTCAGTCACTGGCCTGTCTGCTGAATGCCAGCCAGGAGCCAGATAGTAGCAGTTCTGCTGGTGGGTTTTGTTATGTAGATGTATATTACTGGGAACTGGGTTGAGACCCACCATCTCCTTTTGTATAGGCCAATGAACAGCAGAGTGAGTTTGTTCTTCTCTTGTGCCCTCCTTAAATATATTTGTTTTATACTGGTTTGCTCCACACCCCGAATGCCAGGGGATGTAATAGAAATGGAGTGTTTGGTATATACATTAGTATTTAGCCTCAAGTTTTCTACTGCTGAGCCAAAGATTTTCTCCTCTTCTGCACTGTTTCCAGTGATGCAGTTTGTCAGGGCACTCCTCCTTGGTTGGCTTTGTGTTCTGAGCATTCGCTCCAAGTACCACTGAGCTTCATGGAATCACTGATTTCTTCTAGTTCTGCTACAATTTGTGAGCTTGTAGACAAGAGTTTTCCCAGTTTCTTGTTACCAATGTAGTGACCAAAGTTGGTGCCTAGGTGTCAAATTGTAATATGAATCTCAGTTTGTTGTCTTCTACATAATGTAGTCATTTGAGTAGAACGACTTCTGGGCTTTTTGATAGAGAGACTCTCCTTAAATTAAATGTTACTTTGATTTTCTATTTTCTATTTGAATTACGTTTGTGGCTGCAGATAAGTTAGCTGCATTAAATCACTGAAAATGCTCTTCATAAATACAGTAGGAATCATTTACAAACTAGTCCGTGAGTTAGGTTTAATGGTAATCCTGTGTGTGCTGATCTTTCCTTTATGACATTCTTACCTAATAATGCTGGCGATACCTTTGCAACATAATCAAGTAATGAACTATAGCATTGCTGAAATGTGCTGTAATGAAGTGATATCTGGCTGTGAAGATTTCAGGCCTCAGGTTGCAAGTGCATGAGGAGTAAGTTAAATAGATTCAGCTAGACTGGGTGGGAGAAGTAATGGAATTTATGTTGGACTAGACCATGGGCATTTTATAGGACTTGGTGACTCCTTGATTGGTATATTTCTGGATAGTAAAACAATTTCATCCTGTGCAATGCCAACACTGAATCAAGATGTGAAACGTTTTCTGTTTGTACAGCAATCACATAACTTTAATGGAATATGGAGGATTAGTTAATGTGTGAGGTGAGTGAGTGAGAGAGAGCGTGACTGACCATTTGGGTAGTCCTAATTAACTTCTTCACTTCCAGGCTGAGGCATGCTCTATGTGGTGGCAAGGGGTTAAAAAACTCCTGTCTTGGTTCGTTTGTATTCCTCGCTTGGGGAGGGGGAAGGGGAGCGAGCGGGTCTGGAGAAGAGAGGGCAAAGGAGGGAAGAAGGATTTCTTATCAGGTCTACTTCCGTTTACGGCTTGGTGACAGTTTTATGGCTTACTGTGAGGTTTTCTTTCTTTTCTTTTTATCTCTTGCTTGAGACAGTTGGGTTTTCCTAAAGGGATTAATTTCTCAAAACACACTTACACATACAGTCATACACCTTGCTCAGGTTTGACTGATTGAGGGGTCCGCACCATTTCTATTCAGCCCGTGATACTGAATGGGTGAATGAATCCGATAATGGAACGCTTATTTATCGGGAGAGGAGAGGAAAGGCAGACAGACACAGAGGGAATCCTTTGAAGTCACAGGAGCTCTATTGAGCAATGGAGCTACAAAGGCTCATGAGTTAGGGAAGGGGAAAGGCTTGTGGCTGCAGTCACTCTGCCTGTCGGTTGAATCACTAGGTTCAGACAGGCCCCCCTTGCTATTCACCCGACCAACTTGTGGACGGATGAGGGCGGCTGAAACCTGTCTTAGTCCAAGACTTGGTCAATGGCTCATAAATCTATCATTCATTTCTACAATAACACACATTCTCTGTTCAATTCAAATCCACTATTTATTGGGAGTTTTCCTCTTTATCACAAGTTGTCTCCCCTTATCCTTTTACAATTCCTTAAACTTAAAACCTAACACTTAAAACTTAAGATTTAAACAACTAATCATACTAACACAAATACACTAAACATATACTTAAAGACTTACTTACAACTAAACAACATGTGATTAATACTTACCACATAGATGGATGAACTCAGTTGCAACAAAAACAATAAAATTTTATGGCCACACTTCCTTACTCTTTATGTTACGTTCCCGGGTTTTCCTCCAGGTAGAACCTCTATCTCAGTCATACCCAGGTTACTGGTTTTCCTCCAGGTGAAACCTTTATCGCATTCACACCCAGGTTTACCAGCTCTAATGCCCTATACTTTTTTGAGCAGCGAGGTGGGGAGAGGCAATGATGGCTGATCAGGCCACCTTTGCGGTGCAATTCTGGTGCACCCCTTGTGATGCGTGGCTCGTCCAATTTGCCTTTCTCCTGACAACCTTATATCTCCACCCCAGCATATTGCTTGCTTAAACCAATTGTGATGTTTTGGCTACTGTCCAACCAGCAAGTCCGACACCTGTGAGGGAACTTTTTGCCCTCCAGTGGCTAGTTACAAGCCTTGGGGTGACCACTGTTGCTGGACAGATTCTGTTTTTTGACTGTCAACAGGCCTCATCCTGTTGACCAGCTTTGACTTCCTTATTACCAAACTTTCAGAAACAGCTTGTTTTTTGTGACATTTGCCATTGTTGCTTGAGCGCCCTCTATGTTGGTATGCAATTACTCAAAAATGACCTTGGGGCACACACACATTACAGGCGCTATAGAAGTCCGTTACAACACTCTGGCACTGTAAATCGATGCTCCATTCAAATCAGTGAAAAGTGAGGCCATAGAGTCCCTAGCGAGTCAGACTGCATTGGGGATGTATGACTGCTTGATGTGTCTACTGTTATTCTTGAGAGAACCTCATTGACAGAGTTACTTTGGCACTTGTTCTTGTTTTCCAAGTAGTCTGTTCTCAAACTGGCCATCCAACTAATGTCCTACCTTAACTGACACTTCTGTGGTGAAAGTATAGAATCCAGACTCAAAATAGCTTTATGTTGCTGTTTTTTTCCTTGCAGCTCCAAGTGGGCTTTATGAAGTGGCTACAAACAGATCTACTCCTCTTAGTTACAAAGACCAATGTTATGGGAAGGATGTCTTTTCTATCCTTTCCACAAGTCCTGTTTTGTTATCCCATTTATGCAGTTTGCATCCTCCTAATGCATAAGTCTTTGTAATTGTGGAGGTTTTACTTAGTGCATGGAGGCTTTGTCTGTACATTGTAGACTTTAAACTGTCCGGTTTTGTGAGCTAGATTTTCCTTGTTATCCAAAGCTATTTCCTCTGGATGAGGGAAATCAGCCTCTAATATGTTGTTAAGCAGAAAGCTCCTGGGAACTCCCATCCTAGTTGACGTGAATCCTTCCTTTATCCTCTTATAAGAATTGAATTATACATTTAGAATTGTCTAAAGATCTATCCCTCTGGGACTGAGCTGAACTTTTGTCTTTCATAGTATTACAGTAGGGCTAAATGCTCTGAGGGCATATGAGTGACCATGCTGAAAAGACTTGTACATGTCTGGGCACAGTTCTGCAGTATACTTCTCTGATGGCAGGTTCCATCCCCAAGAATGGCTTTTAGAAATTCATTGCATACATATAGATTTCTGTCTACTGGAAAATTATGTACCGGGTTCCATGTTATAAAGAGATGCCTCCCCTCTCCATAGTAAGGGGAAGCAAGCCTCCTGTTTATAAGACCAAATTGCACCTTCCACTTCTAACATGATGAAGAGCAAACCAAACCCTAATAAAAAAAGCTGTTTTCAAGATATTTGTGTAGAAATTTTGTAGGTGCTGAATTTATTAAAAAACCCTAACATCCTTTAGTGCCCTCTGTTCAGCTATTCCTTTGAGTTCTGAACAGTTTTATTCTTCAGCCTTTTGGAGGAATGATGTCTTAACTGGGGTTTTGTGGTGGTGGTGGGGCATCTTTATTTACTGGATACCTGAGGAGAGAATCACACCTGTAATCAAGAACATATTGAACACTGCCTACCTCACGTGTGCACATGCTATATGCTGTTATGTTAATAGCATAAACACAAAGAAGTTGATAAAAACATCAAATGCTTTTGCTAGAAGGTTGCAGTCTAACACAATGTCATTGCTTAGAATTCAGAATCACAACACATAAGACTCCAAATGGGGGAAGGAAAGAGGCTGCTATGTAAAACAAAGAGTCACTACTCCCAACTTCCTCTCAGCTGGCTGCGGACTGGCTGCTGCTCCCACTCCCATTGTTGTATGCAGTAGGGGAGGAAATATCTGTCATTGGACCAACTTCTCTTGGTGAGAGAGACAAGCTTTTGAGCCACACAGAGCTCTTCTTCCG
This sequence comes from Mesoclemmys tuberculata, assembly GCA_007922155.1. Lineage (NCBI taxonomy): Eukaryota > Metazoa > Chordata > Testudines > Chelidae > Mesoclemmys > Mesoclemmys tuberculata. The sequence goes on along the minus strand of ML675630.1, from coordinate 1,111,972 downwards.
TTCCTGAGACCTGCATGGCTCAAAAGCTCGTCTCTGTTACCATCAGAAGTTGATCCAATTGTGACCCGTCCGTGCCCAGGGTAGCCTACTGATAATGCCAGGGTCAGGGCAGGCTGTAAAAGGAGAGCAAATCCTCCCAGCACTGGTGGGTGACACTGCAGTCAACTTCCCAACCAGCCACAAACAGTGCTTCTGATTCCCCCACACTGGTTATCAAGAAGCCACTGTGCAAATACACACAGCCCCCTTTACTGCATTTCAGTCTCTGGCTCCCAAACTGACACTAGGTCCAGTAAAGAGACCAGTCATTTAAACTCAATGCTCTTTACTAAAAGATTCCCTCTGATCCCAAAGGACCAGCCACAGTACCAGTTCACTATAAGTTTGGATCTTACCCGAAATACCACGCTACCAGCCAATCCTTTAGTAACTAAAACTAAAGGTTTATTAATAAAAGAAAAACAAACAATAAGAGAAGTGTTAAAGGCTTAAAGCAATCAGATACATACAGATGATTTAAAAGTCCATATACATCAGGTTTCTAGAACAATTGTGGAGTTGCAGGCTTGTATAATCCCTCTGGTATACATACAGTACCTGGATGGGTCTAAGTCCTTCGGTTCAGTTGCAAAGTGTGTTGATCCAGAGGTGTGTCCGCAGCTGGACAGGAGCAAAGACAAAATGGTTTCTGTGGTTTGACCTTATATACCCTCTGTCACTGGCCATGTGGCTTGTGGGACTTTACAGGAACTCAAATGGAGTCCAGAGTCACATGGGCCAATCCTGGTAACTCTTCAGGTATGCCTTTAGTTTCTTCCTGGGCCTCTGGCTTCTGATAAGGTCTTGATGAGCCATTAAGCAGGCTGTTGTCCTGCAGCCTCTCTGTCTGGGGTGTGTCTTTTACAGCACAGTTTGATTTGTAGGTATATCAAAGATCTACATAACTTTCCTCTCACATATCACACATGAACACAAATATGATCTTTTTGCTCAGCACATTATAACCTTTCTAACAGTACCTGACATGGCATGGCTTACATGAATTATTTTGATTTTGACATATTAATGTCAAACAACACAAATGCCCCCCCCTCTAATGCAGTCCGCATGACACCAATATCAGATATTTCTTCACCCACCTTGCTACTCTCACTCCCATGCATTTCACTAAACAGCCTCATAGACTGCAAGTGGGACCAGGAAACCCTGCACACTCTTAGGCTGGGTCTACACTGATGTTGGCAAATTCGCCGCTGTCACATCGATTGCTCTGGATCGACTGAGCGGTCTGTATAGACGCGCTTAGTCCATCCAGGAAGCAACGCAGGAAAACCACCCCCGTAAGCGGAGTAGTGCTGTGTTGAAGGGAGTGCTGTTCCTCTCGATGCAGCGCAGTACGGATGCTGCGCGGAGGAGACGCTGCCAAGTCGATGGGAGCTACGCAAGTGATTTACGTCACTTGTGTATCTCCTTTTGACTGCCGCCGAATCGCCAAGGTAAGTGTAGACCGGACCTTAGAGTGATAGCTTGCAGTTCCAGGACAGTCCTAAGTACACCTCATCTACGTGCTATATTTATGTGCCTATAACACCCCTCTCCACCCTGTTACCTTCTAATGCCAATCTGAGTATAGGTTTTGATGGACAGACCTGGGGTTCTTATGGATTGTGCCGCCCACTCACCAGGGTGTACCTGCTTTATTTTTTTCCCTATGAATTTAATTGGAAGTGCCTCCACACCCCTCGCTCCTTCCCGGCAAGGTCACCAGGTCAGTTTGAGAAGAAAATTCTTACCACAGGATAACTCCTGCTTATTTGCCAGATAGTTGGAGATGCCTGTGGAATAATGCAAACACATACAATATATTCCACACAGCCATTCTATTAAACAGGAGATTAATATAACATAACAGGGTAAAGCACTATTCTTAAGGATCACCAGTCACATGGCCTGAGGTAGCTATTGTAAAATTAGTGTCCCGTTGGAACACATACTTCGATGGGGCCCTTGATGATCTGTGACCACAAAATCTCCTGGGCAGCGATTTAGCAGTCTGCCTGACTGGCCTCAGCACAGCCCAAAGGCTGACAATTGGAATAAGGTGGCCAGTCCCTCTGTCCCACCCAAATTTTAAATCTCTCAAGTTCATGAAAATACTGATTGTTAGGAAAATTCCTCCCTTCTATATATACCTTGTATTACGTAGATGTGTTTGTTAATGAATTAGTCTAAATGTATATGCAGCACTATTAAAGTAAGGCAATGTAGTGGAAGTGCATACTCATGCATGTGCCTATGTGTACATGCTGTTAATGAACAGTTCATGAAATAAATCATAGCATTAAACTGCTTTTACTTTTAATAATCTTTCTTCCCTATTTATTGCTTTTTTATTTTTGTTCTCAGATCCCATAATGTTAACTCCTGATATTTACCCAGAAAACTGTGATGTTAGGTTTTTTGCGCTGATTGATGAAATTTTTTTGTAATAAACACTGATAAGTTCCCAGGAAATTTTAAACAAAATTAAAAAGTGAAAATGAAGAGCCTTGAACACGGCACATCTAGGACCTGACACGATAGGTATGCGAGCAAATCTCCTGTGCTATAGAAAATTCAGTGCAAACACCAGATATGCCTCTTAACTCATTTAATTTCTATCTAAATTCATAATTTGAGCTGCTGGAGCCCCAGGACCCTATGAGGTAGGAGGGTCACAGAGCTTGGGCAGTCAGAACCCAGACATCTACACTGCAATTTAACAGCCTCTTAGCCTGAACCTGGTGAGCCCGAGTCAGATGGCATGCACCAGCCATGCATGGGTGTCTAACTGCAGTGTAGACAGGCCCTCAGTCTTTGTTTAGTTCAACATTGTCAGAGTTTTAGAACTTCTGCTTGTTTCGCTTATTCATCTGATTTGACTGGTTTGTAAAAGTGCAGCATTTGTTGCTTACTCCAAGATTGCGTCAAGTGTAGCTATTTAGTTTCTGGTGGTTTGCATTGCACTATTTTGACACTGCATTTTAAATGGCATCCAATCAGAAATTAATGAGGGGCATATTCCGGACATTCGCACAGCCATTCGCCTGATTCATGTACGAATGACATTGCTAAAATCTACTGCAATAGTAATTGCTTTAAAAATAACAGGCCACTAATTGTTTGTTTGTAAAATGAGGCATGCAGTGGATTCTGGGAGAGTTTATTTGTAGTGTAAATCTGTAGGTTAGAAGTCATTAATATGACATTCACACAATTCTAATAAAGTACATAACACAGAGATCTGGCATCACTGAGATACTCAAAGGACATTAAGTATGAGTCTTAAAACCAAGAGTGCTGGAAACAAGATATTTTTACGTCTCGTTCGGGAGTAATATAACTGCATGCTGTGGCTCTAGCAGATGCTTGGGCCAGCTGGCTGGAGAGCTTTGTTCCCCCTTAGCTTTGGTGCCACACAGACAAACCCTTCTCTAGAATTCTCACAAGAACATTTTTTATCATCTCATGGTTGAAAGACCCATTTTTGTGTGCACGTAATATTCTGGATTGCGTAGACTGTAGACACTTTTATTACAAAAGCTCTGGAGAATAAACTACAAATGTTTGAGTCTAATTTGAGGCAATATAACGTTGTCTGGTTTCACTGACATTTCCGTCTAGTGATCACTATCCAAATCTCCCTCGAGCTGACTGAGACTTATTTATTTTTGGAGAGATCAATTGACATTGAGCTACTGTAGTAAATATTTCTGAGTGCATCCTCATGGATGCGTGTGCCAGAGGGATGTGTCATCCCATGCTATGTTGGATTGCAGGCTCTCTAAGGAACATTGGAGGGACTGAATATCTTATTTTTGGTGTGAAACTTAAGTAATGAGGCTCCATGTTTATGTATAAGCTTTGTGATGCTGGCCATCACCATAGCGTCTGAGTCATTATTATAATAATTTAGTTTATCCTCTCAATGTTAAATCCTTGGAAAGTACTTGTATTCAGAGAGACATCAACAGGGAACACAGAGATGCAAACCCATGAAAAGTATTTATTGAACTACACTAAAACCAGCCAGGACTGCCTGAGCTATCCCCTAATAGTCTAACTCTATTGCTATGGCAACAAGCTAAGTTCTGTTGCTATGGCAACCTAGGCAATAAGGCAAGGCACAAAATACACAGAACTCAAGCTCCCCATGAGGCAGAAAAGTACTTGCACAAGAGCATACTAGAGAGGCTGTGCTGGCGCAAGCAGCACTGGAAGCGGTATAATTGTGAACTGCAGGCAGAGCTGGCGTTGGCAGATTTTCACGGCTGCTGTGCCCTAAGAGAAGTTGGAGAATATGGCTGCCTTGCACTGATTCTAATGAACTTGGGGTCACGTTCTGCTTAAACAAGATTTCATTTTCACATGCACTGTCTAGCGCTGAATGTTTTGCCAAGAAAAATATGAGCAGCTGGATTTGCAGGGTGTGTAGGTCAGCGTGTTGCCTTGAATATAGGCATTAATGAACAGAACATTACTGGTCTCTCACTTGCCAGCACTTCGTGTTGCTAAAGCTGCATTCTAGGGAGACTATTTTATTTTTGCTTGGTATTTTCAGACAGTCTGTTTAATTGTGCAAATACAGTTCTTTGAATCCGTCTTTTCATGAGAATTTTGTGCTTATGACCTTCCTCAACTAGCATGACTTTAAGACAAAGCCTTAGTGGGATTTTCGGCATGTTACTTATTGAGTTTGACACAGTCGAGCTGTGCATCTCACTTTTCTGTAAAATAGTTGATTTTCAGACATTTTCATGTGTAATTCTGTTATTCTGCACCTGAAATATTTTCATTAGACTAGTAAAGGTTAAAGTTTTGGGGACATGGTGAGACCTAGAGGCACCATTTGAGAGAACCCAATGATTGCATCTAGTCCATTAAAAGCTGTAGCACTTGTGCTGTGTATTTCCATGCAAAATAATCTCTGACGTCACATTTATTCCTATGCAAAGGCCCTTTTGAAATACTGTATTTTCTGATGCTGCTTCTGTCAAATTGAAGAGTTGCAGTTAGTAAGTGGCAGTCTTCCTCTTTTCCATTGACAGTATCTCCAGATGAAGGGGATCAAAAAGGTGACCGTAGAGGCTGTTGGTTAATAGGTTGTACCGGTCATGCCTCTCGTGTTTTCATCTGTTGCTCCCCAGGAACAGCTTATGTGAGACAAGGAACACCATGGAAAGCTGGTCCAGGACGTGTACGTGTCGTGAAGACAGCAGTGTGTCTGGGGTCCAGAATAGCTGCCCAAGCTGTGGATTCTCTAGGCGGCTGTGGGAGGCAGGGACCGTAGCAGTACAGTTGCAGGATCGCAGCTGGAAGGAGAATAGAAATTCCAGCTATGTTTCATGTAGTGGCAGAGTTACACCTGAGTTGAGGTGAGAGTACTTTTGGGCAGCCTGGCTTTCGGCTGCCACCTAACGATAGGAATGGGAAGCTTTCTGTCCAGGTTGGGGTGGTAGCTCGGGGCTGAGGGTCAAGCTAGTTCCTATTTGCAGTTGTCCCCCCCAGTGGAGTGATTAGGACCTAACTGACTACACCGTTGTGAAGCGTGGTTGTGCAGCAGGAGATGCTGCAGCAGTGCAATGAACAGAAGACCCACGATCTCCAGGAAGGGAGATTGAAGGCAGCTCCAGCCTAGCAGGCAGCATTCAGAAAGACATGGAGTCTTGAGAGAGTTTTTGTTACTTTAGAGCCATTTCTTTAAGACTCCCCTTATTTACCGACAAGAAAATGTTTTCCTGGATGTGTTTGTGGTAGAGCCAGCTTGACACCTAGTGGCCTGTTGAATTTATGGCAGGTGACACAGACTGCCCTTTGCTGGCTTTTGACTAGTTTGGTTAGGTTTCTTAAAACTCTGCTCCGTGCTGGTCATGTCTTCATTCTGTGTGAATTATCATGAATCCCTCTCCTAATGCTGCCAATATAATTTAAAGAAACAGGAGTAAAAAGTATCCCTATAAACTTGTAGCACATCATGTTTTGGGCTGGCAGGAATAGCAGTGATCGTTAGAATATCTCCGAAAAGACATTTGCAGCTTTTCTACAGGCTGATCTGAATTGAGTGGTTTGACTTTACCCATACAGTAGTTATATCCAGGATACAGCTCTGTGCTGAATTAAACAGTGTCTCATGCAGCATAGCCTATCAATCAGGAAGCAGAGAGGCATTGACATAATTTATAACAAAAAGCTAAAATAAAAATGTTCTTTTGGCTGGTTGGGATTTGAATCCAAGACATGGAGATTATATGATGCAAAGATAAAGTGTTTTTGCCTTCATATTATTTTGCCTTGTTCATTCTAGCTCACTTTATACAGCAGCCCTATGGCTTTCCCAGACACTGTGAAGTATGTCCTGAGCTCAGTTTGTTACTTGGGAAGGAGGGCCACTGCTAACAATCAAAAAGAGAATCCTCAGGGTTACTTTGAGGGGAATAAGCTGCACAGTGCTGAGGTTTGGGGCAAATACTGTCTGCTGCTGCTATTTTTCTCTTTGAATATTGACAGCTGGATGTCCTTGCCCTTTTGCCAATGCCCCTGCTTCCATCTCACTAGGTTGAAATGGGCACCAGCTTTAAGCAGCAGCTTTAAGTGGGCTCAGACTGGGACCCCATATAATAAAGCATGCACACGCAGTGCTTTTAGTCCACGTAGCTGAAATTACTCTTCAGATGCAGGCACGTGGTAGTGTTACCCCAATTTACAAGTGAGGAAAGCGAGGTACAGAGATGACAATGATTTGCCTGAAGTCACTCAGCACCGAAACAGACTTGCTAGGAACAGAATGCAGTTCTCCTGGCTCTCAGTCCAACAGCTGCTCAGACTTATTCCTGATACTGTTCATGCATGAGATATACCATATCCTAGACTGTAAATCTCTATGTAGGGAAACTGGTTTATTTTTGCATGATTAAGAAATACATTGAGAGTTGAGAGAGACGTGGCCTGAGTCCAGGACAGGACTCAAGCATCTCCTGAGTTCTAAGCTTGTTTCTGCCTTGGGTGAATGATGTTACCTTTCTGCACCATCCTGATCAGGAGATGAACCCTTAGGCATTATACCTGCCCCATAAGGCTGTGCTGAGATACTGAAGGAGAGTATATTCTGCCCCTACAGCTTGAGGGGCAAAGCGAACTCCGCTAGCCCCATTCCAAAACCATGCACTCTTCCCTCCTCTGTTTGAAAGGTGCCCTTCCCCATCTCACTAGCCCTCTGCTAATCTGAGACATTGCTGTTGCATAAACTCCCATTACACTCCTCACCACCTTCTCAGTCCCAACCCATCCTGGGCTCCATGTTTGGTAGTTTCTAGCCTCCACACCTGCTGATGGTTGGGCAGGAGTGCACAGTTAGGAAAGACTGAATCCCATTCACCTGGGTGGTGCCATACCCACCTTCCCTGCCAGACATAGCTCCCGCTCTCGTACTGCAGGGAAATTCTTGTCTCTAGTTTCTACCCACCCGGGAGGTCAGTCGTTTCCTTAGAGTTTATTAACTCTAGTAAAGATGAAAAGTCCTCAAGAGAACGGACTGTGATCATCACTCCCACAGAGTGAAGTAATAGGCAGTGGGGGGGAAGTAGCTAATGCCCTGTATAGGTAAGCTTAGGCTGAAGGCTAGAAAGGTTAGCAAGCATGGCAGAGTCATTTTGGTGTTGTATTTGTGTCCTGCAATATTGACAAACCCAAGAATTTGGGATATAAAATTATTTTATGTTGTTATATAGTAAATGAATGCTAAGAGTCTCTCACATTCACATGACTCCAGGATCTAAGGCTTTAAGAAATGCACAAATACTGCAAGACTTGCCATAAAATCATAAGCAGGCAACAGAGGTCTTGTTTCTATTCTGCATATTGGGAATAACATTGCATATAATTCTAGTGCAAATTCTAATTATTAAACACAATTATTAAGCAAATAGCTTGGGGTACAGGCTATGGACATGAGACACTGGGAAGAGAGAATGAGAAAGGAGAAACTGCCTCCATGCAGAATCTGCCTGCCTAGAAGCAGTTTGGGTTTTTTTTTCTCTCAAGTTCTTGGATATTTTTACAACGGTAATGTGGGGTATGCAGCTTCCAAACAGACTTTAAATGGTCCCTTGAAATGTGTTAATTACTTATGTTGAACAATCTGTTGCACCTTGTATTTAGCTGAGCCACTGAGTACTTTTCCCAGACTGGAAGAAGAGATCTGTGTAGCTTGAAAGCTTGTCTCTCTCCAACATAAGTTGGTCCAGTAAAGGATATTACCTCACCCATCTTGTCTCTCTGTAGCAGTCTAGACTGTCTTAGATATTCAGACATAATTGCAACAATATGCCCAGAGGTGGAGTGCTCCAGCCAGTATGTGGGAAATGGGAGTTCTGCCATCTTGTATTTTAGCTCAGGAGCAGTCACTGATTAGAGAGATTTGTACAAATATAGTAGATTACTTGCCTCTTTAGCATGGAATTGTTTCACAGTGGCTGGATCACTCACGGGATGGTTTAATGGCACTGATATGTGATTAGTTGTACTATCTGCTACTGGTGGCAGTGATGGGAAGGCACTGGAATTTGCATCGTGGTGTGATGTGGTTAGGGTGGGACATCCTCTGTCTGTGTAAAAGCCAAATAAATGAGACTGTTGCAGTCTCTTCTACTGGAGCAATACTTGCTAAGAAGAGGCTTTTATACTGGGTTAGAGCATGACATTATTTTTCTGGAGGCAGTATTTCTTCACACAGTCAACCTGTGGAACTTGTTGCCAGAGGTGGTTGTAAAGGTCAAGACTATAATAGGGTTAAAAAAGCTAAATAAGTTCCTGGTGAATAGGTCCATCAATGGCTATTAGCCAGGATGGGCAGGGATGCAAAACCATGCTTTGATGGGTCCCTAGCCTCTGTTTGCCAAAAGCTGGGAATGGGTGATAGGATAGATCACTTGATGGTTCCTGTTCTGTTCATTCCCTCTGAAGCACCTGGCATTGACCACTATCGGAAGACCAGATACTGAGCTAGATGGCCCACAGGTCTGACCCCATAGGGCTGTTCTGTTAATATGCAGGCCCCCATAGTGAGACTGTGCACGCGGCAGTTCCGATAGTCACTCTAGTGTGTGCTACTGCCAGTGCCCTACGGTTTTAAATAACGAAGGCTGGGATGTTGGCCAGCACATTCCATCACAGAATGGCTTGTTCCTCACTGTAGTCTGTAGTGTCCTCTATTAGGCTGTCTGTAAACCTGTTCTCTCTAAAGGGCTGCCCATAAGCTCTTCTCCATTCTCAGGATCTTCCCTGCTCAGTCACCTGAGCAATGACAAGAATAGCCTGCATTCTTTGAGCAACAGATTTAAAAATAATTAAAGGAGATTTATTTTTACGCATTGCATAACTAACCGTAATTCAAGAGCTAAACAAGATTTTTAAAAGGATTGGCTTTAAAATGTCTGAGGACAGCCAAAATCACATCAGGTGTAATAAGATAGAACCTATTTCCATGACACAAGCCACTTACTAACTGACAAGGCTATGAAGAAATGTCCCCTATTAATTGCGCTCTAGGGAGTTTCTTGCACTGTACTGTGGGCTCATGGACTCCTAGCTGATCCAATAAATTCCTATGTTCTGACAAAACAGGAGAGAAATGGTCTGGTGAGTGTGGGGGAGTGGCTAATCAGCGCTTCATGGAGACATTGTGTGCTCAGTCTAGTGTCTTCCTCTCCATAAAATGCACATGTGCATAGCACTGCAACAGAGTGGGATTTTTGAGTTTTCCAATTGAAAACTGATGCATAATTCCCATTCAGCATATTTTTTCCCAAGCTTCATGAAGTTGTTTTGTAGTAATTTCAAGTTCATGAAACGCATATCCAGCACTGTCTTAATTTAACTTACGAACTCTGCCAGTTTCCTGTGAGCAAATCAGTTCTGATGTGAAAGTAATGGGCCGTATCATGCCTGCAAGTGAGAGCAATGACTTACGTTGATGTCACCCACTGGCTTTTCATGGAATTATTAATAAATCAGTAATTCTATCTGCAGTGATGTTGTGTGAGTGTGTGTATAAATATTTAATTTACCTTCAGGTGCCCACAATTTCACCATCTTGCCCTTAGCCTTCTGATGTAATGCAGAGCTCTGAGGAGCTGCACAATAAATGAAGTTATCCGTGCTTTCTCTGTGGTGGGAAAGGTTAATGTATTTCTCCTTTTTTCTTTTAATCTTTACACAGTTTGGCTTTGGGGGCTTGGGGCTTAGAAATCTAAGCTGGCAAAACATAACTTCTCCTTCCTGGAGGAAAGATTTAAAAGATGGCTCTGTCTGACACAGACCTCTCCAGCACAGAATGTCGTTATTGTGACCAAGTGACGACCTGTTGCCTGCTTCTGGTTTTAAATTAATGGCATTTGTGATATGAAGCCGTTTCTCATGGTTTTCTGTTCAAAGGATGAAATATTTTGGTCCTCACTATAGATTTGCCCTTTCCAGCCAAAGGCTTTCATCATTTTAGTGTGCCAAGTGGTACAAAGAATACTTCTCAAACTGGATTTAAAGTCAAGGATCAAGCAGCAAAGATGGGGTGGAATCCACCTGCTTGGTGGTTCCTTTCCTGAGGGTGGAGCAGATTTAGAGGACTTTTGTTCTTTGAAACTTTTGTCTCCAAAACTACTATGCAAGTTAATTCTTTTTTGCACATTTTCTTTTTCAGGAAATTGCAGCTTATTTAATAACATTTGAAAAGCATGAAGAATGGCTAACGACTTCCCCTAAAACAAGGTAACATTGATAATATCGCAGCTTGTGAAAATGTACATTGATTTATTTTCACTGATTTACTTGACTTGCTAATCAATTCATTGGGCACAAAGTGAAAACTCCGAGTCATGCTTGATAGCTTGTGACACCGAAGTCTCATTAATTGACTTAATGAGTGTTGTATTGAATAAAATCAGATTGATTCAAAATAGACCACAGGCAATCTTGACAGGTAAAAGTTTTAACCTGATGATTTAACATTTAATTGTATCCTTTTAGATGAATGCATTTAAAAGGCTTTGTTGAGTGAAGGTTTTAGGCTATTTATCTTGACAAAGCTCCCTACTGTCACTAATCTGCTAGCCACACTAAAAAAAAAAAATTCCTTGCACTTCTCATGTGTAAAATGCAGACTCTACATTTATTTGCATTTTGGCATGTTTCTCGTTGGGGTTAAGTGTCTGGTGGCAAGGAGATCCTGAAAAAACAAATTAACAGGCATGTCTGCAGTTTGTTAAGCAGTAAATGTCATGTATTCTTCTAACTGCCATAAATGTTTAACTTCTGTAACTTGCTGGGAACTGATGCAGTAAATTAAAGACTGCAGATGTTTTCCTGTTGTGGAATCCTGATAATTTTATTATGTTAAGAGACATGAAGTTACACGACTTGTGACTGACAACAAAAAATGGAACTTGTGCTTACGGAGAGTGTGTAAAGTTCTGGGATGTTATGTAAAACCATGTTTTTGCTTTTTCTAAATTATAGCATCTTTCTCATTGACATTGAATAGAGCCAGGGTCTGTTTCATCAAAGGAGGTTTAGCTCAGCAGGACGTGCTGAAGTTCTATATTTTCCTTGCTGTGTAATTGGGGGAAACCCAGTGCATTTTCACATTTGTTCACAAATAGGCTATTGGGTCACTGGTATAAGAACACATGAGCATACTATTGTGTTGTAGTTCAGTCAAGGCCTGCTCTAAAATTGTACAAAGAGCTCTAGTACCTTTCATAAGAGGAAGCCAGAGTAACTGGAAAGGAGGCCCTCCTACTTCTGGATTCTCAATTTGAATGTGCTAACTACTGCTTGGATAGCAAAAAGACAATGACTAATATAGAGAAGAGGCTACTGTAAAGCCAGAGTGTGCCTTTTCCATCTCCCATCGGGGATGTCCTCAAGAAATGCTGATGCAGAGAGGGGTACTGCAGATCTAGCACAGAATGAGTCTTTGATAGTTTGTTGCTTGGTTTGGCATCATATTTCTTTGTAATTAGTAGGGGCAGAAATTATAGGAAGATACAAGAATGGTTATTGACCGTAACAAATAGTACAAATTAATTCACTGAATGTTTAATAGCTCACAACTGAGGGGAGGATTTAGACAAAGGAGGATGGTAGAAGGAACAGAAGGTAAAGAACAGAGAAGGATGGCTTTCTTTGGAAAATTAGAAAACTTCTTTTAAATTTAGGATGCTTCCTCCCCCCTTACATTATTAAACAAGTTCTTCATTAATTGTTCTCAAAGTGTGTGTGTGTGTGTGTGTGTGTGTGTGTGTGTGTGTGTGTGTGTG
>ML675630.1:1065374-1099612 GCA_007922155.1 Mesoclemmys tuberculata | reverse complement strand
GTGTGTGTGTGTGTGTGTGTGTGTGTGTGTGTGTGTGTGTGTGTGTGTGTGTTAAGGATTAATAGGTGAGATTTCATATGCTATTGCTTTCACAAGCGGTGAACACAGTTGCACCAGACTCAAATGTATTAATAAAACGGTGATGGTAGTTCAGTTTCTTGCTGCCAAGGATCTTTAAGTGCACATCTCCCATGCAAAGGTGGGGGTCTACATTTTATCACTAGCAACAGGCATCTCAATCTGCAATGTCTGGGTGCTGTCACCTTTTTCTTGGGACTGTGTAAACAGTTTAGCTTCAGAACAACAGGTAAAATGATTGTATTTGAAAAGGCTGTTTGCTGACCTGGGAGCTTGAGTTATGGAATTAATGCAAAAGGACTTCTCCTTGAGCCTTTGCCAATTCAGCCTATTGAGTGGTCAGAAAGCAGAGATGGGATATATATAGCACCATTAAATACATCAGAATATGCATGTGTTTGTAGAAGTGTTTTCTATGACTTTAAGGGTTTGTTTAGTTTGCTAAAGGCAATGCATGAAAATAGCAATTTTCCTATTAATATTACAATATCCTGCTCCTGTGTATTTATACTTGAAAGCATAATGTCCCAGGAGAGGGAAAGTTGCAACGGCTGTTCAAGGACCTTCTTAAATTAGTTGTTGAGTTCATTTTGAATTTTTTTAATATTGAAATTAATTGGTGCAGTTGAATGCTGAGTTCATACAAACAGGCCTCTTGGTATTAAAGAATTAATGACATCGATCCAGCACTGAACTGCAACATTTGTTTGCTGCTGCAGGTGCTGCTAATTTCATTTTAGAAAATTAATAAAAATGAATTGCACCACTGACATTTATAGAGTTTCTTAATAAAATGATGTAGTGTGAGTTGAGGAATCACTATTAAATGAATTATGGTAGTTGACGTTCATAGAGATGTTGCTATGTGAGTTTCAGGAAGGGGTTGACCCTTGACTGTACCGCTTCCTGATGGTTTAAGAATACAAATAGTCCTTATTGCATCCGAATTATGAAGAGGGTCTTGGAAGCTGAATATTTACGATTCAGGAATGGTATGCTAGAATGTTTCTTTAGCAGGAGGCAACAATGCGGTAATATTAAATTTACAAGGAAAAGGGGCTGGGAATGGCTCTTTTGCGAAACTTGTTTTCTTTGCACAAAATGTTGTCTATATTTGATATTTCTCCTACAAGAAGTGTGGAGTGCAAGTTCCAAAATACAGGCTGGCACATGTGTGCATCCAGAAGAGAGTAACTTGGTGTCCCCTGCAGGTCTTTAGCCATGATATGTCACCTTCAGTAGTGTATCTGAAGCATGGAGTCATAGGGTTAGGCCATTGTATGTTGAATATTGGTGACAGCATTTTATTACAGTATAATCATGTCACATGACAGGAGCTTCATTGCAAGCTGATATTCCTAGTGAAAGGTCAGCAGTGGTATTTTGAGAACCCAAAAACGAGACCCTTTGCACAGCTAGCTCCAAGGAATGTTGTATGTTCACAAGGGAATGTACAGAGGTAATTTGAAAAATGCATGTGACTGATTTAGGAAAGTCCAGTGCTGGTTTCGTTTGTCTCCCCTTTCCTTTTCATTGGGTAGCACAGCACAGTTCTCTGTGACACTAGAATGAATGGCATGTTTATAATGGAAACCTAATGCTCCTTTCAGGGCTGGGTTGTTTGCTGTGACTGAAATGTGTTGAAAGAGGCTCGGCCTGGGAAGAAATTGGGTCTTAAAAATTTGGAAATAATTCTACTGCACTATCTAATGTTCAGGATGGCAAAAGAGGGAGTGTGCTCTGAGTTTAAGGCAGTATCTGTATGCCTGCAGTTTCAACATGGTTAATATTTTATATTAATAATTCAGTTAAATTATGTATAATGATATTAAAATTAAGTTAAAACAATTGAGTTCCAGTGTTTACAAGTAAATAGTGCAGCATGAATGTTCTAATGTCTGTATATGTCTCTGTAATCTGTGATTAAATGCTGTATGCATCTTTATGGAGAGAATCATAATGACTGAAGAATTTCCAAATGAATGAGAACGTCCAAAAGTTCATAAATACACTAGATTTTTTTTGAATGTATGAATTTCACAAATCTTCTGGTGAAGTGACTTTTTAATGCTCAGCAAAGATTAAATATCAGGGACGGCACTGTAGTTATTTGGTTTTGTAGAACTAGGGTTGTTGTTTTTACAAAATATGCTAATAAACATATTGGAGATTATTATAGCTAATTATTTAAAAATAAACAATGTATCAACATAAATTAACAAAGTACATCTTGTGATGCAGTAACCTTGGTGTTTTCTTGTAATCATATTTGCTTGCTTACTTGTTAATTTGCCAACTAATTCACAATGGGTCTTCTAGTCATTAGTGAGAATTAATAAAGTTTTACTGTGGTGTAGCACTAATAAAATCTTTGATGCTTCTAGATTTAAATGCAAATCATGGAAAATCATTAAACATTCCCATAGGAAGTGGAATAAAATTATTATTTTCATTGTGAAGGCATCTTGGTTTTCAAAGGCACATTGGATTTTCCAAACACAATCTTGCTCTATGGAGACATCTATTCTACTAATTTTCTCCTTCAATGCATTCTATAAATACTGATATTTTTTCTCTAGTACTTTTCATTTTCAAACCACTTGAAAAACTTTAATCCTCACAACATCACCAGATTCAAATCTCCCACATCCCAGGTGAGTGCCCTAATCCCTGGGCTATTAGCTATTCTGGGGTGACTGAATGCCTGTTGACCAGGGATCCTGTGATGGACCTGCAAACCCTTCCCAACAAAAGGTTTGTCAGAATCAGTAATGCTGCTTGATTTGGAGGAAGAACTGGAACTTGCGTCTCCCACATCCCAGGTAAGTGTCCTAGACCATAAGAGTCCATCTTGTTTTCTCCGTGGCCCGATGAATATGTTATTGTTTATACAAAGTGAAACAGCTTCAGTGGGGGTTGGGGGAAGAATGTGACTCACTGACTGACTTTATAGCCTTGTGGTCAGGGCACTCGTGTGTGATGTGGGAGGCTGAAGTTCAAGTCCTTGCTCTGCCGGATTCAGGCGGGCAACTTGAAGGTGCATCTCTCACATCTTAGGTGAGCGCCCTGATCACTGGGCTGTTGGCTATTCTCAGATGGTCTCTTTCTCTCTCTGCCTGATTTTGACCAAAAATTTCATCCTGGGCCTAAAAATTGTTAGAATCAATAGGATTCCAAGAAAAGTTTTTTTTCATGTCTACAAAAAAAAAAAGTCAGTTAAAAAGTTCCCAACCAGCTCATAATATTACCCTGCTTCCCCACATGAGAAACTGAGGCACAGAGAGGCTAAGTGATTTACCTCAGGCTAAAACCAACAGGACACTGGTGGAGTTGGGGTTAGAATTCAGGAGTTCCAGACCTATGCTCAGCCTGCTGGAGTTGGCTGTTCTGTCCATTAGATCACTCTGTTTCTCTCTAAAGACTGCAATTCAATTATTGATTATTGAGAATTTAGTAGTCTCTTCTTGATTTTAAGCTCTACATCTGTGCTTTGGCTCTTTCATGCTGCATTTCATTGCATTATGTTAATCACCTTTTCTTTGCTTGATGGTATTGCTTATTTTATCTTTCTTTTATAATATAAAACTCAGTAAGTGATTAGGTAAGACTCCTTTTTCTGTTTAAACTTACGAGAAGAGGTTTTTGAGAGTAATGGCATCTCGGCTGGTCTTTAACTCAGGTTTTTCAGTCCTAGATGTTGTCAGGATTTGAAACCTGTGCATGAACTTTTTGGTATAGCCATATAAACTACAGACACCTCAAGAAACCTTAGCTCTTAATCTCTCACCACTTGTTAATTAAGTCAACCCTTGAACGACGAGTCTGAGTTAGCACATCACTGTGCGAATTGGATTGGATTGTGGTCACATAAATTAGAAAAATTTGAGCTTTATGACAGAACTAGAGCTGCCTGACAGATGAGGACTGCAGGGAGGATTGATTTCAGATGGACATGTTTTAACTGTTTTCCATTGCTTTATCGCTGTCAGAATCAACTGTGGGATACCGGACAATAGTAATTGAAATATATTGTATTTAATTTTTCAAACACAATATGACCGATCCTGTGGTAATCTGTGTTCAGATACTCTGTGCACCTCTGGAAGTCAGTATAGACAATGGCCATGGGCTACAGTGATAAGCCAGGTGATACAGAATAAAATTACAGCCAATTTAGCACAATCCAGTATTAGGATCCTGCAAACGTCTTGCTAGTTTAACCAAATTAAGGCCACTTTAATTCTGAATGAGAGTGTCCACACACGGGTTTAATGCAGTTTGATGAATCCTCTTTAAATTCACATCTTTAGTTAATTTGCATAAATTTTCCTGTGTAAAGAAGCCCTTCAATAAACAAACTGAAAGAAATTTCAAATTGAAATTTGAAAGACATTCTGATATTGAAATGTGACTGGGAGAGTGGTGGGAGGGCAGGCTCAGAGACAATACAGAACATTTGTGCTTTGGCTCACAAAATATTAGCTGAGGGTTTTTTAAAGCATTTCTTTATAAACTGTTGGCATTGTGGTGAGCTCTACTCTGCACTGAGTGGGGCAAAATCCCAGTTGGAGAGTCTCAGCCCAGAAAGGTGGCGTCTGGCATTTCTAGGCAGTGACACTTGGCAGTGATTAATATTTCTGAAACTAGAAGTGTTCAGTTACAATGTACTCATACAAATCAATAGCAATTTACATACAGCGTCACTATCTATTTGTGGTAATTTAGTTTTACTTCTGCTACCCGTTGGTTTATTTTTAGCATTTTAATTTCCCTCTGCTAGGTTAGGAAAACAAGCACAGTTTTTCACTTAACAGACAAGGACAGTAGAATGTGTCATGTTTCCTATTGATAAATTCTGACTGAATAAATCACAAAGTTTGCAAGACTCCATTCATAATAAATAAAATAAGATCTGGTCTGGTTTGTAAAGTATTGTTGGAAAGGGAAAATGAGCATTTCTCAAGTACATGCATGCGCGTGCGCACATTCTCATTCTCTCTCACACACACACACAATTTAGAATTTTCTACTGTTCAGAAGTAGATGAAGACTGGATTTTTATTTCACAAGTTTATATAGTGCGCACAGAGCTGTACAGAGAATATGGAGACAAACAATCCTTGCCTCTAAGGGTTTGTAATCCAAAAGTGAAATTCCAGAGTTTATGTGGGATTTAAGTGGTGCACAGGCCCAATGCCAGCCCTTTCAATTTCACTTGATGTAAAGGACCTAATGCAGGGACATACAACATAGAAAGGGAGAGGAAAGGAAGCCTTATGGAAAATGGCATTTTTGGAAGGCAATCAGGAATTAAAGAGCTTTGGGGAGGTTTATGAAGGAAATGTGGCACTGAGGCTCAGTGAGGGCATGCAGGCACAGAGAGCTGCATGGGAAAAGGCCTCAAAGCGATTGTAGGACAGGCATAAAGTAGGGAACTGGAATGAAAGTGGCTCAGGGCCTGAGTGAGAGATGGTCTTTAAGGTGAATAATTGCCATACCAGCTGGATGAGCTATTCCTGAGACACCACTGTCTACAATCTTCTAAATGAATGAAATTTCACACTGTAAGGATTGCTGTTAGACATAGTTGCATAGTGGGGGGACAGTACTGTTAGGCGAGGTTTTGCCTTTTGATTGGAGAACGACCTCTTAGGGAGTTGACTGGGTCAGAGATGTTTGGTTTTGACCTGCTTATTGGGGTTTTCTGAGGGATTGTGCTGCTGTTTATCCTTCAGTTAATTTGATGGGGTGGCAAGTCAGATTTGCAAGAGAAATCAAGCCAAAGCCCTAAATTGCTCTTCTTCCTGCATCATTCACATGGGAATGTCAGAAGGGGCTAATGATTCTCCTGGAGTTTCTCTGACTCCAGTAGCCATAGCAAGCCATATGGATTGCAGTATAGAGACTGGTTTGAAATCTTTTCATGATTTGGAATCAGTCATTGTTTCTCTTTTATTTTTTCCCAGTGATTTTGCAGAATGTGGAGCTTTCAGGTTTGCTCTGAAATTCAGTTCATTATGTAAAAGATGGGCTTGTACCTTGGCTGATTTGAAAGGTCCTAGCCCACGATAAGATTTAGAGGTAGCAAGACAGGATAATTTAAAAAAGTTTTCTTTTCAACCAAACTGCCTATAGGAACTTAAAAGTGGAAGAAATGTAAATGGACTGTTCCCCACTGAGAGAGACAGCATCATGGTGAAATAACAGCTGCTCTGCATTGGGTGGGTTAGGTAAGACCCAAGCACTGCATGGGCGCTCCAGGGTTGGGGAGAAGGAGAAAGGAGCCTTGCATTGTGCTCCTAACCAACAGTGATAGTAGATCCTCCAAGCAGAAGGGTTATGCCCTCTCCTTCACTCCTCAATACAGCCTAGTGACTGAGTGGTGGGGAGAGTGCACACTGCACTTGTGAACGATGGTGGCCAGCAGATGCTGCTGCATGGTGCATGTTCACACAGGAAAATCTTGCAGTCCTCTCCCAGGCAAACCTCCCACTGGCCTTACATGTTATCCTAGAAACAGTTTTTCACTGCAAATAAATAAGGGGAAGAAGTCTGTAGTTAAGAAAACAGCCACTAGACCCTTAAAAATTAAGAGATAAAGTTAAATTTTAAAATTTAACCTTATCATTTGAAAGTAGGTAAATCCAGAGTTGAGGAAGAATCTTAACTCTAACTTCACAGACAACATTAATTCTCCCTGTAGCAACAGATGGATCCCATCTCCTCCTCCTTCCTTCCTTTCACACTTTGTTTGTAAGATGTTTATTGTTGGACCTAGGACTTTCTCTAAGGCCCATCTTCCCTTTTGGCATCTTTCTTTTCATAATGCCTTGAAGGAACCTGCAGTCTGTAGCTGCTCCCATTTCCAAGTTGGAGAAACGCTGAGTGTACTTGTCCAGCATGCACATGCATGGCAGAGCACTGGTTTTCTAATGGGCTCTATGCACTCACGGCTAGTGCTCTGTTGCCTCCTCACCCTCATCTCTTTTCCTATAAGTGCTTTGGTTTCTATGTGCAGGTGGTGCTTGTGGAAATTGTGGGAATCTCAAGGAAAAGTGGGAAATGATGGCCCTCATGAAGTGATTTGTAGGACTAATAATTTGTAACATTACAACTCACAGAGGCCACGGAAAAATACTCAAGGAAGGCTGGAATCGGCACAACTGCCATAGGACCATGGGGTCTGTGTGTGTCTCTCTCTATTTGTTACTAAAGAGATGAAGCACTTTGATACTGATTTAATAGGGCTGTCTCTGGGTTTCTGGTTTTTCTCAAAGCATTGCTATGAGAGCAGAATTAAGGGTGAGTCTTCCAGCTGTGAATGTCCCTATTTCAAATGTTTGGATTTCATTTAGTCTAACTTAATCTCTCAATTTCCTGAGTATTTAAGATTATTTTTAAAGTTTAAGTATTTTTGATTAAAGGCATTATATTTTTTTCCTTTAACCTTCATTTTAGCTTAATGAATATTTTTTGTCTTGTAATTTCCTTAAACTCACAACAACTATGTATTTTTTAAATGTCTGGATACTGCCCAGGCAGCCAGATTGCCCAGGAGAGGAATGTGGCCCATCCAGCGTTCATAGTCTCTTGTTCCCAAGTCCATTCCTATATTTGGAAGCAAGGCAAAAAAAGAACCTTAGCCATAGATAGTCGTGTGCGTGCGTGCATGCGCGTACTCGTACTCCATACATACACATATTACATAATCACATTATATATCTGCTATCACTTTTTATTGAAAAGTGCCATGGGGTTGTAAAGATACGTTAGAATTTTGCAGTATATTAATTTTGTATTGAATAATTAATAGCAAAGTTAATTGATGAATTATTCAATTTTCAGGTAAAAATAGGGTAATAAATATTCATAACTTATTTTATTATGGGAATTTCCATTTCCTATGTCATTAAAGCAAGATTAACTAAGGTTGGTTTTAAATGAAGATTGAAAACAATTGTGCTTTAGAATTAATTTACAGTGTTAAGGTCATTACCTTGCAAGCACAGCTCTCCAGTGCAGTCTGACTGAAGAGCTTGTATTTTATTGTACTGGGTATATGTTGAAATTTTCTCAATTAACCGAACTGATTATTTTTAAATAAAAAGTGTGGTTTATATTTTAATGGTTTTTTAAAAAAAATCTGTTTTTATTGTGAACAGCTCAATACGCAGCAAAGTTAATCACATAACAATTAAAATGCACAGGAACCTTCATGCAAAACACTCTGCCACTGGCCCTCTCAGTTTATTAATTTGGAGGCTCTTGTCTTGGCTACTTCCACTGATTGCAACTGGAGCAGTATGACAGAGGGTGAGGGGTGGTTTCTCAGGCAGGAAAGTCTCAGACCTGTAGGCAGGTCTATATGCAGCCATATTACCGCTTTAAATTCAGACACCATTTGGCAGCCAGTACAGTCACAAAGCATTAGTGTAATGCACTTTTGACACACAGGTCCATTTAATGACAAGGTAGTGGCATTCTGCACTCATTTACTGGACAGCTTTGGTGGCTTCTGATTCAATTATTGTGGAAACAACTTCTGGAATTTCCTGACATTTGTATGCTTGATATTACTACTACAGCTGGCTGGAAAATGACATTTCCAGTTCCCTTAAAAATACTGAGATTTTTGGAAATTTTTCATCCCAAATTGGGATAAAAACCCTCAAAACTTGAAATTTTACCTGGATCTGAATTTCTGCAATATTTTGGGAACACTAAAACATTCTCCCAGTTGGGACATTTCACTGTTTCCTATGCAAAATATGGTTCCTGGGCTCCCCAACAGCCTGCTTAGCAGGATGTTGAGAAGTGGGGAAGCTGCAGAGCTACAAATGATTTCCAATGAAAAATAGAAATTTTCCCACAGAAAATTTCAATTTTGTAGAAAATGAATTTCCTGGTGGCAAATTTCCAGCCAGTTCTAATTTTCACCTTTTCATGGCATTCCCACAGCTGCTTTGTATTGGACATTGAGGTGCAAGATAATATGGCTCCAAACTTTGCGCATGGAACTAAATCCCCAAACTTGCAGCCAGGTGTTTGAGTTTACTTACAAAGAACTTTAAAGAGGTGCAGTGGCCAGGAATTATCCAAGTGCTACCACTCTAAAAAAAATCCTGAGAAGAGTGAAATCCAATGCATTATTCAGATGAAAGTTTCCTTTTACTCTTAATGAGCAGTTCTTGTCCTCATGGGCAGACATGCCGATTGTGAGTTTGTATCGCTCTCCAGCTGTCGCTGAGAAAATCTGCTTTTGAACTCTTCATTTGCTGCATTGCGCTGAGTCCTTTCTTTTTCTATCTTGTATAAGATGAGTGATTTTTCCCTTAGTGACTTACCTAATCAGTAAGAAAATAGAGTTCATTCTGCAAGGAATTCAGAATATTTGGTGTTAAAGGGCAATTTAAGTCCAGAAAGGCCCATGGTGGCTTACAGGTGAGAGAGCTAAGAAAGGATGAAAGTGAAAGAGAGGTTAAAATGTGTGGGTTTTGTATCCAAAGTCCTGCTTCCATACTGCTCCGGGTATTGTTCGTAAAAAATATTGTAAGTGAAGCCTCCTAGGGCAGGTCTACACTGCTGCTTAAGTTTGATCTAATTTATGTCGCTCAGGAGAGTGAAAAAGACTCCACCCTGAGCAATGCAAGCTACAGTGACCTAAGCGCTGTCCACACCGATACTATGTCAGTGGGAGATGCTTTCCCGCCATCGTAGCTTTTGCCGTTCTCAGAAGTGGAGTAATTCTGCTGACGGGATAGCACTTTCCCATCAGCATACAGCATCTGGTGAAGATGCTGTACAGAGGCGCAGCTGCAATAGTGCAACTTCACCAATGTTTCTAGTGTGGACCACATTAGCTATGGTTATAAAGAGCCTTATTCTCTCTTATACCTAACATGTTTTGAAGGGGTCAGTGCCACCAATCTTTCCTTAAATTAGTTCTTGTCACATACACCTATATATGCTGTAAAATTTGCTTTTCTGCCTGCGCTGCTAGAATTTGTTTTTATTTTATGAAACTACACAAATTGCAGGGGTGTGTGTGTGTGTGTCTCAGGAAACGTGTGTACTGTAAATTTCTTTTAGGATAATGCATTACATAATCCCTGCTACATATGGCACTGTTCGTTTTATACTTTTAAGTTCTTGACTCTTTTTCATCTTGCTCTTTGCATTTCCAGCTCCTTTTCCCGCCCCCCCCTTGAAGAGGGTAAACTGTACTGAGATGGTTTAATAGCCATTGATTTGTAATGATTTTTAGCCACAGTGGTCCAAGAGAGTTGGAAAGCCAATAATTAATCCTTTCAACAGCTCATCCCTTTTGTTTTAAAATGGTCTAATAGCAGAATTGCTAGAGCAGTCAAGATGCCTGACCCAGATCAGTTCATTGTCTTCAACTATCTCATTCAAATATGTTTGCCATGAATTATTCAGCTGGACAGCAGGTGAGAGTTTGCACTACTGGAGAGCTTGTTTTATTTAATATTGAACTAGTAACTCAAAGAATGGCATCATTGCTGGAGACAGTACCTGCCAACTTAGAAGGATAGGACGATATCTGTGTACCCTGAAAAGATGGGATGTAATTGGTACAAATGCTGATATTTTAGTCTTTGAAGTGCCTTGCACAGCACTTCACTCTGCTTTTCATATGAGTTCACGGGGACAGCTGCTCATGAGCACGCTTTGACTGTACAGAAACAGACTAGTAACTTTATACATCTTCAGCCTAAACCTCCTGTTTTCCTAACATTGCAGAGATGGACACTTTATTCTCCCAAGAGGTTGGGCTTCAAATTGTCTCCCCATCTGATGACTTCTTCAGTGGGAGCTAGTGGGGTGGGCTGTAACCCCCAAAAACCAGGCAGCCACTTACAGGTTTGGTTGGATCATCATGATTAGAAGATAAATGTCAGGAACAGGGACAAGCTGTCTGGTCCAATCTGCTGTTCTTTTTGTTTGGAATCTTCCAGGATACCATGCTGTGGAGTCTCAGGTGCATGTGTTTCTTTGCAGCCCCCACGAAGACCCATTCCAACAGCAACATCCTTACTTCTTGCCCATCTCTGTACATGGGCAGTAGGTCTGATCTAGACACCATGCTTTTGTGGATGGGCGCTACAGCCTATCCATTTTATCTGTAGCAAGCAGTTCTGCAGTTTAAACCCTATCCTTCCTTTGGAAATGGAAAACCCTAGAAAATGTGGAATCATCAGAAAAAGAGATTATTTTATAAAATGTAGCAATAAATGATTCAGTAAACTGGTGTCTGCCTTCACTGAGGCTTGATAAGCTCTTCTGTCAGTAGATATGTCAATGAAAAAAATAGTGTGTTACATTTTGACAAAATTGACATTCGGAAGTGGAGTGGATCTGATTCTCCATAGATCAAATAATATGGGGAGAAAGACCATTGTATGTTTATCAGGGATTCAATAGACCTCAGCTGAATAAGGACTGGCAGTTTCCGACCTAGTTAGAGCGAAAAGAATGATAGAGATGTATGTGAGGAAACTTCCCCTTATATCTTGATTGTGATTGCGCTAGAACTAGATCTCTAACTCCTTTTAAAGCATTTTACTACACTTGGATAATATAATATAATATAATTAATTAATAAAGAAATGGGAGCATACTAAAAAGCCAGGAGAGGGTTTCTTTTTCCCAATATGAGAAACTCACTGAGTTTACAGACACAAGCTGTTCTCCAGGGAAAGTCTGAAAATTGCAGAAGGACCAAAAAGCCTCATATTTGTTCCTGGTATTTTAACATGCTAATAAAATTAAAGACTTTGTGGCATTTTAAATGCTTTACAGCTTACTTTATATTCTGGTATGGTAATGAAGAAGCAGCTTTTGTCCAGGAGGTGAGATATGCAAAAATAACCTTTAAGTTGCTCATAATTAACCTTTAGTGATATTCTCTCACTTTACCAATATATTTTGTTCATCAGAAACGTACGATAGGGAAGAGTGGCTGTGGCTTCTTGTTGCATCTTAATGACCTGCAAAATACTGATGATAAAACAAAACAAAAATACTTTTATTGAGATTATTTATTTGCAATATTTTTACTTCAGGAAATCTGGCACAGAAATTTGAATGCCGCTGATTGGAGCCAAGTATCTGAGTTATTCTCTAATCTCCTGTGATTAGCTAAGAGTGATCAGGATGTGTAGATTCCATTATAAGGTGTGCATTGTGTCAACAATTGTTGTATACAGGCTTGTATACAACAAATAGTTCAGAAAGTGTAACATTTAATGTAAAAATGTTATCTCTGTCTGTAAATTAAATTGTACTCCAGTTGCTTTGTAAACACACACAGAATTTTGAGCTGGGAATAGGGTTTTGCAGTGCCATAACTGTTTGTATGTCAGGGACACAGTAAGGAAACTTTGATTGAAAGGAATTGTGCATAATGGAGGGCCTGTTATTCAGATGTAGTGAATATAAATTGATTTGTATAACAAACTGTTTGTCAGAAGATGAGGTACTGACTACAGAGGCTGATTTTTATGCTGAGGAACAGTGTTTGGTGAATGTCATAAACAGACTTATCTTTGTGTGGAATGAAACATAATTTGCTAACCCAATAGTTTGTGTATTTCACAGAAACACATGCTGTTCACATGCACACATTGCTGTGGTTGTAAGTTATAATAGTCTTTCACTGATTCCTTAAAGGGACTCTAGTGTCAGCTGAAATTTAAAAGGTTTTTTCTCTTAAGACATTCTAGTACTAAAGCCAGGAATGTATGACATTTCTAGGGTCGCTAACCAGCAAAGGACTTCTCTTGGTGTCCCACAAGCAGAGCAACTGTCCAGATTCTGATCCTTCCCCAAGCCTCTGTGAGCTCTGATAATGATTCATTTTTTGTACTTGTCCATCAAAATAGAATCAAAACAAGGGACACGTAAGATGCAGACCAAAGCCCCCTTCGACTTTGTAACAGCGCATTCCCTAGAAAATGATACTGTCGTTTGAAGAAATAATGGGAAATTAACTGTCTTATTGTGCACTGTCAAGCCCTGGAGATATGGAAGCTATGAAGCTGAATCTTAAGCCAATTGGCATCTGTCCACCTGACACCACCTCTGCAGCACATGTGATACACTCTTTAAATCAGTGAAATTCAGCCCTATGCAGAGAGCTAAGGGCTTCAGTGGTGCCTAAGCCTTGTGCTGACTTTCTGCAAAGTGGTGAATTTCACCCAGTGTGAGTAACATAAATAGCAATACAACAGTGGATAAGGTGTGGCGATAGCAAAGGGGAGATGTGTAACAAACATACCTTCTTTGTTCTATGTGTTTCAGAATTTGGACCTGTTGGAAACCTATCTCTACTGACTTAATCCAGACATGGTAGCCCTGTGTTCTGTCAGTGTTACTATCGTTTGTATTACTGTAGTGCCTAGGAACCCTAGTCATGGAACAGGACCCATTGCACTAGGCGCTGTAGAAACAGAACAAAAAGACAGTCTTTGCCTGAAAGAGTTTATAATCTAAGAAACCTGCTGTAGTTATATGTTTGCTTTTTAAATCTGATCTCTTTAAAAAATTAACTTTCATGGTTGAATGTGGATTTCTCAATATTCCCTCCATCCCTATGTTAGTTTTTCAAATTCCCAAGAGGTTGCAAATTCAGAGTAACCTGGCTGGAAAAATTAACTTTAGTTTGATATGCTAAGGGTTGTGACAGCTATAAGTCTCTGTTGATTTCAGACACAATAGTGTGCTTAATTGGATCAAATGCTTTATTGATTCTCAAGTTTTTTGATGTTATCTAGGAAAACATTTAAAATCTCAGTCACACTTTCTCATTGAGGCACAGGTAAATATTACACATTTCATAATGTTTACAAAACAGAGGTGTCCAGCCTCCAGAGATGTCAAAGATGAAACTATTTTGTAGAAATTAACCAACTTTTTGCAGTTTGCTTTCAAGTTACACATCACCAGTCAGAGTTTTATATTTTGAGAAAAGGCCACTGATCATGCCAACGACAGTAGAGCAGTTACACAGTTTGAGGGTGCTCAGAGGCCATTGCCTGATGTTACTGGGGAAAGTAAATACATTGTCACTGAAGTTTTTGTTTCCTTTCTAGCCTACTGAGGAAAATAGTGAAATGTCCAAATTTTACATATTACAGAGGCACCCTTTTGTGTTTCTGTTATCCTGATTTGGAGTTAATGTGCAACTGTGAGACTCCAGACTGGTGTCTCCAGAAGAATTGGGAAATATGAGTCTTTCGTTATTTGTATATTTTTTGGTGATTTATAATTGAGTAGGGCAAGTAGAGGAAAGGTTGTAGCTGCATGTTATTGACTCCCCCAGGAATACAGTAGCCCTGTCCACTGATCTAGGCTGATCTAGGAATGAAAAACCAGTGTTTGAAATGGGAAGGCAAAAACCAGTAGTACTTCCCCAAAAGCATCATATGCCACATCCATGTTCCCATCAATCCCTATCTGTCACACTCACTTAGCCATTCTTCCATCCCCTCTTCCTTGCTCCATTCAGGAAAGGAATGCAAAAGGAAGTTTATAAACTCCACTGTAAGTTGAACCACCAAGGACGAGTTGTTTGAGGTGAGCCAAGGGAACAGAGGTATGCATACTTGAATGAAATGGAAGGAAGGGAAATTTTAGGCTGAATATGAAGAATTACATCTTAACAGTGAGGTCTGTTGAGTTGTGGAATAGTGAGTTTAACACTATCCATGGTGCTGTTTAAAAACAAGCTGGACAAAGCACAGGAGGAAACACTGATGATAAGAGTCCTGCATCCCAGGAAGATGGATTAGATAACCCTGGAGATCTCTTCCATTTCCATAGATTGACATGCTACTGTTCTATATGTTAATGTGCTCTAGTCTACGTGCTGCATGTCTGATGTGACCTTCTAGTGCAGTATCACAGCATGTGTTTCAGGTATTTAATGAATGTTTACATGGTAGCCTACATCACTACACTCTACATGTTTAATATTAAGCTAATACATTGCCACATGACAGGGGTTCTCTGCCTCCTGGAGCTTGCAATCATTCTTCATTTTTCTCTCTTTCTGACTTTCTTTTTTAAAAAAATTCTAACTAGCCCTTTTGGTTGCAGAGAGAACCTCAGAAACATGAACCAAAGGTAAACTGATGCAGCGATTCTGCCTGAATCTGCAGACAGTCTGGAACACTTCTCTGAGATGCATGAATGACCCCATTCATCTCCATTAAGGCCCCATGGATGGTGCTATTCTATGGCCACAGAGTTTGGCACTTTTCTGAGAGGCCAGGACTTTCAGCATTTCTGCTGTGGAATTTGCCATTTTGCTGCAGCTGGGCACTGGCGTTTTGTCTCCCTCCCCTGGGGAGACCTGCTGGAAGCTGCCTCTCGTCCGCTCCAGCGTTGCCTTATAGGAGAAGTTCACTGGGTTACAGTGCACACATCCTCCTTTTCCTACCTGTTCTTCCCTCAGCTGTAGATCTGCTGCTTGCAGTTCAGCTTCCCTCTCTGGCAGACTGACCAAAGCACACCCTGGAGTGCTTGTCAGCTACCATGATCCTCCAAATGAGTTGTAGATGAGTTTACAGAGGTTAGAAGGAGGGACCGTTGAACCATTTGGAGACCAAGTATCCATCTTTACAGAATAAACCCACTGAGTTTTTCAAGGAGAAGCTTATGAGTTTGCAAAATCAGAACACTGCTGATCATCAGATTTGGTGTCCCCAAGAATAGTGAAAGCTGCCTAGCCTCAGATAATTGGAGAAACACTGATTGCACACTCTGTATCAGATGTCATTAATGTTATATTTGTCTTTGCTGCTGCCTGTCAACGCCATTACCCTCCAGTAATGCAGTCAGCTGATGACAAATTCATGACCTGGCTGCAGATGTTCAAGAATAGCTATTTAGCAAACTTCAGGAAAGCCAGTATTTCTCAGTCTAACTGGATGAAATTACAGATGTGTTGTCTTCTGCCCAACTTTTTTCACTTGTTGAGTGAATGGGAATTATTTGTGCATGGGGACTGTCTGTTTCACTGTCCACTGATAGGATGTGCTACCGGTGGGGAAAAACTTGGAAACTTTCCAGCAAATAATTCTTGGAGCTGGCTTGATTTGGCATTGCTGTGCATGGATATTTGTACAGTTGGCTCCTGAGCTGTGATAGGAAAATGCTGCAGCCTTATGTATAGGGTCCGGCCCATTACACTCCAAGCATTTAGCAAAGCTTTTGATACGGTCTCCCACAGTATTCTTATCAGCAAGTTAAAGAAGTATGGGTTGGATGAATGGACTATAAAATGGATAGAGAATTGGCTAGAGCAAGGGGCTCAACGAGTAGTGATCAATGGCACCATGTCTAGCTGGCAGCTGTTCACAAGTGGAGTGTGCCAGGGGTCGGTTCTGGGGCTGGTTTTGTTCAACATCTTCATTAATGATCAGGAAGAGGGGGGAGATTGCACCCTAAGCAAGTTTGCACTTGACACTAAGGTAGGGCGAGTGGTAGATACCCTGGAAAGGAGGGATAGCATACAGAAGGACCTAAACAAATTGGAGGATTGGGCCAAAAGGAATCTGATGAGGTTCAACAAGGACACCTCAAGAACAAGAGTTCTGCACTTAGGACGGAAGAATCCCATGCACAGCTACAGACTGGGGACCGACAAGCTAGGCAGCAATTCTGCCGATAAGGAGCTGGGGGTTCCAGTGGATAAGAAGCTGGATATGAGTCAGCAGTGTGCCCTGGTTGCCAAGAAGGCTAATGGCATATTGGGCTACATTAGTAAGAGCATTGCCAGCAGATTGCGGGAAGTGATTATTCCCCTCTATTCGGCATTGGTGAGGGCGCTTTTGGAGTATTGTGTCCAGTTTTGGGCCCCCCACTACAAAAAGGATGTGGACTAGTTGGAGAGAGTCCAGCAGAGGGCAACAAAAATGATTAGGGAGCTGGAGCACAAGACTTATGAGGAGAGGCTGAGGGAACTAGGCCTGTTTAGTCTGCAGAAGAGAAGAATGAGGGGGGATTTGATAGCAGCCTTTAACTACCTGAAAGGGGGTTCCAGGGAGGATGGAGCTAGGCTGTTTTCAGTGGTGGCAGATGACAGAACAAGGAGCAATGGTCTCAAGTTGCAGTGGGTGAGGTCTAGGTTGGATATTAGGAAAAAGTTTTTCACTAGGAGGGTGGTGAAGCACTGAAATGGGTTACCTATGGAGGTGGTGGCATCTCCATCTTTAGAGGTTTTTAAGCTGTGGCTTGACAAAACCCTCGCCAGGATGATTTAGCTGAGGATAGTCCTGCTTTGAGCAGGGGGTTGGACTAGACCTCCTGAGGTCCCTTCCAACTCTAATATTCTATGATTTGGACTAGGATGTTTTGGAGGTAAAGAGAATGCCAGGACAAGTCCGTGACGAGTCTGTAAAATCTGTGAACTTCTCTAAGGACGAGCCCACTAATGCAGGTCCCAGTACTGTTCTGTGTGAAGAAACAGGCACTGGGCATTTGCAGCTCCTTTTCTACAAACGAGCTTGTTGACTGTCTCATGCAAAATTCTGACTTGCGTATTTAGCTCAGAGAAAAGGTAAAGATTTCCCCTTCTGAATGTGGTTCTGCCCCAGCAGAATTCGTCACTGAACAGATTTGGCTTACTCTGGATGCTTCTCGCCAGTTGTGCAATGTGACATGGGTTTCAAGATAGGTGTGAAGACTCCTAGGATTGCAAACAGTTGGGGTTTGGGACTACTCTGCCTTTTCCAGATTGCTAAATGAGGAGGAGGGAGATCATGGCTAGAGGGATGAGGGACCAGTGTACTTCCACTATGCAAAAGGATGGGAACTCTTGCCCTATGACAGTAGTACCTTCTGGAGGACAATAGCTGTTTCTGTGTTCTAGCTGCAATTCATTGCTCTCTTTGTGATACATGTGTAGTTAAGGCATCTCCTTTTTGTTTCCACTTGCTGCAGATTCTAAACTGCTCATTGAGATCTTTGCAGGATTTTCAAGGTGTAAATTCTACTGCTTTTCCTTTAATTCCTGCTGGGGAGATGAATATTTAATGAATGACTATGTATTTCAGTGGTGGATTCTTTGCCACTGCTGTCCCCCCTGCACAGATGAAAGCGTGGTGCATGTTTGTTATGTGATTTCTCTTTGTTTCTAGGATAAGTGTAGGAGTCTTACAAACTTTTTACCAGAACCTGCCCTGTTGGAGCTCAGAAGCCAATTGCTGCTCTAAGCAAAAGAACCAGCAACATAATTTAAAGACCCCTAAGCAATGGCTTACAAACACTTGATGGGAATATGAGGAGCTAAAACAAGTGACTGTCCCCTACTGTGTTTACCTAGCGAGAAAACATTTATTTAGGTATATTCACATATCACATCTGTTTTGCATTTAAATGGAAATATTTTCCAATGTTTTTAATGCCATGAATTGGGTTAAACATTTTAAAAGGTAATAACATAAAAAGGACACAGAGTGCCTGCTACTCACTGGAAACAAGTGAGGCATGTACACAGCTTGGGCTGGCACTCATATGTTCACTGTCTTCCCAGTCAATGGACTGGATGGGCTCATAGTGAATTTACAAGGATATTATTCCCAGTTCTGACTCCCCCTCCTCATGGTTGTGTTTGTCTCAGACTGAATTCTGCATCTACAGGTTGGAGGAGGAGGAAGCAAAAGAGAGGGGATTTGCTTAACAAGAAATTCCAGAGAAAGGAATAAAGATCAAGAAGGTGCTCTGACACCATATGTTTTACATCGGTGTAATTCCACTGATGGCAGTTGTTGTGACACTATATAAAGTGTAGTATGGCAATGGACAATCAGGCCATAATATTTAAAAGAAGACTATTTTGTAAAATATAGGAAAGCTACCAACTTATCTTCCCCCCACCTCCCTGCTACATAAACTTACCCCAGCCATGTCTGAGTTCCTGCTCATTGCTACTTCAATCAAGTTAGCAAATAATAATTTGATTATTAGCAACATGGAGCTGTCCCTGTGTATCTGGCCAGATTTACAGAACTTTTCATGTTGCTAAGTAGAGGAAAGAGGTCATCTGTTCAGGTGTCTTCCTTTGCCATGCAAGATTTCCCCTTTTTCTCTCCCTTTTTCCCTTCAGGAGATGTCTGTTTGCCTGCCTGCCACCTCTGAAATTCTGGGGCTTCTGTTGTGAAAAAGCCCACACGATATTTACTTTGTGCAAAGTTCAGTGTTAACAGATGCATGAATAGGGATCCTGGCCTGGCCCTTGTGTCATAGGCGATTACTTTCTGTTGTCACGTAGGACCGCAATGCAAGGTGCAAACAGTCCAAATAGTAAATCAAAATAAGTTGTGTGACACTAAAAAGAACATTAGACAAAGTCAAATAAGGCCTGATCTGATATTGGATGGCTGAAATTTGTTATGGAAATGTCTTGTTTTCCCTCAGACACGTTCACTTGAAAGATTCTGAGTCAATCCCACTGGTCTCCTCAGTGGATAGCTTGATGAGAGAAATGATGATGATTTATGATGCTGCATCCTAGCTGTTTCTCCCGTGCCAGGTTGCAGTCCAGTGGCAGGAGTCCTGGGGGACTCATTCCAGTTATCCTGGCCCCCTGCTGCTGCTGCATGATGTGAGGTGGCAATGCAAAACTCTGCAACTTTTAACTCTGCCTGATGATGCAGCTGCTTCGGCCTCCGTTTAATCTTCATTTAATAAAACAAGGTGTTTCTTCTGATAATGTAAATGTTGCCATTGCCTAAATCTCACTACCTGAACACAAAAGCTTTATATATGCCTAAATAATATGTCCCATTGTCTAGTAATAATTAGCAATTTGCGTTGTGTTCAAACATGTTTTTTCATCAATTCTGTCTGGCAGAAGGTTACCTGTAGGCTTCAGAGCTTGAGTGGAGCCTACATAGTCATTCTGAGGGAACCAGTTTTTCTTTTGAATACATCCATTGGAAAGAG
Source organism: Mesoclemmys tuberculata (assembly GCA_007922155.1). Taxonomy (NCBI): domain Eukaryota; kingdom Metazoa; phylum Chordata; order Testudines; family Chelidae; genus Mesoclemmys; species Mesoclemmys tuberculata. The sequence continues at coordinate 1,079,566 of ML675630.1, read as the reverse complement.
TCTCTGTGGCTTTGGAGTGGAATGCAGTCTCTTCCGAGAACAGGGCTAGTGTCATCCCCTTTGTTGGCCAGCTGCCTCATGCCCATGGCTCAGCCCCACACACCTGCCATCTTCTCCCTCTTTACAATCAGATGTGGCCACAGAGAGACTGAATGAATCACACAAAGTCCCCACCTCCCTCCTGAGCTCTTGGGAGTATCCTTTGCTTAGAATCAGTGCCCTACATGTGGGTCTGAGCAGATAAGTCATGAGGTAGCCATTTCTGCCCTATTCTAAGTCTTCATAGTCCTGGAGGTGCCAGTTCACTTTCCTAGAATGAGCAAACTTGTGTTTTCACACTGAAATCTTTCAAATCTTACCTCAAAGGTCTAACCTTGGTTATGGCCAGTCTGCTCCCACTTCTGCATTTCATCATGGGGCAAGGGAGGTGGACGAAGAGATCTAGAAAAATACAAAGCAAAACAATTAGGTTATCATCATTTTCTGTGTGCTTGCCTACACGGGGACAAGCAATGTTAATTCAGTTTAGTTTAATTCACTTTGTAAGTGAATTCAATCAAATTAAGGCCACTTTAAGTCTGAAAGAAGGTGTTCACACGGGGATTTAATGTACTTCAAATTCATACCTTGTACTTAATTCAGATTAATTTTCCTAGGTATCCCCAGGTAGATAAGCCCTGAGAAATAGCTCTCTCCAAATCTGCTCTTGCTCCTCTGGGTTTCATGCTGTTACTTGTCTAATTTCACGGAGCACAGGCATTTTCTTATATGTCAACAGCCTTTTACAGCCTGTGAGCCTTTTATAGCCTGTGAGGCTATATCAGCAATTAATAATAATAAACAAAAACAGACAGAACAAGGAGCAACAGTCTCAAGTTGCAGTGGGGGAGGTCTAGGTTGGACATTAGGAAAAAGATTTTCACTAGGAGAGTGGTGAAGCACTGGAATGGGTTACCTAGGGAGGTGGTGGCATCTTGTCGAGGAACCCAAACTCAGGGGTCCTTATTTACACGTCCGTTGCCCAGCGGATGGTCCAAATTAGCCAGACAGCAGGTTAGCAAAGTCAAAGTTTATTTCTTCACGTAAAGAAAGGTGGCCCGATGGTCAGGGCGACCCTCAGCATACATTTCTTAAAGCTTATATAACCTTACGCAAACAAGTCTTATACATCGCAGTTTTCATGGCAAAGGCAGAGACTAAGACAAAGGGAAAGGCAAAGGGCTCGTTATCTAAGAATATTTGGGCCCAGCACTTCTCTCCCCCCTCTATCTGAACAGCAAGGTCTTCCTCCACATTCCGTACCTACTGGCGCCCAGCTCTCATAACTATCTTGTTATGGTAATAGATTCTAAGTCTAAACATCTGCTAGCAAAGCACATTCCATCTTAGGCCTTGACAGCTGTCCTCACAGACTAGAAATCAGAATAGAAAAAGAGTCCATCTTTTCCCCCAGAAGGGCAGAGAGACTCCATATTAGTTTAACCTCCACAATCTCCATCTGTAGAAGTTTTTAAACTGCAGCTTGACAAAACCCTCGCCGAGATGATTTAGCTGAGGATAGTCCTGCTTTGAGCAGGGGGTTGGGCTAGATACCTCCTGAGGTCCCTTCCAACTCTAATCTTCTATGATTCTATGATATTCTATGATAACATCTTACATTAACCTAATGAGTTCTTTACCTGTATATCTAGATTCTCATCTGCAGGCCACCCTCCCCTTGACACCTCAGTCTTGGACATGATGCACAAATAGATGTTTCAAAACAAATATATTCATCAGGCATAAAACTGTCGAAAGCTAGTAACTAAAGGATACTTGAGCCTGCCCCTCCCCTTGACTCTGCTTTCCTTCCTGACTCCCAGTGCCAGACATGGTAGTGGCAATTGCCAATCAGCAACAAAAGCTTTTCAGGTAATAGTGTGTTGACTTCCTCATGGAGTCGTGCAAATGATGTAGGGAGTGTCGTGAAGCCAGTGAGGTGACTAACTGGTCTTGTTGGTCTAAATTCCATTTTCTGGCATTTGCCTTTCATTCTGTGCTGGGTGTCCTGGGTACATTGGTTTTAAAATTCCTAGAAAACATTCTTTATTTTTAAATACGTTACTTGCAAATTGCCAACTGTCTATTTGTTCCAGGCAATTGTGAACACAATCAGTAAAGCAAGTAGAGTTTAATTGCTCGTCTAATGGACAATGACTGATGAGGAGAAAGTCCCAGCTGTGCTGCACCTTTTGTTTGCAGAAGAGCCAACTTCACTGCAGCAGGTTTACTCACTACACTGTATTTAAAAAATGTTTCACAGTGAATATTTTCAGTTTTCCCTATGCTTGTCATTTCCATAATCTGTTCGTATCTGCCCCTCTAATGTAGAATCTCGTGGGGCTCTTGAGCCATAATTTTAATTCAGATCAGTTTCCTATGACAAGTTGCACTCCTATTTTTATAAGTTATTAATTTCAAAGACATGTAAGCCTTGCTCAGACTCAACAACAACATAATAATTAATATCCCTGTCATAAAATCACCATCAGACATTTGGGGCTTTATTCTTGCTTTCATTGCAATGCTGCTGTTCCCTGTTTTACATCCAGAATTCTGAGAATTCTTTTCAGTCAATATAAATCTCTTCTAGAGATCTCAAATAAATTCTTCAGGATCAGCCACATTTGCAGGCTTGCATCTAGAATAAATATATTTTGGGGAAGCTCTGCAGCTGTTTTGCAGCTTTACATAATGCACCTCTCACTGCACCACTGCAATTTGTCTGTTTTGAAGGCTAGACTGATCATAATAAACTAATCATTCCATAAAGTCCAGAATAGCTTTAATATCTTTGACAATTCACCCTCTCCTAAGTTAGATTGGTGATTTCTATAACAATTAATATATTGTAATAATTATTACTGACTCTATTAATCACTAGATGCCCTGAATCTTTTACTTCCATACAATGCAAAAGCATGAACTAGGAGATGCTAAAGTCAGAGAAAGTTAGATTATCCATGCAATCAGTGTCAATGTTCACTGTCATGATAGTTTAATTGAGGAAAAATGCTTTCTTCAGATTCTTCTTGGACCAACATGTATAATGGTAATTCTGAGAATATGAAACTGCATTCCATCTTCCAGTTTGAAACTGGTCTTGTTTTACTACAAAGCCCTAAACAGTTTCTCACACGAAGACCCTAAATTGTCAAGTAAGAAGAGAAGCAGAGGAGAAGTCCTGACTTTGTGTTTATTTCTCATACACGAATTATAGAACAAGCCCCAAGCTGTTTCATAAGGTCTATGGCAACTTTTGTTTTTAATATTTCACTGGCTCTATTTTACTCACATAAAGAACAGTCTTTGTCAAAACCATTTCATCACAGCCACTTACTAGACACAGCTGTTCACTGGAAGTGGCTGCCTCATTCAATTGTATTTAGGAACTTGCAAGTTGGGTTGAATACATAGTTCTTTGAATTCAAGATCTGAAACTGTTTTGTTGGCACTTTCCTGGCCAGTGAACTATTCACTTTGTTGCTTGTGTTTATTATGTATAAAAGTAAGGGGTCCCCAGTGTACCTGGACACCTTCCAAACTCTTTGAATCTAATTTGCCTGTTCCTACAGTATCTCAGAGCACCCCCCATTCCCATCCATGTGCTCTGACAATACTTCTCCTTTCATCTGGTGGTGACCTTGGTCCAGGCACCCTTAGTCCCTTCTGCACTTTCCACAGTATAGATCTTTAGACTTATTGTCTATTTGAAGAGTGTCCCACACATCCAATATATCAATTCAATGTACTATGTGTAATCTGTTGGCTTTCACTATGCTGTCTCTTGGCTCAAATTTTCTGGTATTTGTTTTTTGCTTCTCCTTTTAAGCTCTCGTTTTCATTTGCTTTTTAAATTTTCCATCATCTGTTCTATTTAGTCTTTAAGTAGTTCAGTGATATGTTGTGTCTGCAGCACTTTGAGATATTCTTACTTGCATGACAAGCTATGTAAAGAGGTGTGCACAATCTCCCTCTCCTTCCCCCCCCCATTCCAGGTCTTATCATTGGGTGACAAACCTGCTATTTTTCCAAGGCTGAATAACAAATAGGGCAAAACTACATTTTCAAGGTGCAATGTTTCGTTTTTAGAGAGGATTCTTCTTTCCCCATTGAATCCACCAAGAAGTCACATTTCTACCTGTGGAAACACTTGAACTTGCACGCGCCCACTGCAAAGCGTGAGCACCAATTCTCAAATTTGATCTTTCCTGGTTTGTTGGCAGTGAGAATTTTTTCACCCAGCTCTGAATGTTACTGTTGTCTTATGTTCAAGGCTGTATCACTGTACAGCTTCAATGAGTTCAGAGAGTGATGAGGCACAAAGAGGCCTCATGCAAAGGAACAATGTATATGTGGATAAACATTTTCAGATTCAAATTGGGTTTCTGCAGATCTAGGTGTCAAGATTTAGCTCTGAGTCCCAAGAAACATAGATTTTTAAAAAATCTGCCAAGAATATTTTTTAGTTCTTCTTGGTTAGCTTTCTTGTAATGTGCACTGTAACAATACTTTAATATAATTAAATATTAAATTTCATGTACAATCTAGTGGGTAGGCGGATGTACTGGTATGTTAAACTTTATGTCACCTGAAAATGGGTTTCAAGTACATCAGAGGGAGACTATCCAGCTGTAAAATTATCTGCTTTATGATGCTGCATCAGAGCTTTGGTTTCTCTTTTAATTAAAAACATACCTTAAAGTCTCGCATCTTCAGACAATCTTCTCTGTCACTGTTTTTTTTTTTTTTTAATTTACTGACAATGTAAAATGACACAATTGATCCAGGAGCTTTTGGTATTGTTCAAAAAGAAAATGCATTTGAATTAAAAATAAATAATTTTTCCATTTTGCTTGGTTAATCAAGATTTTGGTTTTTGTTGCCTTTTTATGTGGCTGTAGGAAATGCCATAGCAGATCAGACCATTGATAAAACAAATCCAAGGTCCCTGCACCAGTGATGTAATGTGATTGCTAGCTGTGACACTTTTGGGAAGATAACACCTTCGCTTCTCAGACTTGTTGTGCATCTGGCAATTGTCCAGTTCTGGGAGATAGGGAGGATCATAACAGACCTGCATAAGGATCATAACAGAAACATAAGATTTGCCATTGCAGATCATATTGGGTACAGTCAGGTTACACCTTGAAAACATGTTTGGTTACCCCAATCATGCCTGTCTGTACCGAGGTGAATTTCATGGGTTGCCTCAGTGCTTTGTGATAAGAATGAAGGATCATGTGCTGTTCCGAAGAGGAGAGGCAGTGTGGTCCAGTGGATAGGGCATTGGACTGGAACACAGTAGACCTTGAGACCCCAGGAGTGCCCCAGGGGTCGGTCCTGGGGCCGGTTTTGTTCAGCATCTTCATTAATGATCTGGAGGATGGGCTAGATTGCACCTTCAGGAAAGTTTGCAGATGACACTAAGGTAGGGGGAGTTGTAGATACCCTGGAAGGGAGGGATAGGATACAGAAGGACCTAAACAAATTGGAGGATTGGGACAAAAGAAATCTGATGAGGTTCACAAAGGACAAGTGCAGAGTCCTGCACTTAGGACGGAAGAATCCCAAGCACAGCTACAGACTGGGGACTAGGCAGCAGTTCTGCAGAAAAGGATCTGGGGGTTCCAGTGGATAAGAAGCTGGATATGAGTCAGCAGTGTGCCCTGGTTGCCAAAAAGGCTAATGGCATATTGGGCTGCATTAGTAAGAGCATTGCCAGCAGATCACGGGAAGTGATTAGTCCCCTCTATTCGGCATTGGTGAGGCCGCATTTGGAGTATTGTGTCCAGTTTTGGCCCCCCCGCTACAAAAAGGATGTGAAGAAGTTGGAGAGAGTCCAGCGGAGGGCAACAAAAATGATTAGGGGCTGGAGCACAAGACTTATGAGGAGAGGCTGAAAGAACTAGGCTTGTTTAATCTGCAGAAGAGAAGAATGAGGGGGAATTTGATAGCAGCCTTTAACTACCTGAAAGGGGGTTCCAGGGAGGATGGAGCTAGGCTGTTCTCAGTGGTGGCAGATGACAGAACAAGGAGCAATGGTCTCAAGTTGCAGTGGGTGAGGTCTAGGTTGGACATTAGGAAAAAGTTTTCCACTAGGAGGGTGGTGAAGCATTGGAATGGGTTACCTAGGGAGGTGGTGGCATCTCCATCTTTAGAGGTTTTTAAGCTGCAGCTTGACAAAACCCTGGCCGGGATGTTTTAGCTGAGGTTAGTCCTGCTTTGAGCAGGGGGTGGGCTAGATACTTCCTGAGGTCCCTTCCAACTCTCATATTCTATGATTCTGCGATTGAGTATTTTCCCAACTCTGCTGTGTGACCCTGGGCATGTCACTTCTCCTGTCTGTGCTTGTTTCCCTTCCTGCCCTTTGTCTTGTCTATTTAAACGGTGAACATTTTCTGGGGCATGACTTGTCTCTTGCAATGTGGTTTGTACAGCCCTTAGCCTCCTGGGGCCCCAATCTCAGGTAAAGCCTCTAGGTTCTATGCTGCTGCTACTGATATATTTCATGAGGCATCTCATGCTTGGTTTTGACAGGTGAGTGGAATGCCCTCAGCCTTCACTGTAGGGTGCCTCTGGTGCAGACCCAGAGCCTGTGGTCAGGGCGGGGCGAGGTCCTCTGCTGACGGCCCTAGAAGGTGCGGGCATGCGTATCTGAACTTGTGCATTCGCAGAACCGGAAGTGGTTTTATTGCCTTTGTTTTAGAAAATTGACATTTTAAATTAAAATGAAAACGCTTTAGTCAGAAAACAATTTTGATGGAAGAAAACATAATCTTATTAATTTGATAATGTTTGGTGACTGCTGGCTTTAGCAATACTTAATGACACTTGGCACTTCTTTAACCATTAGTGCTTTAGGGGCCTTAATGTTGACTCTAGAAAACATTGTTAGTTGTCCTAAGAAAGCTGGCCTTTTCCTTCCTCACACTGAGCCACATCGATGAGTCTCATGGAGTGTCACAAAAAAGTCCTCAAAGGTCACGCCAGAGTGAATGTTCTATTTTTCATGGGCACAGGCAGTAGCTGTAGCTGGGGATCCAATTAGGAGGGAAGAGTGCAAGATGGGAGAAGATGCTAGTTGGGCTTGGTTCTGCTGTCTCCCTGCTATGCAATAGTGTAACCCCGTTGCTTTAATTGCAGTTGCATCTCATTCTCACTGGTTTCAGTGAGAACAGAATTGAGCCCCTTAATATTTTTAAATTTCATTTTTATAAATTTATGATAAAGTAATGATTACCTTAATGGGGACAAATAAGGGTATTTTCCCTTCTTAATTTGCAGACTTTAATGAGATGGATAAGCCTGTACCTGTTCCATTATTGCACTGTCTGGAGTTCCACGTAGCTGGTCCCATCTCTTTTAAAAAGCTAGTGTTTGAGAAACATGATTTTAAGCCGTACAGTTGTGCCTGTACTTCATCATATACTAGCAGAGTTGTTGCCACTGAGTGATACAGATGACGGAAGGCCACTGTATTTACAAGTGAAATTATGTTGTATATTTTAAGTCCTACTGTAAATATAAGTGACAGGCTCATGCATCACTCTGAGTTACAATGGCAGAGACCGGCAGAGGGAGGATTAAAGTCTTCATACTGCAGTCTTATTTGTAGCTCTGTTTTGTCATCTTCATAGAGATACTATGTTTTCCTACTGACCTCCTCACAAGCTTCTTTGCCCTCTTGCTCCAGCCCCCATCATCCATTGAAGGACCAAGCTTGTGTCAAACCTTATCTCAGAAGAAAGTTGTTAAATTCTGCTCTGGTTGTGTCCCCTTTTCTTCCACCCTGGGAATCCTACCCCTTTTATGGCTTACACCTTCTGACTTACTGGCACCTAGAACTTGATGCACCCTAAGAGTGATGTCAGATGCTTGGCTGGCATCGTCAGCAGTGCTGTGCAATATATTACAATAATCATGTGCTGCCTAGCAACTATGAAGGAACTTTGTCTCCTGTGGATTCTGTTGACGAGAGCAATTTCCGCTGTGCAACTGGTGGATGAGCTGCAGCATCTCAGAAACATAGGTTTCTTGGGCTTTGACTAGGAGTTAGAATGGGTCCATCTAGTTCTATTGTTTTCAGTCACCTCTTGATTCTGGAGCCATCATTTTCTTTCCAGACACTTTCTGTCCTTATAAATAGTAGCCAGGGCATGTGAGCACCAGTTGTTGCAGTTCAACTTTCTCTAAATTATAGTGCTGCTCTGTGGCTGGCTGTGATAGGATAACCACAAAACTCACCACCTCTTAAACAAGGTGCACCAGTTGTTCTGCTGTATTAGAGTGTAAAAGTTAACAATAGAGAATTGGCCTTCTCCAAAGCATTGTTTCAGTGCCCCTGGGCTTGGTATGTACAAAGTTCTGAGAACCTTTATTGCCTCCATGACAAATCATCGTTTCTGGAACTACAGAAAGAGACTAGTAGCACAGGAGTCTGTTTCCAAAGAAAGGCCAGGCGTGGGTCCCAGGCTGAAGAGAGCAGGGTGGGTGTAAGGAACGGAGAAGAGACATTAGACATGCTTAGCGCTGAACTTGGGGATTCTGTGTGCACTCACATTTTATTGAAAATGGTTGCTTCAAATCATGGAAGTAGGCTTCCCCAGGGCAACATTTTAAACCTGGTTCCCTTAAGATGACCTCAGAATTACATGTGGTCGGATGCTGTCTTGCCACTTGTTTTCTTATGTTTCTAGTAAGCATGTGTCATTTATGCTCAGGGTTGGGGCAGGTTTGTTGAGTGCTTAGTGCAATATGTATTTATAAAGAAACAGCAGGAAAAAAGGCGAATTTATTATTAAAAATACCATCATTAAAGAAGGTGGGTAAGGCGTGGGCTATGTGCCTTTCATATCAAATCTGACATAGGTGACAAGTAAAATGAGTTTGGAGGGGCTCAGCCAAGTCCCTGGTGACCACTTGTTTAACAGGATTCCGGTTTGTGTTGTAATGAATGCTAGTGCTACATGAACATGTAAGTAGTTCCTAAGATGCTATGCGCGTACTCCTATTATTTGATGCTGAAGCTGATGTTCTCCTGAGCTACATTAGATATGTGAAACAAAATTAATGACATTTTACACACGTAATTGAGCTCCTAAGTGTCGTAAACCCAGTGTTTTATTTTACATTTTAGTGTGCAAGTGTTTCAAATCTGATGATCCTTCTTCTTTGCCTTTGAGGGAAGAAGGAGTGGTCTCTTTCCATCTCAACAGGCAGATGTTTCTGGTACAGCTAAGGGATCTAAACACCACTTTGGGATAAGGACATCATGTAGGGCTTAACAGCATCCTGTCTGAGGGTGGATTTTCTACAGCTGAGACCCTCATCTTTTTTATTGTTTGCAACCCTGGTTTATTCTTTTGTGACAGCCTCAGTCTAAGACTTCTTTTTGCAGGGGGCAGTTGAACATTTATGCTTGGGCCAGTGCAGCTGCCCCTCCCTGGGAGAGGGGCATGGTGCAACTAGTGCCTCACCTGCCCCCCTCCCCCTGAAATCACCAGCACCTCACCTGTGTGGGCTTGGGAGCAAAGAAGCTAGGTGGTGCCTGTCCTCCCTCATCCCCTATGGGTCCCTTCCCCCTTTCCCCACCCAGCAATGGCACTGCAATGTGCAGTTCTGCCCAGCTTTCTGGCCAGCTTCTTAATTTTACTTTTAATAAGGGTTTTATTGAGCTGCCGCCTATGTTTATGGGGAAAAAAAAACTGGCTTAATTCCAACCTAGATTCTGTCCTTAAAGACAGTGGTTTAATAGTGCAGGAAAAATTGCATTTTTTATTGTGAAGAAACATAGCAGCCCCAGAATTTAAAAAAAGAAATAGGTGAGAGAGGGAGGTGTCCATGGCTCCATAGTCCATGGAGCTATGTCTAGGGCTCCCTGACATAGCAGCCATCTGCCCTTTACAGGATGTACCTCATGCTACCGGAAGCAGCCTCAATCTCTATGGCCAATTTATTTATACTTCTTTAAACAGAAGGAAATAGAAAATAGCCACTTAGGCTTGGAATGTGTCTGCACCCAGGGATGGCATCCAATGTCAGGCACCAAACGCAGAGCAGTGTTAGCTTGGCAATGACAGCAAGAACATGTTGGAGTGGAGGGGAAAGACGAATATTGGAGAGGAAGGCTGGGAGCTCAGGGAGGCTCATAGGAATCCAGCTCAGATCGCAGCAAGGATCTCTCCAGTCCAGTCTACCCTCTCTGATGTTAAGCAGTGCAAAAGGCTTTAAAGGAAGGGTGAGAAACTCTGCAGTGTGTGATTATGGAATTACTTGCCCACAAGGGAAGATTTTTCTACCTCCTCAGTTTGTAATTAGGTTGTGCCCCAAAGCTGGATTGTTTAGAACCCTCCTAAACCAGATCATCTCCAAACGTCCATTTTTTAAATCTGTCTAATGTAGTGTTGAACATTCTCATCATTGATATGGATGGCTGATCCCTTTCTGACACAGCATAAGCTCTTACCCCCAATCTGGCTCCTTTATACCAGGTAAAAGGACCGAAACCGAAAAGGACCACTAAAACCCTGGCTGGGGAAGGGTTCCCCCAGCGAAAGCCCTGTGGAAGAAAGCAGTGAAGCAGCCTTCTGATTACCAGGCTAGCTGCACTATTGTCCCTACTCAGGTCTCACTGAGTACACCCCTCCTTCCCCTGACCAGTGTCAGGCCCCAGGCCTTTCTATCTTCTTGAGTGGAATGCCACAGTTCTCCCACTCTTAGACCAGGACTTGGGTTATGGCCCCCTGGGTATCAGCTGTGAAAACTTCAGCAGATCCAGCTGGGGTTGTGACCCCGTTATGTGATCTCTCTGCAGGAGCTATGACTAGTGGTTTAATACACAGGGACCACAGCTTTCTCCAACAGTCTTAAGAGTAGGAATACAGCATTCAGAGACATGGCTAAAAATAATGAGGGGCTTAACCACATGGAGCTTGCCTAGAATTCTAGCTGCTCCCAGCCTAGATGCTTTCGCCCTGCTTAAAAAGGGCCTGGTTGCCTGCAGCTCCTACCTCTCTTCTGCGCTGTGTTTCTGGCTCATAGCACGTGGACCACTTTCCATCTTTCCTTTCTGCAAGAGACATCTTTTACTAGTCAGTCTTTTGCTCTTTAGCATCTCAGCCATGAACTTTGCTGGAACCTGGAAGCAGTATCTCCCTGTAAGTCTCATTGTTCTCTTGGTGGCTTTGCAGGTGGCAGTGTTTTGATGTAACCCTGTGAGTTCAGGTAGGGTGCGATATGAAGTCGCACAGGGGAACAGAGTCACACATAATATTAATAAGAAAATGCAGATGTCTCCTGTTTGACATTCCTCCTCCCAAGCCCTGTTGTAGGGTGGGCCAGAGGCAAGGGCAGGAAGAGTGTGTCAGGGCAGGACTAAAGCATGCGGATATTCTGGGCAGTCCTTGAGGCACACAGGATGGCCATAATTTACACAGGCCCCAGGGAAATCTAAATTATGAGAGCCTCTCTAATCAGACCCGCTCCTCTTCCTGGGCTGTGAGTTTTGTGTGGCACCTCTGGGTACAGCACGAAATCTCGCCCTTGGCCTCAGTGATACCTTGTGACTCCAGCTGGTGAGAACTCAAACTTTCTCTCTGTGGGAGTTCTGGCACTTGCTTTCATCCTGAATGAAACCTCAGTTTCCCATGAAAAGAAATCTGATTATTTTAAAATATCAAACTGACAATTGTCAAAAGGATAGAGTTGAAATGAAGCATTTTGATCTTTTTGAAACAAAATGTTTCATGATTTTTCATCAAAAATGTTGATGAAATCAATATGTTCCTGTGAAACATTTTCATTTAGTTGAATCAGCATTCTCCAACAGAAAAATAGTCCATTGGACACTTTTCAACCAGCTGTACTGGTGACCACAAGTTTCACAGGAAAGAAGAGAGCAGAGAGAGTAAGAAAGGGAAGCAAGCAAGATCTATCCATCCACACGTTGGAAATAACTTCTCATTGGTTCTGCAGAGGAGGCTAGGAAATGAGTGTAATTTTTTCCATTCTTATCCCAGCTCTTGTTTGTTTCTATTTGCCTGTGTAATTTGCCTGTAGATTTGGACTTTGTGTCTCATTTTTATAGTGTGCTGTTTAGATACCCCACAAAAGGTGACTTTTATTAAATTGGTCCCCATCGAGTAACCTGTGCAGCAAATGGGGTGTGTTCTTCCTTGCAAAGGGAGGACTCATTGTTTGGGAAATCGAGATGTTATTGCTGAATAAAAAATTACTAAAACAAAAGATTGAAAGGACAAGTTGGGCAGCGCTCACACTCTAAAATGAAGTTCTGTTAATAGACCTTGTTTTATATCCACAGCACAGTCCTGCTATGCCTAGACTTCTCCAGCTCGAAGGACCTTGATCCTCAGTCAGCTCCTGAACTTCTCTCCCTGCTCAGTGTCTACATGTGCAAATGGGATGGAGAAGTTAATTTCCATAGATACAAATAAAGATAGTTAAGAGATATGGAAATAAGAGAGACTGAAATTGTTTCAGTAAAGTGTCTGGTCTAGGAGTATCTATTTCATTTGTTTAACAAGGTGGTCATTAATATTCTCTGTGAAACTGGCACAGCAGATACATGATTCATATCCAGAATGGCCTTCAGTTTAAATGAAGCCAGACCACTAAGCCATGGAATTGGAACATGTTCCTGCACATTCTTTGAACACGGATTTTAAATAGTTGCTATGGGCAGCTTTAGAATGCCAGCTACAAGTCAGTTTTCTGATTGGGCGTCCGTAATGATGGCCGACAATTACCAAGAGCTGGGAATTGACCAGGGCTGAGTTCTGGGCTTGTTTGTTCATTCATTTCTGAGCTTTATTTTCATCGATCGTCTGTGCCAGGGAGGGTTACATTTGTTACAATGGAAGCTGATGATGCCTGAGTCACGCTTACAGAAGTGCAAGGTCTATTGTACGAGATAATGGACTAGAACCATCTGGGATCTGCACCAGCTTGCATTGGCATGGTGCCCACTGTGGTGGAAAGTTGTCGGTGGGAGAATGGAGGACGATCATCAAAATGGAAAGAGCTGGAATCTGGGCAGCATTAGCCAGGGATGGGTGATGCTAGTGCAGCCTGGGAACGGACTGAATTCAGCATAGCTCTTTCCTGTGGAGCTCTTGGTGACACTGAAAATTGACTGGCAGAACGTTGCTTATCATCCCCTGGTTACCCCAGGTGACTTTCTTCAGGGACATGAGCAGCAAGGCTGGTGTAATTTGGGGCAACGTTCAGATTCTCAATGTAAAATATTCCCATTAGCTTTTCAGGATGCAAATTTATTTTGCATTTATGGGATGGTTCTGGGCTCTCCCTCCTTAGGTCTTGTATGACTCTTAATGTGTTGTATAATTTGGAGAAATCACCATCCCAATAAGAGCCAGTTACATGAAATGGGTTTCTACAGGATCCCTGCTCTTATTAGTTTGGAGAGATAATGCATTTTATATAGCCTGCCTGTAACTCAGGAGCCTGAGAACAAAGGGCCACTGCTCACTTGTGGTACAGCATGTAGGTCATAGACTTTGCATGGAGAAGACCTGCTACCATATCTAACCCATCTCCCTGCTAAAAGAAGAGTACTTCCTGCAGCTAGATTACAACCTCTGCTAGTGTTGTGCCAGACTTGCAGCCACTCAGGTAGGACACAATATTTATTTAAAAAAAAAAAAAAAGTCAGTGAGCCAGCATGGAAAAGCAATTTTATATCCCTAAATATTTTTTCTAAATTTTATTTAATGTACCTTTGTTGTATGTGATCCAGTTATAGCTGGGGACAGCCTGCTGCTGCAGAAAGTTACTGCATGTTAACTCGTCACTAAGTGGGGAAAAATTGCAGTTAGTGAACAGCCAATTTGAAGCTTTTTAAATGCTTGCCAGGTCTAGTGGTGGTAACTCTGACACTCCTGTCTTTTCCTAGGCAGTTACTTAAGTGCCCATCAGTGAGGCCAGGTGAATTTATCTGCTAAAGTCTCAGATAATGCTTTCACTTAGATATGAAACAAAAGAAGCTAGGTAAGGCAGCTTTCCTGTCCTGCTCCCAACACATGAGTCTGTTACATTCTGGAGTGGAAAAGAGTTCAAAAGAAACTTCAAAAGACTTATCTGGCTTTAAGACTAAGCTTGATAAGTATATGGAG
>ML675630.1:1017714-1061438 GCA_007922155.1 Mesoclemmys tuberculata | reverse complement strand
TGCATATAACAGCTGTCAGACCTATCCTATTCAGGAAATATATTTAATAACTTATCTCTTCAATAAAAATCATAATGAACAATGACCCATTTTGTTTTGTGCCTTGTTTTGAAGTCATGAAGTTAAAAAGGTTGGAAGGATTTTCTAAATACTTCTACATTATTTGTTCTTTCCCCTGTACCATAGGTTTACTAAGCAGACTTTTCCAAATGCTGCTGGGCAATTCACCTTGTCGCTTTCTCTTTTTCCCTTTTTCCCCCCTTTGAAGTCTCTCCCCCGCCCCACAAAAAAGCAAAAAAGGTAATCCAGCAGTCCGTAGGTCAGTGTCATAGCCTCGGAATTCAGGGGGGTTACTCTAAAGAATCCGAGGTGCCAAACCCTGACAGGTAACTATCCACTTACGGTGCAAACTTGTTTAAAGAATAATTGCGAGTACACAAAGTCAATACCTTTCCTAAATGCAGATGGTCTGATTTCCGGATGTGCTGAGGCAACACTAGCTCCTGGTGAAGTCACTGGGAGTTACAGGTGCTCAGCACCCTTGGGAATCTGGCCATACAGCTCTCATAAATGCATCTGTGCTTCATGGGCGCTATCTATTCCAGGATGCCCAGCACTGTTGTACCTGAGCACCAAATAAAGGGCCGGGTTCTGATATCTTTAGTCATATTTGGTTCCTTAGTCTATGGGTGGGCCCCATTGATTTTAATGGGAGTGTTTGTGTAGTTAGGTTTTACTTGTTGGGGCAGAGATCCTTAGCTGGTACAAATTGTCAGAACTCCATTGAAATCAAAGCTGATGATCTGCTGTGTTGTAAGTAAAGGTGGCAGAACCTAGCCCCAGGTGGTTTAGACACTCATGGAGTTGACTATACTGGACTCTCGGGTTTGGCAGCTTACCCCTGCCCTTTCCCATTGTGGTTGCTTGTAATAATTCCTTGTCTTGGTTATTGTAGGAAGACTTTTGCAAAGAGGTGAGTGCTCTGAAAATGGCCAGATATGGGCTCATTCTTATCCCTGTTTGAGAGAAGTGGCTTGACACACAAAGGTGTTTGCTCCAGATACTTTCTGGCTTTTCCTAACTTGTTGCATTTCTACTAAATGGCATTGTGAAATTTAAATTAGTACTGGACAAGTTAGTACATTTTGGATACTTCCCACAGTTCAAGAACCACTAATGCAGTGTATGCTTTTGATTTCAAATGAAATGGCAGTCAGGAGATCAGGTCTCTGCACTTTCTTAATTGTTACAAAGTTTACTTGAAGCAATTTAGTCCCTCCAACATGCTTAGATGAGAGCGGCAATATAAGGGCAAAGTGCCACTGTTGTTATTGAGTTAGCTCTTTCCTGTGCCTTGCTGCATCAAGCCTGTTTCTTATCTTCACTGTCTGTCGTCCGATCAGTATGGATTAATATTTCTCACATTATCGTGTGTTTTTGTTTAAACCAAAGATCTCTTCTTACTGTCTTCTAATACAGGAATTATTTCTCAGTCACTTTAAAAGTCTTGCTTCATTAACTTGGCAACTGTTTGGTAATTTGCAAAGTCACTTTCACAAGTTTTAATGCTGGCTGGTTGAGAGTCACAGTAATAAATGTATTACATCTTAATAGTGTTATGATTCTGTCTGAAGTGAAAAAATTAGAGTCTGTAATTAGCTCTGACCTCAAGGTAAGCCAGTGCCGTGTAAAAGATTGTGGAGATTGTGTGCAGATAGCCTTCACAATTTAGATGGTATTTCAGAAATGCTGTGATGATGTCTTCAGGCCTGAACTGGATCTTGCTCACTGTGAGTCTAGACAGGTGAAAGGTAACGTGGTCTTTTCATCCAGGTTACAGAAATGTGCTATTTCCAGTTTCATATTCAGCTCCCACTTGAGTAAACCAGGTAGATAAATGACAGGGGAAGGCAAAATTAGATAAAGGGATAGTAGACCTCAGTCAGTTGAGCGATTTTATGTATCTTAGGCATCTACTCCAGAAACATATGGGCAGACTAGGAGAGTAGCCTGTTCCAGGCAGCTTTGTCTTGTGTGTCCATGGTAGAAAAACCTCCTATAGGGCTTAGGTGTTTTAACATGCTCCATTTTTTTCAGGGAATGATTTATACATTTTTCTTTGGTGTCTGATATGTTTGCCTTCTCTTCCCAGCTATAATTCTGTGGCACATATCCTTTGGTCTAGACATTTTAAGGAAGGTTCTTGTACTCAGTCCTGATATCTTAAGCTTTCCATCAGCCTTCTTGCAGCATCAAACTTTGGTGATGGGTTAATGGAATTGAAACTGGATCTTAACATACCAAAATGGATAGCCCTGCTTTGAACAGGGGGTTGGACTAGATGACCTCCTGAGGTCCCTTCCCACTCTAATATTCTATGATTCTATGAAATGAGGCTAATCAAAGAATTTCACATACCCTAGGACAGTGCATTAGGCCTGGGCATGAGTACAGAAAGCAGCACAGCACCAGCCTAAGGAAATTCTGTTAAGCCATTTTCTCCCTGGCTTTTCTTTTCAATACACTGTAAGCATGCAGCTCCCACTATGAATTGTGCTGATCTCACTTACAACCATGTAAGATGGAATTTCCAGGGAACTTATGTGGAATCACATGTCTCTGGTGTTTGAATCTTATTGTTGTCTTAGTGCATGGGCACTTACGTTGGAGCTTCCACCATTTTTTCTTGTCATATGAACATAGACTACTGTAGCAGAGAGAATGGAGAGTCTGAGAACTGCACATTCCTGTTTGGCTTTACTGCAGCCCTTAATGTGCAGGTGATGCATTAATGGGATTGTTCTGTTTTGTACTAATGGCACTGCTAATGTATTGTAAAGATTTATGTGAGCTCTTTGCAAAGAATTGTGATGAAATGCACAGGTACCCATATCACCCACATCTCAGGGCAGAAGGTCTGAGACTATATATAACTGGATTCCTGTCTTTCCTTTGTTTTCTAAAATGAGGATATATGAGACACTGATCCATTCAACAAAGACCAGCTGTAAGTTCAGTTTATTAACTCTTGTTTTACTTGTCTGATTCAGTTTTTGGTCTCCATGTTACTTTTGTGCTGTAAACAGTGGTGCTTTTCTAAAAGTTAACGTAGATGTTCTAAGCAACGATTAATAGCAAAATAGATTTTGACATTTTGATAAGAGCTAGTTCATGTTGTTCTGTATTATGAATTTTTGATTCTAAGCTGTTTTGAAAAGCGGCTGTGAGCTTAAATCTTGTTTGTAAAATCTGCATATTGCATCAGTAGCAAAAACTGGGTGAACTCAAAGGTCATTTCATATACACTTGAAACAAGTGAGGATGAATGCAGAAATGTTGAATCACTGTAGTTTGTCAGACTACTGCCATTTGTGGGTGTTGTGATAGATACATAATGAATGTCTTGAACTTCTCATTCTCTCCTGTATTTGGAATGTAAAAACGTGGACCTTTAATGGAATGTGTTTTATATTCATGAAAAAGACAAAGTCCTTGCTACTTAGAAAACTTGGTTGCAAAATAAGAGTGAATAAATCCATCAAGAATCGTGTGACCTTCTATCATCTACTGTGAGAAAATATTAAAATTTGTATTTTAAATACTTCAGGATGCCTCTTAGTATCGTGGCACAAACCTGGCAACTCTCATGAATTTTCCTTTCCCCCCCCACCACAGCCCCATGAGATTCACAACTCAAACTTCTGAAGAAACCTCCCTCTGGACTGCTTGTCGGGACGAATATTAGTGAGACTAGCCTAGCCTGGAGGTGACATTGTGGGTAATCTTCCAAAAGAGACCATATAAATTAAATACAAGAAATCATTCAGGAAGAAAGGGCTTGGAGACTGAAGATCATTAGGAAAAGATATAGATGCCATTGGTTTCAATTCAGGAAGCCAACAGACAACAATTTATATAGAACGGAATTTGCTTTTACAGACCACTTTTTTATGGAATACTGGGTTGGGCACCAGGAGGGCAATGATCATGTAAAGCAAACCAAAATTGTCTTTCCCAGTACCATCAGCTATAGTTCACAAACACAATTGCACATCAGAACTGTGTTGTTTTGTTGTAGGGAGGATCATCAGGGTCCTTATTTACATTTTATTTAAAATTGTGTTCTAGGGAATGTTAACCTCCACACTACTGTTCCTTATTCAGAGGACTCTGGAATGGCTCTAAAGGACATCACCTAAAGAAAGCTGCATGCTCTTTCTGCACTGCAGTATCTGGACTGTTGCCCCGGTGGAGGACTTCAACACATAGCTTTTTAGCTCAGTCATAGCTGTAAGCACAGACCCAGACTACAGAAGCGAAAAACAAATATTGTTGTTACTGTAGAGTCCAATGCTGCTATGCCTTCTTCAACCACGCAGCACATTTCACACAACAAGAAAAGTAGGGTTGGCAGGTTTGACAATATGACTGTTCATGTCAGATGGTCATTAAGAAGTTCCATTGCCAGTAAGTTAATTTCAATGTAATTTCCTCCCATGGTTTCCCAAAATTGTTAGAAATTTCCTGACAGGACTTGCTATTTTTAATTGATTTTTTTGTCTTCTAGAATAAGGGAATTTTTTACCACTAACAAAGCCAAAACAGTATTTCTGCTCATGGCTCCAAGCCTATAGCATATGGTTTCCTCTTCTCTGTGTATTGGCAAAATACACAGAGCAGGTGACACAGAGCCAGTCCTTCCTCCAACAGTGTGAATACACACAATTGCTAGGAACTTCTAATGAATTCAGATTACACAGAAAAAGCTTTAGCTAATTGACTTCATCAGTCCATGCTGCTAATTTGTTTTAATTTTCCCTTTCAAAGCTGAAGCACGTGAAATGTGCAAAGAAGAATATTAATTCCCAGAAGTGATGCAGCATGTAATATGGAAGTGGCATGAAAACCTGCCTAAAGCAGTAAAGGTCACCATCAACACAAATATGTGCTGGATGTGGCACTAGTTAACATAATTACTTTTTACACAGCAGTGGAAACAGGAGAAAGACAAGGAAGGGGGAAAGGAAACAAACTGGCTTTTAAAAAGCAATTATAATAGAGTGAAATATTTGTTAAAATTTTGATTAGATCTGTAAATGTTCCTTCTTTGAGTCAACATCTTTTACTAAAATTGAAATGAGAGAGCAGAAAACGTATATAAAAATCATGGGGATATTTTTCACCTTAAAATAATTCTGTAAGTTTTAGTGAATGTGCATGAAGTCATTGAAGTTTGCCCTGAATTAACATTTTGACATGTACTTGCCCCAGCATTAACTGTAGTACAGGTTCAGTGTAGAAACCATTGACTCAATTCTCTGAGGACCATGGGAGAATTTAAGTCAGTGAGAACTGGAGATGCTAAGCACCTCATAGAAAAAGCTTGGCACATCTCAGGAATAGGATTTTGGACCACATAAATGAAGTTAAGGTTTTTCTTTTGAAATTGTGTTTAGCAATTAGTGTACCTTTCCTTGCCCTGTTTTGTGCAAATGTTTATCTAAATTAAGTGGCCAATATATGGTTTCAGTAGGAAATGGGTGGCAGCTATACATTCTTGGCATTAGGTATGCCAAAGGAGGTACAAATATATATATACACACACTAGTGTACATTATCTATCAATGTCTTTTTAATGCATCAGTCACCTTGATATCAAGGTATTTAATTTAGTGAGTAAATTACAGGGAGGAAATTTCCCTGGTGTGTGTGCATGTTTCCTTAACTCTTTCATTTAAAATTATTCGGCATTTTAGTTGTATTTATTATTATTATTATTTATTATTATTACATAAAAGAGGTTAAGAAAGCTCTTGGTGTAACCTTGAGCCATAGCAGAATTCTTCTGGCAGAAAATGTCAGGTGTATATCATAAGGTTCTGTGGGTTCCCCGTTGTTTGCTGGTGAGTTGTAGCTTGGAAGCGTCTGGATCAAGTATAACGCCATCAATTAATTTTTTACTGAAGAGGGTTATCCACCCAACAGAGAGCCATGAATAATTGTTACTCTTTGTGCTGACTCTGCTTATTAGTATTCCACTGTCAAAACCTGGACCAGTGAATTCAAGCAGAGGGAGAGCCCACAAAGACCATTCCTGGTCTGGCTGTTATGATCTCGTCAGCCACTAGTGTAACTCTGCTGCCTAATCTTGCAACTTCAATACTGGGCAACAGACAAGTGACAGTGATTGAATTTGTTTAATAAAAATGCATTTGCACTGCCTCAGTAGAACCATTTTGAATGAAAAACTGGCCCTTGAACAGATTATTAAAGTCATCAGCCTCTTATTTATTATGAGAAGAACTCAGAAAACCTCATCAGGGCTTTGGAATGAAAGGTGGATGGCAAAATTACAGTGGGAACACAAAGAATCTTTGGAATTCTAAATACCTTACCTCTAGGCATCAGTAAGCTAGAGAAAATCAAGGTGCTGTTATGCACTTGTTCTGAGGTCCAATTCTAGGCTCTCTAAATCTCCATGAAGAGGGAATGCTAATGAGTCCTGCATAAAGCACAAAAGGCTGTGGAAAAATGTGCTAAGGCTAAATTTAACATGGTCTGTGTCCTTGCAAGAGAGAGAACCCCAGAACTCATTCATTAATGGAAGCTCAGATTTTATGCTCTTGATTTTATACCCAATATTTCTTCAGCATTTGGACACATTTATCTGGATTGGTTGCAAACATTAAAATATCAACTTTATGCAAAGGAATTTTTCTTCGAGTAGTGTCCCTGTGGGTGCTTCACTTTAGGTGTTGGTGTTTCCCCGCATCATCGATCAGAGATTTTTGCTAGCAGTGCTCATCCGGGTCGCACGTGCCCTGTACTGGTCTTGTGGTGCCATTGTTGCCCATTTCAGTGCACACGACCCAACCTCCTCAGTTCCTTCTCAGCTGACCACGGCCTGAATTGGAGATTCTAGGAGTTCCTCACAGCTCATCTTATAGTTAGTTGTTTGTAGGCAGTTAGTCAGCTTCCCCCCCTCAGTTTTAATCTAATTTAGTTTTACTGTTTACCTATTTAAAAAACAATTTTTTTATTTTTAGGTTAAACTTACCTTAGACTAGTTAGCCTCTTCCATTACCGAAGTGGTGCACCATGCTGAGCTCACTCAGGCTCACTACGGCAAACCAGCCACTTCCCATGCACAGAGAACCAAGTCACCACCCAAATCAGCGCCAATAGCAGCTGAGACAGAGGCACTAGAGGTAATGGAGGAGAGCATGCAACGGGAGATATCATCACCCCCCCACAACACATCCTCCTCCCCAGATGAGGCCATAATTCCTCTGCCTCCTACCACCGCTGATGACTTTAAACAATTCCAGGAGCTGTTTAAAAGAGTGGTGGATAATCTAGCGATCCCAGTACAGGAAGTAGCACAATCACAGCACAAACTCTTGAAAATTTTGCAAACTTTGTCTTCCTCAAAAATCACCCCATGGATGATACCCTGATGGGAGCTGCCAATAACATCTGGCAAACACTGGCCACCATTACTCCCACCTGTCAAAGGGCTGACAAAAAGGTTAATTATGTCCCTGCAAAGAATATCTTTGTACCCATCCCACCGCCCCCAACTCCCTGGCTGTAGAAGCAGCCAGCCAGAGGCGTAAACAACAATACCAGAAGTCCATACTTCATGACAAAGATAAGACTTGACTTACTGGGAAGAAAGGTATATACTTCAGTGACCTTACAATTAAGAGTTGCAAACTATGCGTTCTTATTAGCAAACTATGACCACAACAATTATGCGACATTATCAGAATTTATTGAACACATACCAGACAACAAGAGAGAACAATTTCAATCCATATTAAAGGAAGGTCAATTGGTCACAAGGATGGCACTTCAAGCCTCCCTCAATGTTGCCAATACCACTGCCCGAACTGTTGCAACAGTGGTAGTCATACGTAGATCTTTGGCTACATTCAGCAGATCTGCCTAAAGAACTCTCATGGCGGTCCCTTGAGTCAAGGATGACATCTCTGAGGCTTGGTGAGCCTTCAGGTGACTGAGGAGCCCGATTCTGGATGCCCTTGTTCTTCGGCATATGGATGCACACCTTCTTCAGCATATGGATTTTAAGACGACAACTAAAAGGGGATAGTAAGCATACCTGTCTCGTATCGAGTTAAATTTGTCTGATCTACTTTTAACTCATCCATGCTGATGAATAACTATATTAGGAGAAACAGTTTATTATTAAAGGGAAGTTCATAACCCAACCATTTTAAAACACAAAATCATCACTACGTTTCCACATAGTCAAAAGCTTTTTCACTATCGAAACTTTAGCTGAAGTTAAATGACATTTTGTGAGCAACAGTGCAGACTTTTAAAATGTCAACATTTATCCACAATCATCAGAGTATGTGGCATACTACATCTTGTACTAAGAATAGAAAATAACTGTTATCTGGATAACACATGATAAATGAGAGAGGAGATTATTAAATCTTGCTGCTGAGTCTGAACTACATCTTGTGTTCCCAAAGCTGATTCTCTCTGGAGGTCACTAACGTGGAATATCTTCCAATCTCAATGCCAACATTTCTGTAAATATTTTAAACTCTTAATTATCAGTAAAGTTCTCCTGCTCACATTGAAGCCAATGGAGTTTTGATTTCTAATCTAATGTGTCTGTTACTGTAGTATGAAAGCATCATTGGTTTCAGTGGGAGCATTATCAGAGCCCAAATATGTCTAGAATTACAGCATTGCTGTGCCTCATGTTGGGGGGTCGTTATCAGAGCGAGACTTGACCTGAGAGGGTTTCCATATTTATTATAAAACTATTCAACACATTCAGTGATCTTGAGTTCATTTCCCCTGAAGAGATGATAGTCGTTTAACTTCTTAATGCTCCCTCCTCAGTGTATTTCTGTTCTTACAGGTACTAATCACTGTCATAACGTCTCTTGCTTTCACTGGATTTTCCAGCAGTGTCTACCAGTTTAGGTTGTTAATTTGGTATCCTTTGTCATTATGAGCATTATCTGCAAATGTTAAACCAGTTGCATTATCTCAGTAGTAGAAAAATCAATAACATAACTTAACCTAGGTGTGATGTTGTTATAAGGTTAATTATGGTTAGTTAAACATAAAGCTCTGTGTTCTGCCCCCAGTGCTGTTTAAATCACCAACAAGTAAATTACAGTTCCCCTCACACACGCTTACACACGCTTAAAAAATTGAGGTACATATTCTGCATCTTTAGAGTTAAGAATACTTTCCCTTTACAAAATCCATGCTTTTTAGATTTGTTCATCCATCAAAGAGGTGAGAGTTCTACCCAAGGAAAATAAATCTGATATCTAGGGGGAACACTGTCTTTAAGTGGGAAAAGACTCTCATATTGTTTCCCCCAAGCAGACTTCATTTAATACCTGAATTATTTTGTTTAAACTGGGAACCTTATATCAATTTTCAGTTGTGATGATTTAAAACTTTTTAATTTTATACATCACTTCATAGGTAACCATATAAAAAGGGCAAAATAATTAGATTTGTATTTTTATGTTTTCAAATCATATAGTTCATATGAAAGCTGACATTTAATCTTGTTTTCTTGCAACTGTTTGGGTTTGACATGCCAATGGTCTAGGAAAGAGATCATCTGATATAGTGATAGAGGTTGTATTTGTTTTACTAACTTGTTAAAATAATTAGGAGAATTGGTATCTAAGTGTGGTAAATTGAAAAGTAGACTTGAAATGCACAGTGTTAGGGTTTCATAGTACTAGATAATAAACTATGTAGAAGTAGGATAGAAAGCAGCAGCTGACACAGTTTGAAGTCCTTAATGTTTTTGGCCACCTCAGTATTCAGGATAAAGGTAGGACAAACCCTCATGGGCTTTGGGAGGACTGTTAAGTGTTTTGTGTTCATGTAGGATGGCATTCCCTGTCACTTGGAGCATTCAGTGATGCAAGCTAGCTTTTGGGGAGAAATGATATTGATCTCATTGTGCAAATTCACACCCTCCCACCCTCAAAAAAATAGTTTGAGGATCCTTTGATTAGGGCACTGCTAGATGTTAATGTTCATGTCTGAGCAGGGTTTACTGCCATGACAGGGGATTTATCTATCAACACAAATCTCAACAGAAAAAGCTTTAGGAAGCTTCACCTCTTTAGGATTAATGTGCTAATATCTGTCCAGCCCAAACTTGTAGGTATCATTCCACTTACAGTCGGAAATTGTGTGTGTGGACCTAAATCATGAATCTGAGTGTTACAGAAAACTGTGCTCCTTGTTAAGAAAGTGAGTCCTGCATCAGGATGAGATTCTTCCTTTCTGGCTCTTTATTGTATTTTTCTTTAATTGCACAAAAAGTGATAGCTGCAGAAAATACAAAGAAAATCAAAAATATACCAAGGTGTGGATTCATCACCATAGATGCTTTACATTCTGGAGCCTTTGATAGATCCTTAGAGCTCATAACCATGGGTCAAGAACAACCTTATCCTGTGAACTCCTGAATATACAACAGGCTTTGCCAGCCTAAATAGTCCCCACCATCTATGGGATCAGAGCAACATTTATTGAAATGGAATAAAATATTTCTACTCAGCATTTCTGCAGAGAGAGAAAGTCAACGGAACAGGAGATGCTAGGCCAGCCTATAGTGTGCTTTTCTGAAATGTTCTGTAGAAAGGAGAAGTCAGGTTAGTTGTTAGGAAAATCATTCTAATTCTAAGAATAGTTAAATTCTCCCATAAATCTCAGAGGAGATTGTGGAATCCTCACCATGGAGATTTTTAAGGTCAGGGATGGTCTAGGTTATTGGTTCTGCCTCAGCACAGGGAGCTGGACCTGATGACCACTTGAAGTCCCTTCCAGCCCTCCATTTCTATGATTCTTTGATTTTTGTCTATGAAAATAAACAGCTCTATTTAGTTACATGCAGGATCACTTCCACTTGATACTGAGAATTTATCAACTCATTTTCTGTCAGCTTTCTGGATGTGATAGTGTCTCTCTGCAGAACTGTCCCTTGGATTACTGAATCTGCCACCTCAGGAAAATATTACCTGACTTGTCTGCTTTTTCAATATGGACATCACTGGTACTTTTAGGTTCAGTGTAGGTTTTTCTCCTGTAAGAAGACCACCATCTCCACTCTATTTGTTATGCTGCTTATTTTAAGGAGGGTTATTCTTGTTTGTCTCCAGAGAAAGTATCAGTCTTCAGGCATTGGTTTTGTGGAATGGTCCATGCAAAAAGATGAATCCTACATCATGCCCTGATTAGTGACAAGGTTCAGGCCCACCTCAGTGTCTGTTCGTAGAAAGTTCCACAATCTGCCACCATGAATTACCTGGATTCCATGTGCTGATAGCTACCATGTCCGGTACCACTCATTTGCCTGGTGTTCTCAACTGAGTTAGCCACTGAGAGCTTTAAAGGTTGGCACCAGGACCTTGAGGTGCATCCATAACTGGATGAAGAGCCATTGCAGACTGCAGAGCACCATGTGATGCTGTCATTGATCTGTCTTCCTAGTAAGCCATCTGCTTTGTGTTGTACCATGAGAGGTCTTCCATGTTATTTTCCTGGTTAACGCCACGGGGAAGTCATTCTCTCTCTTCCCATGTGTACAATACTTGCAGCTGGGTATCATCTAGCTTCAGCCTCCTGAACCAACCAGGACAATAAACACATTAAAATTAAAAACAAAAATAAAGCAGTTGCCTGTGATTTGTGCCTGTGTATCTGAGCGCAAGTGCACTCTGAGTTCATTGATCCTTAAATGAAATCTCTGAGTTCTGCCTTGACATTTGGTCAGGGGGTGAAATCCTGGCTTGGCTTCTTCTACAATATCTTAATCACCAACATTGTTTTTCCAGCTTATATTTTATTTTGTCCTTTTCTTTGAGAAATGCATCCAATAGGAAATCCTGTTCTTCCCATTTTCCAGGGCTCAGATGGTGGGCATGGTCCTTTCAAAACAGTGTGGCTTTGTTTTCCTGTCAAGCTCTACCCCCAATGCCTTGGAACAACAGTGAATGTTCAGTGACCTGCTACACAAGTAGTTCCCTCTCTTGGGATCTAAAATGAATCCTCCTTCTCCTGGTATGTGAGAAACTGAAGGACATCTGTCACCTAAGTACTTGCTGTAACATCATGAGATGAGTTAGCAAAAGTGACATCTGCTTGAGCAGTCTCATTGGATGCAGTTGCATAGTATGACACTCGGAAGTCATACTATTTCTGGCTACTAAGCACAGATGGTAGCTCTCTCCTATTAATGGATGCAGTAAAAAGCATAGGTATTAGATTACAAAAGATCTTTCCTTCTGCTTGTGTTTGAAACTCAGATTTAAATACACATTTGGCACAGTCTGCCTTGAAGTTAGTATACAGGCAAGTAAGCTGATAACTGCATTGCATCTGTGTACAGTGTACACAGCACTGTAGTATTTTCCCTTCTAGACTTACAATATTCCTAAAAATTCACGTCAGTGCTGCTTTTGCTCATCAGAACATGGGACATGCCTACTGTAACTTTACAATGATCTTTCTAAGGCTTCTAGTCTCCCAGGAGAATTTACTTCTGTTGATCCCATTGGCAGTGAGCTTGGATGCAGTGAAACTCCCTTTGTAGAGTTCAGTTGGATAAAAGCCCCAGTTCACTTCTAGCAGGGGCCATTTACAATTTTGGGTAGAGTGAAACTCAATTCACAGTGCAAAGCCAAATCTAGGTACTGTTGAAATTAATAGGTGTTTTTCCATTGTCTGCACTGATGCCTGGATTTGGCCCAGTAAAGTTAATGGTTTTGAGATGATTTTATTATAAGAGGCTCCAGTGTATTGGGGATGCGGAGGGAATAGATCTTTGTCCTTGTGACACTTTGAATTAATCAAGATTAAAATGTGTCATACAATAATTTTATATAAAACATCATAGAAATGCAGGAGAGCATGGGAACAATTCTGAAGGCATCTTATTATACAATGCCTTTCCTTGAGGCATATAGTGAAAGGGAAGTTTTCTGAGTCCTATGTCTTCTGATGAACAATAAATTGGAATGATGGGATTAACCATATGATTTTATATGGTAGTTATTAGACTGAAAATTTAGTAAAATGCCTCAGCTGCAACTAGTGTCCATAGTCGTCATCAAGCAGAAAAAATTATGCTTTAAAAATAAAAAGAAACTGGAGTACATTAGTTTAGTGTAAAGAAGTATTCATGAGAAAAGGTTAACAGCCGTAATGGAATCGTAATCAAATTTCTTAATTATTTCCCATAAATCTAGTGTACATAAAACTACACAACACCCTTCTTCAAATAGCCGCTGTTTATAAGTGGCTTGTATGAAAAATAAAGTCGCTTTGTTACAGGAAAGTTTCTAAAATAAAGAAAAGAAAGGTTGAATTGAAAGCATATTACACAAATGCCAGTGGAGGATGCATGACAGGCAAATGCTATCCATGTGCAATCAAATCTAATAATATCCAGCATTAGGGGATTTTTATTTTTGGCAAGGATGCACCAAGTATCTGATTTTTTTTTTTTTTTAACTATTTTAAATGTCTTCTACAGTAGCATTGCTGAGGTGGTAAGTGAAGGGCTGTAATCACCCAGTTGTAACATGATAACAAGTAGCGACAAAAGGAAAGGGAAAAAGGAATAAAGCAATAAATACCAGGTATTTAAAATACCATTCTCCCACAGTATGTTACTTATAAAGCAAATACCACAAGCATATATCTTAATGTCCTTTGCATACTGTACTAAATTTAGAAATTGCTGGTGCAACCTATGATCTTGGGAGGGACACAGAAGTTTAAAAAGGATTCTTACTAATTTGCATGGCCTTAAATCTGGGTACATTGTTGCTTAAGAGTTAGTTCAAGTTAAATTCATCTGAAAATAAGTAATTTCAATAGAACAGTTAATCATAAATACATCCAATATCATTTATTTAAGGTCAGAAATATCATCTGTTGAAAAGGTCTGAGAAAAGATGAGGGTTTGGTGAAAACAATTATTGTTTATCCTGTAATTGATCATCAGTCTTATATGAAACCTATACGTTTTTGGCAACTTTATCACACAATGCAGCTACTAATCCTAACATAGGTCCTGGACACTTAATAGTGCAAAATATCCCAAACAAGTGGCTGTTTACATTTAGATTTGCTTTGTTTGCTTCTTTGTTCTGAGTTTGTGTTTTTGTCTTGGATGGGGAGGGGGAAGGGGAAGGATTGAGAAGCTGTTGGTTTATGTGAGCAATTCTTTTAGGTTGTGACAACTTTGTATTATGGTAAGCGTATAAAAACAATAACTGGGATAAGATGAATAAGATTAAAACAGTTGAAATGTTAATACTCGTGAGTGCACAAAATCAAATATTGGAATGAATTTTTTCTATGTATAAGTCACCTGTTTAACTCTTAAAGTAAGCAGCCTACGTGCAGTATCTTGTTGGAACATTTGGTCACATCGGTATGATAACACAATTCCATTAAGATGTATAAAGGCAATTTGCAAATACGGTAAGCATGGTATTAAACTATAACCAGAATAGAAACAGAGAATGCAAAATATTTCAAAATATAATTTCCTGAGCCAAATCATCAGCAAGTGTCAGCTGATTGATGGACACTGAATTCAGAAGTTTGTGTCAGCTTCCCTGAGTTATGCAAGCAGTATACAGAATATATCAGTATTAAGAATGCTGGCTATTCTGAATATATATTCTGACTATTGGCTTACCTGTACTTCATATTGGAGTATTCTGATTTAAGCAGAGACTTTATGTGATGACTTTAGAATGTGAAAATGGTAAGAGAGAGAGAGAGCCATTTTAGATTTAAAATACTTTAGAACGAGTCAGAGTTATTGTACAATCAGTCAGAAGTATGCCATGGTGAGACAGCCTTAGGTGCTGCTTATGAACATGCCATGTGTGTGTTGCACTCTGAAATAAAAAATACTGGGATGACAAATTGAATTGATAGATACCACCTTATTTTGGTTTGATCTAGATGCCAAATGTTGTGCAGAGGTAAGATTTTGGGAAGCTGCCATGCCAAGAATCATTTAGTATTAGTTATGGCAAATAATATAACATTTTTCATGATGTATATAGGTACTTGTCAGTCTGGTATCAGTAGCTTACCCAGGATAAATATTTCATTTACGTCAACCTCTGGAAGAAAAATACAAATAAAATATGTTCCCCTTCCATTCACTAAGAATAGTTTAATTCTTAACTCTTAATTCTCTAAATGACATTATGGGCCTTTATATTTCGCAGACCAAAACTAGATTACTATGTTCTACTGGAATAATTTGTGTTCGTGAAGTCTAATTGGGAATATAGAACAGATTTCCTCTACAGAAGGCATGATGTGGTTATTTTTCCTGTCTGGGATACCAGTTAATTGCATTGTCCTCATTAACTGGTGTCACTAAATTGATATGAATAAATTGGTACCATCTTGATGGGAGGGAGGGGCTCAACTTTTTTGGTGAAGTTCTGATACAGGCTTCAATTCAGCTGGGTACTTAAGCCTGTGCCTACGTTAAAGCAGAGAAGTAATAACCCCGTTGAAATCAATTGACAGATTGGGACTGCTCAGGTACAGAAAACTAGGCATGTGCTACGCTGAGGCTGCAGTCCATAAAACTCCTCTGTTTCAAAAATACAGCAAACTGTGTCCCTGGGAAGGGGGAGAGACTTTCCCTGAGCTGCGAGACCTGGTTCTCTTTTGCTCACTTGCTTGTTCCTGAACCCGTATGAATACTTTGTCATGACAGCTGCTCAGTGTGGACTGCTATGGGGCCATGTACTCCAGCGCATCTTTAAGTTGGGATAGAAATCCAGTATCACTGTCTGAATTAAGATGCAGAGAAACTTCACACAGAGTTTTATCCCTATAAACAGCTGATATGGCTTGGCTGGAGGTGAAAAACACCTAGGTGCCTCAGCCTGATTTGTGACAGATTAAACATCTCCTGTTCAGGGTCAGCCCAGATTTCTGTATATAGATAGTATTAATCAACAATCAAACAAGAGTTTGTGTGTAAATCAACATTTTTAATTAGATTGCAACATTGCATACAAATATTTTGGACTGTGGAAAAAGAGCCCTCTGTTAGCAGCACCCGGCTCTCACCCAATGTTTTCATTAATGCTGTGCTCATTTTCATCAGCTTTTTGCTTTGCTCATCAATGAGCTATGACTTTGGGTTTCTATAATTGCATTTTGACAGGACTTCCAGACTGGAACTTACATGCTATGTAATGCCCTGCACTGAAATAGGTTTCCCCAGTGTTGATGACTTGTGTGGAAATAGTTTCTTTCAGGGCAGGGGGAGATAAATATTTTAAAAATTGGGGTCAGGCAGAACCTGGCTGTGAAAAACTGAAATGAAAGAAAGCATCTTATCCCAGGAACCCGTCTGGCCTCCCTAACAATGATGCCAGCAATAGTTACACAGGAGTCCTAGTGGAGCTCAGCTGAGAAGACCCAGCACATTACAAAGTGTTAAACAGAAAGCCCAGTCGAAGCTCCCTAACTTGGCATAACGAGCTGGTTGCATTTTCACAAGCCAAAGAGATGTCACCCTATTGACTTTCTTTTTTTCCCCAGCAAAGTCAGGTCAAACGTGTTCATTTTGTTTTCTGACAGCTGCTTCTGCTGAGATATTTTGTGCATGGCATGTGAAATGCAGAACTTGTCTTCGGTTTTGTTTAGTCACTGAATGCTTATTACCAAGCTCTGCACTGCTCTGTGGTAACCCAAGCTCCTTCCACATTTGCATTGCTTTTTAAAACTGATTTTTCAGGTGTTTGGAATGCACTATGGAAGTTGGCAGACAGTGTCTGTATGGAAGGTTTGATATGGAGAGAGAGGATTGTTCATATGGCCAAAGTAAGATTCATGTAAACATTAACACCAATTTTCCTGAAATGCATCTGGCTTTTATCAGCATGTCCAGACTGTGCAAGTTCATTCCTGCCCCTGATGTGTTGGGTCGGGCCCCACAGTGCCACATACTACTTGAGGTTCTGTGCTACAAGGGCTGTGTGAGACTGGATTTGTTCCCATAATTGGCTGTCTTCTTCTCTAGCACTATTTAGAGTAGGCTTATAAAGCAGTTTCACAAATATCATTAACCCTCAAGAACACTCTGCCTTACATCACATGTTGTACTGTCCTCATTTTACAGATAATAAGATAAAGCACAAAGTTCTTAAATTGCTATGTAACTTTGGGCATGAGGGTGGTGTCGGAGCTGGGACTAGAATCCAAGAGTTTGAATTTTCAGTCCTCTGCTCTGTCCACCAAGCTATACTCCTCCTGTGCTAAGAGTAAGGGCATGTGGCTGCTCTTGGGAACTCAACTACATCAGACAAACCATTCTCCAAACTGGATACTCAGGTGAATGTAACACCCTGCCCATAGCCTGGAGACAGAGTCCTACCCATTCTTAAGTGAACAGCAGTCACAGTAACTAGATTTCTGTATGTAAATTGTAGTCCTAATTAGTTAAAAACTAGTTGCAGGATTATTCCAATAGAGTCATGTCTGCAGCCTCTCAATATTGCCTAGCTCACAGCACGAATTGCCCAATTTGGAAGCTGCTGCAGAAGAACTAGTTCTTCAAAGAGTGGTCTGATTATGAGTTTGTCATCCTGCATCTCGTTGTGTACTCTTACATGGCTGAACATTTGGCTGCGATTCCTTTTGATGTCTCTCCAGATGTGTAGAACAAATTGAGGTCTGTAACCACTATTCTGCCAGCCATTTTGTTGGCTGCAGTGTTGGAAGTTCATTGACTGTCAAAATGTAATTTAAATTTTGAAGTGGCTCCCAATTAAAATTTATAATAAGTTGTTGTTCAATTTTCAAATATGTTCTGATTTTATAATGTCCCATGTCATCTGCAAGCTCTCAACTAGCTAAGAGAAAACCAAGAACTTCTTAGGCATTTTCTTGGGTTGGCAGGAAACCGCTTTCTTTTCCTCCTCCAAAACTTTCGTATTCTACAGTTGGACCCCCTGAAAATACCTAATCTGACATCGTAATCCGCTTATTGTCTCCGTTCCTGGTACCATCCTAAAGGACTGTTTCTCCTCTTCGTGTTTGTCCAAGTTGCCCATTGCTGGTCAAGTTCCCTAGAGCAGGTGTGCACCAAGGGCCAGGCACCAAGCCCACTGAAATTTAGAGGAACCTTTCTATTGACTTTAGTGGGCTTTGGATTAGATCCCAGCCTGAATACATCGATAAGAATTTATAATTACATGCTGCTGTATACTGAGAATGCAGGATTATTTTATGTCCCAGTCCTGCAACTGACTTCAGTGCGGTTCTGGGTAGGTGAAAGGCCTACTTGTGCTGAACTGATTGTAAGATTGGAGCCTCAGGTTTTTGAACCTTGATCTATAAGATGTATAATGATGGACTACATACTTCTTAAAATAACTGTTGTTGTTGGCCTATTTTTGCAGCATGGATATTTTAGTTGTTTTTATCTCAAATTAGTATAAATGACTGACATTTTGTGTCAGGTTCATTTACATCTTTGTGCAGGTATATCAGATAATTCCATGTGAAGCTTCTGGATCGGATTCTTCTTTACATTAATATCCCTTATGTCACTATGGTAGTGTAAATGAGCCTTAATGTGGCTTAAATTTTACTTACCATGACTTAAAGGGCTAGTTACATTGCTAGAATGATATAGATGGGCCTTGGTATAAATGAGAATCAGGACCTCTTACTCCAAACTGTAAAATATGTGATGGAAAAATGAGACTTCCAGGTTTCTAACACTTACTGAAAGTGGAAACAAGGTAGTTGGAACTTTAGCATAGTCTTATTGTCTGGAACATCTGATTTTTCTCTTCCCTAAAGTGTCCCCTTAAAATAGTTTGAGTTGGACAATAAATTACAAAAAACTCAATTTGAATGTTTTTAAACCTCAGAGAACAATTCACAATTAATAATTTAATCAATGAATTCAGTCTCTCTTTTTTCTTCATAAGGAATTGCCACAAGCAGATGGCAGGAATCACATTTATTTGTTACTTTAAAATATTTAATATTTTACAAATGTTGTTTAACTCTGTAAGGAGCTGTCCAGCATCATTCTGTGAGCAGGGGTGCTAGAACTGTGGGGGCTTGGGCTCTGGTAGCACCCTCTGGCTTGAAAATGATTTCATCATATACAGAATTTACAGTTTTGTTCAATGGCTTTCAGCACTCCCACTATACAAATTTTTCCAACACCACTGCCTGTGAGTGTCTGGTATTTGTTAATGAAGCTTAATTGGTTAGCTGCAATTGGTAAGATTAGTCACATGGTATTGTTCCTCCTCCTTGATTGGATGTGCAGGCAAGGACTTCTGGTATGAATTCTCACCTGTACTAATTCAATTTTAAATTTGTACAAATATTCATGTGGATGACTTTGAGGTTCACTTTCTATAAACCTCTTTTATGGTAAAACTCGATTGGCAAAATGTTTGTGAAATGTAACACACAGCACAGCCATAGCAGTTTGTTTTAAAATTGTAGCAAATAGTGCCTGATGGTGTTTTTCAGTGAAGTATTTACCCAGTATAAAAATAAAGTACTTTTGTCTAGCCAAGAAATAACCCCATCTCCACACTGACCAGGGGAGAATTTTGGTAGCTATTGCTTTGTTCTATCTCTCTCTCAGCAGAATATTAACTGCAGTGTGAGCAGATGCTTAGAATGGATAAATTTAGACAGGTATATGTAAGTCACATATCTGAATATTTGTGATTTTTTTTTTTACAGTTTCCCAAATGTTAGATTAATATCCTGTCATTTTTCCAGCAAAATTATGGGCAGTGTCTTTCAGTGTGTACATCATTTCAGTCTTTGAAGGCAATCTCAATTTAAATATGTTTTCTACATATGATCCTTTACATACATTTATTAGTGAAGCAGGATTATTTCCTGCTGCTTTACAGACATGCCTTGAGGATTTCTTTTTAAAGCCATCCTAAGATTTTGTGTAGTCAAAAGGAATCTGAAAGGAAAGACAGCAGGAAAAGAACACCTGTTGCATTTCATGTACCTACAGTACATTAAAAGATACAAAAGATGCAGTTTCACTAACTGCTCTCAATGGAATTTATGGATTTGCACACAATACCTCAACGGTGTAAAGAAATTTGTACTGTATTCAAACTAATGAATCTATCTAGTTCAGAAACTTCTCTTTTTGAAGAGGGATTCTTGGAGCATTGTGGTCTAATTGTCCAGCTTCATGTTTGAAGATTTATTTGAGTGATCTCAGAGGTCCCTGTAATTATTACATAAGGGCTGTTGTTGAAGACTAATCCCAAACAAAATTAACCATGCTTAATAGCATTTATGTTGCAGAGTGCATTAGATATTTTTCAAGTTGAATTATAAAAAATGTGGTACTGTATTTCTTCAGTCTAGGGGAGGACAGATGAAGGCTCTGATATTGTAGTTTAGGTTCTAAAAATATGTGGAAAGGATAAGATTTCAAAGTTTGCTCTGTGCTCTAGAAAGAGTTAAACAATGGTGGAATTTTATGTAAAAGAGAAAATATTTTGTATATTCTCTCTCTCCACCCCCAAAAAACTTCATCCATCATCCCTGGTTTTGTAGAAAAAACATGTTTTCTTGGAATCCAAACAATGCACCCATAATGGGATACAGAGTTAAGCCTTGTTAAAATAAGTTTTTAAAAGTTAATTGGAGCCCTAGGACCTTGAGATAATGACTTGTTTCCATGGAGAGAGCAATCAATAACTCGAAACGATTGTTAACACAAAGAAAAGGTTTGGAAACCCAATAGCTGAATTTGAAAATATAGATCAAACA
This sequence comes from Mesoclemmys tuberculata, assembly GCA_007922155.1. Classification (NCBI taxonomy): domain Eukaryota; kingdom Metazoa; phylum Chordata; order Testudines; family Chelidae; genus Mesoclemmys; species Mesoclemmys tuberculata. Next base: position 1,040,585 of record ML675630.1, on the reverse strand, counting down.
GGGACTCTCCTAGGTGCAAGTGATTTATATGAAAACAGTTTAAAGCATTCACCAGCTGTAAGAACTAATTTTCAATAAATCAAACAGCATCCCCATAGGAACAAGAAATAAATGAGGGCAAAAGAAATTGCTAAAGGTTGTTGCGCAATAAAGAGATGGGTTCTAGTTCTCTTAAAATTATATTTAAATGGACAAAGTTGATTTAACAGTCTTTTTTCATGTCTAGTACTAAAATTTAGGTCTATAGCATGTCATTATAACAAGAAATTATTCATCAGAAGACTTTTAGTATTTCATGTGCATTCCACTTAATGGCAATTTTAATATCCCAGCTTCAGTCCTAAATCATTAGGAAGAAGCTTCAATTGCTTGGTATACTGAGAAGTCCATAAAAATTGTTTCTAGAAAATTTTCATATCTGATGTAGAAGATAGAATTATCAACATCTGATATTATCTAGTTATTTGAAAGAAAAAATGTCCATGATACTATTGTTAGCCTGCCAGTTGCACTAAATATATAGCCTTGGGATCCTATAGGTTTCCAAAAATGCATTCTTATTTAGTGAGCTTAATGACAAGGTACTAAAACCAAATTGACACAAAAGAAAGAAGATTGTTTTTATGGTCATGTTAGGTAAGGGAACTTCGTGTTCCCTTTCTGAAGGAGTAAACACCTGGTGTAATTTCTTTAGTAAAAAATAAAATAGCAATTTACTAAACTTCAGAATTACTTGAATAGCAGAGATCATGAAAACCCAACCACTGACTTTTGAATTTTTCTTTGGAACGGTTCAGTTTTACAAAGTATCTTACAATGGCTTAATCTTTGAAAGTGAAATCTTGACGCTCTGGATGTCATTGGGAGTTTTGCCATTGATTTCAGAGTGCCAGGATTTCATGCTGAGTGAGAGAAAAATAATAAAGGGAGAAAAAAGGAGAAAATTTAAATCATGAAATGTATTTGTTTGATTCAAATGTCTGATCATATGCCCTTCTAGACTAGGGATTGTGGAGCTTGTTGTACACGTTTTATGTTATGTGATCACAAAATTAGGGATTAAAAGAGGAATTTTCAAAAGTGCTGAAGTAAGTTAGGAGCACAAGTCTAACTGAATGTCAGTGAGACTTGTGCTCTTAAGACTAAGTGTTTTTGAAAGTCCCACCCTTAAACAATTTCTAGTGGGTTTAGATTCTGTAATGGAAATACCCTAGACACAGAACTCACTGTATACTTGGAGTGTGATCCAGTGCTCATTGAATTTAATGGAAATCTATGTACTGACTTCAGTGTGCTTTGAGTCGGTGTCCTAGTGCTTAGTAACTACTATAATTGGATACACCAATACTCTCAGATCATGGGCCCTTGTTATATAAGCAAAGCACATGAAATTCATTCACATAAGCAAAATGATTAAAAATTACTAACCTAGAAACCTCTGCAGAAAATTTTCTAAACTATAATGCAGAAGTTTTATACTGGTGAGTTGTCTTCTTTCTGTGAGGTACAGATGTTAGGTTTCATCTTTAACAATCATCTTATCTGGTAAACGGAGGCAGAAGCACAAGTCACAGACTGGCATAGAAAGTGCCCTGGTTTTGCCTGAACAAGTTCTGGTAATAAGATGAGCTGGCTGGGAAGTGGAATTTCTGTCCTGAGGGAAATTCTGAATATTTGAAATTTTGTTTAGTTTCAAATCAGAATAACACAGCAAACCCTGATGTTTCCTGCAAAAGGGCATATTCTGATTTGGGAACATACTGGAGCCCTGATCCGCTGTCTTGGAGTCTCTGTGTTCCACAACACTGTTCCTTTTTCCTGTGTTGTACCCTGAGGCTGTAAGACCTGAGTGGGGACAGAAACCTGTGGGCTGAGGACGAGAAGGGTGTTGGGATTAAAATGATGGGCTAATTCCTGGGCTGACAACGAAAGGGAAAACACTTGCCACTGTGACCACTCTTTCTGTTGAAATTTTCATCAAAATCGACATAATCTCACAGAGCATTTTGATTTCAACAAAACAGAATTTTCCTGCAGAAAACTGTTCAGTCACAATGTTTTTGACCTGCCGTGTTAACAAGAGCATAGTTAGGAGCAGAGTTGATAGGCCCAAGAGATGGAGAGATACTGTGTGAATCTTTTTGAATTCACTGACTGGCATCAAAATGTGGCACCGTTGACAACACTGGTCCATTTTTCTTTCCCTGAAATATGATTCTTTATTTCAAACATGACAGTAAAATAAATATTTGCTGAAAAACAAAAGCCATAAATTTTAGTTTCCCTGCACTGTTCCTTATTCTGTCTACTAGTTAAATCGAGCAAATGCGCAAAGCAAAAAATAAAGCTCAAATTTACATGTTTTTCAGGATCATTCATAAAAATGGGACTTAAAATATAAATAAAACCTTGTGATATCAATCAGTTTTATTATTCATTTGAAAGCCTGCCCTGTAGCTGCTCCATCACTCTCCACCTCCTTTGTGTCTTGGAGGCTTTTGTCGGGACCCATAGGCAAAGCTCTGACATACATTCTTCAAGGAGATGCATGTAACTTCTTGGCAGATCTCATCAGGAAAGCTGTGTTGATGACTATGGATTTATCCTGGGCATTGTTAGGTAGATGATGGAATGTCTGAGCTGCTGCATCCTCCCATAGCATTTTGCTCCTCATTCACCTGGTGTTCCGAATCTGTAATTCATTTCCAATTAAGGTAAAGAAGCGAAAGCACTAGATAAGGGTTGCTCCTCAGAGTTTTTGTGGGGAGTGGGGTGGGATTGTGTCAGTATGTAGAACATTACATGTTATATCCTGCAAAGTCTTGGAGGGGTTGGGGGCAAAGTGGAAGACATAATGGTGTATATAAACCTATGAAAAGTTTGGGGTGAGGGCAAACCAAGGTCTTTGGGGGCAACTGCTCCCATCTCCCATAGCAAATGACGCCCCACTGTTCTCCATGAAAATCTATAGTGGAAAAAAGTTTAAGACCCGCCTTTTCAAGCATTTCAACACCCAGCCATCAGGAGGCATTAGTCTTCTCTACCACCCCTTTGTATTGTACTATTAGATTAATAAACTAAGGCCAGAAGAGACCCTTATGATCATTGCATCTGACCTCCTGTATAAAACAGGTCATATATCTTCCCCAAAATAATTCCTAGAGCATATCTTTTAGAAAAAATACATTCTTGATTAAAAAACTCAGTGATGGAGAATCCACTGCTCGCAAGCTATTCCAGTGGTTAATTACTCTGATGGTTAAAAATTTACAGCATCTTTCCAATCTGAATTTGTCTCACTTCAACTTCCAGCCATTGGACTGTGTTATATCTTTCTCTGCTAGCTTGAAGAGCCCATTATTAAATATATTTGTTCCTTATGTAGGTACTGATAGACTCTAATCAGGTCACCCATATCCTTCTCTGTGTGAAGATAAATAGATTGAGCTATTTGAATATATCAGTATAGCCATGTTTTCTCTTCCTTTAATCATTCTTGTGGTTCTTCTCTGAACTCTCTCCAATTTATCAATATCCTGATAACGAAGAATGGCCATACTGGGTCAAACCAATGGTCCATCTAGCCTAACAGTGGCCAATGCCAGGTGCTTTAGAGGGAGTGAATAGAATAGGGCAATTATCGAGTGATCCATCCGCTGACGTCCAGTCACAGCTTCTGGAACTCAGAACTACTACATAATTTGCTATTGAAATACAATGGACACATAGGGCACAACTTGGGAAGCATCTCTGTTTGGGACAGCATTTGAGTACATGCTTATGCCCATTGAAGCCAGCAGGACTTAAGTGCTTTCTTAAATGTAAGCATGTACATAAGTGCTTTTCTGGATCGGGGCTATAATAATGTACTGTAAAGACAGACTTAGATGAATGCCAAATTATCTGTAATTTTACAGCAGTGGGCCTTTTTATTTTAAAAAAAATATATGGCAGTGACCAAAAGTAATAGTTTCAAAAATTAAACCTGCCTGAGAACATCCCCAGCAGTTTGAGAATTGCTCAGCAGTTCTATACTGCGCTTTGCATTGGACATTTCTCTTTTTAGAATTTTATAGTAATCTTATAAAAATGCTTTATTTTGCAGCACATAAACAGTAACATGGCATAAATGCTAAATTTGTGCTGATGTTCACGTCAGTAATTTTTTGTTAGAGCTGGAGGTAATAACCTTACTTATTGAACAGCATTAGTTTCATTGATGAACACTGAGGCTACATACTGGAAGGAAGAAGCAAGGCTTAAGGTTTTGGCCTACTGCTGCTATGAAAAGGAGTATCTGGACACCAATTAATGGCTCCGTGATGGGATTAGTCCGTGCATTAATTGCACCTTTAGATAAAAGTGCTAAGCCTGTTATTTTATACTTTGAAAATATTATCAATATGGAATAAATTGACTTTCATCTTAAATGCTAATTATACTTAATAGTGGGGACAAAAAATAGCCAGTGTATTTACATTTTCTGTGTGACTTATATCTGTCCCTAAATGGGTGAGAAGAGTGTGGTCACTGGACTTTTAATTTAATGATATGTGGAACCCAAAGAACAGGCAAGCTTCTGGCAGACATAATTCAAGCTTCCTTCTGCTGCTGTATAATAACCTCAGCATTAACTAGAGAGTAAAGCCTTAAAGGTGAAGAGTAATTCAGTGTCTGCGCACCATGAAATATTGCCATGTCCTCACAGAGACTTCACCTTCTGTGAATTTGTGTCCAGTGATTGTATTAGGTTGTTTGTCTTTTATTTGTGGCTCTGCTGCAAGAAGCTGAACATAAAGCAGGATTTTTCCCCTTCAGGGTAAAAGGCTAGTACTTATTATTTGGCGGGCGGGGGAGTTATGTTTTTCTTTTTGATATACTATCAGCCAATAATACGACTGTGAAAGGCAGCCCCACCACTCAAAGCCCCCCACCAGAGTCCCAAGGAAAAGTGAGTTTGTCTTATTTTTAAATGAGTTATGGATTATGCATATGGAAAAGAGCTATGATTTTAAAAAGCCATTTTCCATGGAGAAACTTTAATGAAAAGTTTGACATAGTATAGTGAAATGCATGCAGCTACAAAAGAATCCTGAGGATGCATGTAGTGCAAAGTGTGTTCATTTATTTGTGCAATGTTGTAAGACGGAATTGTGTGTGCTGGTATTTATTTAGCCATGATTGAAAGTTGTGACTTCTGCAGTCGTTAAGTGAGATACCTTGAGCAATGAACACATACGGTGCCATTAAAATTGCTTGAAAGCATTTTTGTCCCTCCAAAAAGATCTCCTCCCCCCACCCTGCCTCTTCAGGTAAAACTGTTGAATGCATGGAATCTTTTTTCCCCTCTCTGAAAGAGCAATACTAGAAGGATCAGACTTTGGATTTCCATCCCTTATAAGAGGGAGAAGGCAACAGTTCAATCCAGGCTAAGGGGAATTCTTCAAAGTCAGAATGCCTCTTTTATAAAAGTAATTAATTTTCTAAATATTTGATATGGCCAAAAAACAGACTTTCCTGTGTGCACTGGAAAGTCAGAGGGCGTAAGGCGCCTTTTTAGTCCCCTGAGTCAGCTGTGCACAGAGGAAAGAGTACTCTGTAGGAAGTGCTATGTGCCTCCCAGCCATGATATGTGAGCAGGAGAGGGCAGAGAATGGGTATAGTCTAGGCTCCATCCCCATTTTCCCCTCCTCCCATGCTGGTTGGCACACTGGGGAATATATGCTGTACCAAGTATAGAGCCAGTGGAGGGTATGTCTTTCCTCCCACACTCCCTCCCTCTTCCCCCAGCAGGAAAGGACCAAGAAGACAGATTGTGACTCTGAATCACAGTTTCCTTTCCATCTTCTTAGGCAGGCTAACAACATGTTGCCCCTACACTCCACTTGTGGCTATGCCACAACTGACCCCTGAGGTGATACAGAAGAATAAGAGTAACTCAGTCTCTTTCCATGACTCCTAATTCAGTGTGTGCACAAAAATGCTGAAACCCAGCTGGCAAAGGAAAGGAATTGACTTACCCTCTTTTGAATGACTGGTGTTGATGTAGCTGAACTTTCCTTTTTTACTTTCAGTCTAGGACTTGGAGCGACAGTACCAGTTTGGGATTTTAATCTTCTGATGAAGCCAATGGTACACTGGGGGAAATGTCAAGGCAAATGAAGATTTATGGAAGTGCGTTTCTCAGTGGAGAAATAACTTCTGTCATTAGGTTGTTTGTCTTGAAGTACAAGAAATCAGAAAGATGCAATATTTCTAAAATCTCATTGTCAGTCAGAAAATATCACAATCAACAATCACCAAGCATCCCTCTTCACTCTGCATATGATAGCTGCAGTGCAAGGGCTTAAAAAAATCCAGATTGCACTGGAAAAAGAAATTAATTGGATGATTTACAGGAAATCTATCATCTAGAATATTTGATAGCACTTAAATAGAGCAGAATTCTAAAAGATAAAATGTCTCTCTTGGAATGCTACATGACAAGGGTCTGGTCTGAATGGAAGCACTTGGGAGTGCTTGCTCTTGGCAGTTCTCGCCATTCACAAATTCAGCCATCTTTTTTTGTATTTGTTTTAATTCCTGCTTTTAGAACCCCTATGATCACCCCTTTCTTTGGGAGATTGAAGGAATGGAGAGGCTAACTTTCTCTGCAGCAGCTGGCTTACTTCAGTCATGGACACTGCATATTTCTTCTCCACTTGAAGAACCAGAAAGCAAATGTTGGTGTCCTAGGTGATGGGTCTTTGCTGCCAGATAAGTTCTGTGGGACTCTGATATTGTCAGACATGGGAAATGGATCAGATGTGATTTCCATCTAAATGAACCAGTTCAGTGACATAAACAAAAAAGATGATGCTTTTAAGCAAATCCTCTCAGTATCAGAGATGAGGGAAATAAAGGAACTGCACCACGCCTTCAGATATCAGTTGGTTTTGGTTGCTTTTGTTCTTAACGCAGACTATATTTCCTAACATAAGCAAAGTGCTAGATGGAGATTGCAGCCCTACATGAGCACAACATCCTCATGGCTGTCTGTTTGGTTTAATCAAATACAGTAGGGTATTTTGCAGTGTTTACTCAATCTTTTCCATAATGTACACTACTACATAAAATTGAAATCGTCTTGTGAACCATTTTAGCTCCCCGCCCTGAATCCATAATCACCCTGCAGCATTCTGTTCCATGCTGTCTTGGGGTAAGATTTTCAAAGGCACCAATGGAATTAGGCGCTCAGCTCATCTCAGTATCGGAACACCTTCCAAACTTAAAGATGAACATAATACATATGTGGAATGTGGTTGAGTTAACTGTTGGAATTTAAACTTTTTGTTCTCTTTGCCAATTTATTTCAGCTGTAAAACATTAAAATTTGCATTAAGATGTAGAGGAAATGGTGAAAGGCTTCAAAGAAGTTGTGTTTTCACTAAAAGGATTTGAAGAAGGGCTAGGCTGGTGCTAAAGGTATCACTTATGGCCTTGGTTTCTGAAATTGAGTGTCTGGTGACTAATTGCCACAGGCTATGGGAAGGGAAGTTAGTATATTGTAGTGGAGTTGTACCCGCTTACGCTGAAGTCAATAGAATTGCACCTATTTACCCCACAGTATAACTTGTCGCAGTATAGTTATTTTCTGCAGCTTTCCTGAGCTCAGGTTTCTTTAGTAAAATACTGTAATAGGTTGTAGTAAGGGTGTTTTCTGTGGACTCTCATTATTTCCCTTCTTCTGGAAGAAATTGGTAGAATTTGATTTTCTTGCCATATTATGAGACATCAACAACAGTGCTGAGGTGGTGGAAAGGCACAAGAAGAAAAACATGCACATATTTTGCACCAGTGTGAATGTTGAAAGTAGAAATATGATTTAATGTGTAGAGTAATCAAAGCTGGCACATGATATCTTGATTACATGTCATCATGTGACAGGCCTTCAGGTAGCAGGCTAGCAACACAGACTTCCATTTGGAGACAATGATGTATAAACACAGCAGAACAACTAACATTGTAACTTGGAGTTAACACACAAAAACCTAGCTTCTTTATTAGGACCTATTGGAGGAAAAGTTTAATTAGCTGTATGGAAGCAAATCAGCCCTCTGATATCTGCTGGAATATTTCAGATGCAGAATGACGCCCTGCTGAGGAGGGGTGATGAAAGAGAGTGCTGAACAGCCCGCACAATCCAGAAGATGTAGTTATTTGCTAAAATTAAATATTTGGAGAATGCTCAGCCAACAATGCTTCTATGTTTTAAGTGTATTGCTGTTTCAGGAGAGCAAATGAAAGCCTTGTGGTTACTGGCACTTTCCCTTGTACCCAAATCTCAGACACCGTGTGACTTGTTGCTCTGTTGAGAGCAGATTGGAAAGCTTAGCAGCAATGCGTGAGATCTTCAGAGGTGGTGTCACTCCTACTTGTATCTTGATATTTAAACATATTGGTTCTGGCTTAGGTACCACTTCCTGAAAACAATTTGCTCTGGTTTGGACATGCCAGTGTATGCTGCTTATTTGCTGAGTCTCCCAGGGTTTTGAATATGTTTGTTATGACAGTGTTAGAGAGCATGCCTGAAGTTCTCTGAAGCGCTGACACAGCCCATGTATTTTATTTAATTTAGGGCTGATGCCAAAATGATTGATTATGGTTTGTAAATATCACTGTTTCATTTGTTTACCTGTACAAACTCTGGTCTTATGCAGTCTGATTTACATTATGTTCTCTAATATAGCAAAGAGCAATCCATTATTGCTCATGAATCTAACCTTGAAGTGGAAAAGCCCTAACTGTAATGAGGCCTTGAATCTGAAGGAAAAGATGCTGTTTCCTTATCAAGCACAGGTGGCAGTGCCTTGACAACTTGCACCACCTGAAAATCCAGCAACTGGAGATCAAATGGATCCTGTAGGTTACAAACCCTAGAAATAAACCTTGGAAACACCCCAAACACTGAAACTTGGGTCACAAACCTGCATTTGTGCTTTAATTTTTGAGAGATTTTAGCAACTAATATTGACTAACACAGCAAAAATATTGAGAAACTAGACCAATGAATGAGAGAAGGCTCGTTCTTTAAATTGTTACTTTGACACTTGCTCTAGAATAGATACCAGTAATATCAGTCGGCCAGCATAACAGGGCAATGTTTCCCTGAGTTGAGCAGTTCCAGTGTATTGCTTTAGATACAAACTTGGGGCTGTACTTTGCAAGATCTTACTCATATGAATAATCCCATTGCCTTCAATAGGACAGTGAGGATTACTCAGGTAAATAAAGGCTTGTTGGGTCACACTCACACTTAGTCCTAGTCTTCTTTTCAACTGTTGTACAAAACATGTTTCTCAGGATTAATGCAAGGAACTTGTCCTCTTCTTATTTTAATTTCTCTTTCATTCAAGTGTGATCCAGAGGTAGTACAATGATTTTATGAGAAGCCCATGTCTCTTTTTAGGATCTCCCTTGAAATCTTCAGCTGTCAGTTTCTGCATCAGTAGTTATGGCCTTTGGGAATGGAAATTAATTTCCTTATATTATCCAAATACCTTCAGTTGGGTTCATGTATCACCAGCCCTTGAGTCTGCCTGCTTGCTCCATTCTCCAAGACTTAGGTTGTTGTAATTGTCACAATCTCTCTGGCTCACAAGAATGAAGCAGGATGGGAGGCAGTGTGGTGGGACAGCGAGGTATACCTGAATGCTGGGTTTGGTAGATCATCCAATGGATGACCTGGGATTTCATCTATGCTTCAGCCATCGATTTCTTCTTGTTGAAGTAGCCACTCTCTTGTTCTGGAAGAGCTGGAGCTTACTGGAATAGTCTTTATCTCATTTTGGCTCTGGATCAGCATGAGGTTATTGCTGGGATTGTAGATGGCTGTTGATTGTGGCAGCATCCCTTTTAAAAACCGGAGACCTGATATTTATATTTGCATGGTAAAGAATTGAACTGCTCTGAAAACCTTTCACAGATGATTGAAATAATTACCTGCTGGAATAGTAAATGGGCAGTTTTAGAGACAGAACTTTCTAGAAAAAGGATTTGGGGTGACCTTCCACTCTTGTCACAGAAAACCAGAGTCACCGTTAGCTTGGCAATATTTACAGTGCTCTCTGTCTCTTGAGCTTCCTAGGCAGTAAAAGGTAGTTTTCCACGAAATGATATCTGACATTTGCTAACATTTTATGTGACAATTTAGAAGAAACTGGTTGCATTAAACAGCCTTATTAATATTGCAGTAACATGATTAGGGGAATATCCTGGTCACCTAGAACAAAGAGCCTTTAATTTACGAGCTCAGTAGAAAGACTATTTACTATCCAGGTGTGTTTGTGTCTCATAAACACGGTAAGGCCATGTTTCTTTGGCTTTCATTATCCAAATACTAGAGCTTATATAAAAAAACAACAACTGGATCTTAAAAACAGAAAATGGACATGTATAAATTTAATTCCTGCCAACTTGGCTCTTCAGCTTGGATTTGGTACGTTTTGAAAGTACCCCTGGTTCAGTTTAGCTGCCAGATCTATTGTCTGTTGCAGTTTATGCCACCATTTGTTTGATTATTCATGGCATTTCATGCATGGATTGTGGCAAACCCAGTAATGGTAATAGCTTATAAAAAGCAAATGGAGATGGACCCATCCCTTAGCAAAAGTGGTCAATTGCTAGAACAGTTACGCCAAAGTGATGTCAGACCTGAAAAACATACATTTAACTTAAAGAATTCCCTGTAGTAGAAGTCTTGGGAAATGCTGAAGAGCTCATTCACAAAATTATTTCGTTGAATTCCACTTGATTTTTATGTACTTTAGTTACCTCACAGGGGTGTTCTGAAGCTAAATTAATTAATGTTTGCTAAGCATGCTGAGATCCTCAGATGGGAGGTGCTATGAAAGTGGAGAGATTATTATTATTACTTTGTTAGGAATAAAGGCAGAAGAGACCTTTGCCATATGTATGTGTAATGTGTGTGGATATTTAAAAGAAAACTTTAGGTTTAAAGGGGAAGATTGGATTTAGGTAGTTTTTGCCCTGAATGTAACACACCTATATTAAAATTGGCATTAACAGCTAATAAAATATTCTGTGTGCTCTTACTGTGTATTTTTTTTTAATTTATAAAAGAATCTATTGCTGTGTCAAGTCACAAAACAAGTGGGCAAACCTTGAGGAAAAAACAATTTTGTGGCCCCTTGCTGGGTATCAAATCATGATGAATTTACCAGGGGTACTATTATGTTAAAAACATGGAATAATAATATAGAGAGCTCCTTAAAAAGCAATGTGCATCTATAAATAATAGAGCTGGTTGAAAATTGGAATATGTCTCTTGTTGGAAGTTCTGAGATTTTGCAGTTTGATTTTGTCTTGAATCAAGATAAGAATTTTAAATCTTAGAATTCTTTTGTGAAATAAAATATTTTAAAATACTTATTTTTGACTTTATCAAAATGTTTAGTTCCAATAAGGTCAACACATTTTGTTTTGCCTTTATCATTTTGACTTTTATGTTATAATTAACATAACATAAGAGTTGAAACGATAAAGGGCAGCATGTATGGGAAGCTTGTGTTGCAACTAGCTGAGCGTTATTTGTAATGAGGATGCATTGAGGACATCAGCCTTAAGGGCTATCAATCTGGAACCTTTCACCAGCATGGATGCATTTATTAAATGAGGTGCCACCCTGTCTATTTTTACTCATTTGTATTAATGGATAATTAATACAATTTCCCATACCAACAAAGATGAGGTTTATACCAACAAAGATGAGGTTTTTTCACCATTTCCCTTATTAATCACTTACTTAATCAGTTTCTGAAAAAGGATCTGAAAGCAAACACTGATGAAACAGCCAGTTCTCTGCTTTGGGCTGAGATACTGAGATTTAAAACCAATTAGCTGCATATGAGTAAATATTTTTCAACTAATATTCCATTTTCCAATATCTTTATCATGTAGTGTTAGTGCAGGTGTATGCCAGAAAAAATGGGCCAATACAGTTGAGAGATCCTTGAACTGGGGCTGTATTACATGAAACACAGTATGCAGTACAGCTGTAGCTTTGTTGGTCCCAGGATATTAGAGAGACAGGGTGGGTGAGGTCATACCTTTTAATGGGCCATCTTATGTTGGTGAGAGAAATGTGTTAACTACTTATGCTAAACAATCTGTTCCAGTTTATGTATTTAGCTGACACTCTGAGTGCCGTTCACAGATCAGAAGAACTCTGTGTAAGCTTGAAGGTTTGTTTTTCTCACCAATATAAATTGATCCAATAAAAATTATTACCTCACACACCTTGTTTCTACACGGTGACGTCCTTGAGGATTGTGTCGAAGGATGGGAGGGAGACTCAGACATATCTCACATCTCATACATGCCCATGACAGAGGGTTTTCTGCTTCATAATTACTCTTCCTGTCCTCCTTTCTCCTTCCCCCAGGCCACAAACAAGAAATCTAAGGAGACTTACAGGCAGCTTTTAATTGCCACAGAGTCATAAAAGAGAGGAAATCCAAAGTTATAACTTAAACTTCATCCTTAAAGTACTCTGTTCTAGTTCAGTATTGAGCAAATAATGTCATACACAGCGGATTTCCAGGCTCCGCAAATTGGGATCAGATGATCACATACACAAAGATATCGCATTAACAAAGATAATGAACACTACTCTCTTCCATTCAGGGCTTCCCCCTTTTTCTTTCTGTAATTTATGAAAAAATAATGTGGGATGTTCATCTGACCTTGGTACTGATGGATTGCTATGGGAATGGGTGGATTCTATCCAGGTCAGATCTGGGCTCATCCTGATCTCTTGCATTAAGGAGTTCCAGAACTAAAGGCCTTCTGCTGAAACCACCCTGTATCCTCGCTCACAAAACTTTCATCCTAGGCTCTGATAACCACAGCATACATGTCGAGTGGCTGCCATCTTAGTGGGAATGGATGGAGAGGTCATCCAGTGGGGCTCTGCTCTTGGGCACGGTCCATGGTGTTAGATCTGATTGCAGGAGTGGGGCATTTTTTAACCTAAAGACACCAACATTTATTTGTGTAAAGGACCATGAACATCAGTGATGCTATTGAGTAATAATAAATAACAGTGTCATTTATAAAGTTTCTGCATTGTTATCGTTCCTGCAGTATTCCTTTGTAGTACCATTTGTGTATCATAAACAAGCGAAACAAAATCTTCTAAAAGATGGCATCGACGCATGGAGTGCTCTTGGTCTCCTGTGCTGCAGCCGCAGTCGGGGTCAAGCCTGGAGGTGCTTGAACTGCAGCCTGTCGAGCCAGCTCCAGGCCCCGCACCTCCACGCAGGGAGCCTCCCCCGACTCCTGGGGGGTCAGGAAGTGCCCCTGCAAGACCCATCAACACTGGAAGCTTTCCAGGTGGCACGGGACCTGATGGCCATGCCCACGCTTGCTCCCCCGTGGCCAAGGGAGAGAGGGCTGGTGTCCCAGGGTAAACCCGCGCTGGGTGCCCCCAGTGGATGGTCGAGGCCTCTCTTGAAGGAGAAATCTCCCACCAGACAGTCACAGAGGGTAGAGCATGAGGGCTCCCCTCTTAGCTCCGAGTCTGACTCGTCGAGCTCGTCCTTCTTGTGGCACTGAGATCGTCTGTCAGCACTGCGTTCCAGAAGGCACCGATCCAGGATGATCTCACGCACCAGACTGGCCTGTCGCTCACACTCATCGGAGTCGGGCTTCGCACTGAGGAGTAGCAGACGACACCATTCCTGATCCCTGGGAGGGAAACGGCGCTGTCAGTCATCGGTGCTGAGGTGCCGAACGTTGTCCACCTCCTCAGAGCGGACGTCATCCCGCTGGCACCGTTCACGTCGGCACTGACATTCGTCTTCGGGGTCTTCGCGAGGCCGGAGCAGGACCTGGGGATGGCATGGTCAGCACCGGTCTAGTCATTCGGACTCAGGGAAAGAGGACCAGCACTGACAGGAGGCTCCGCAGCCAATGCCAGCACTGGCTGGCCCCAAGTGCCTTGGCAGTGGCCTTATTGGGGCCCATGGTGGGCACAGATGGGGCAAACAACGACCTCGGCCCCATCATTAACCATACAGCCAGTACCCCCCGTACCTGGCAGAGAGGGTAAGGGCCATTCCTCGGAGGAGGAAACGGACCCAGAGGAGGGACCCTCTGTGGGGCCCCATCATCAGTCCTCCTCCTCTCCAGATGAGACGACCTCCATGGACCCTGGTAGACGTCAGAGCTCACCAGGAGCTCCTGAAGAGAGTGGCCGCGAACCTCAACCTAGAAATCAGAGAGCTGTCAGAGGAGGAGGACCCCTCTTTGGTGTGGTTGGCTCCAAGGGACCCTAAAGGGTGGCCTTGCCAGTACATGAGAGGGTTCTCAAGCTGACTAGGGCCCTCTGGCAAACCCTGGCCTCGGTTGCCCCTACCTCTAAGACTGCCGAGAAGAAATATTATGTACTGGCAGAGGAGTCTGAATTTCTGTTTACCCACCTGGCCCTGGGGACCTTGGTGGTGGACGCAGCTAACCAAAGGGACAGGCAGGGGTCCCAGGGTGCCACTCCCAAAAACAAAGACAATAAGAAACTCGACCTTTTTGGGAGGAAGATATACTCAATTGGGCCCCTGCCGTTCCGTATAGCTAATCACCAGGCCCTGCTGGGTCACTCTAACTTGAATCTGTGGAACTTCATGTGGCGATTCGCAGAAACTGCTCCAGAACCTTGTGGGGGACTTTGTCGCCATCCTGGATGAGGGTGTCACGGTGGCAGGAGTGGTGTTACAAATCGCCAGTAATGCTGCAGACACAGTGAAAAAGGCCATAGCCTCTGCAGTGGCCATGAGACGGTGCTCATGGCTGCAGTCATTGGGGCTGTCCCAAGAGGCTCAGCATTCTATACAGGACCTTTGAGGGGGCAGATCTGTTTTCGGGTAAGACCACCTCAAGCTCAGGCTGCTCCAAGCTTGGTTGGCTTCGACGTATGCACCGAGCAGACACCCCTTGAACAGGGTAGTCACAGTTCCCCCAAATGTATTAACCTCCTTGGACTGGTGGAGGGCTCTGAGGGAGGTGTTGGCAGGGGTTCCCTTCAGGGATCTGGCCCCATCGGTCACCCTGATATCCGATGTTCGGATGTGAGGTGCGGAGCCCACATCAGTGCTGACCTGGGCACTCAAGGGACTTGGTCAGAGGAGGAGAAAAACCTCCACGTCAATGTGAGAGAACTCAGAGCTGTCAGGCTAGCCTGCAAGGTGTTCCTCAGCTTCCTGAAGGGCAGGATGGTTCAGGTACTGACGGACAATACCTCAGCAATGTTCTACATCAACCGGCAGGGGGGTGCTCCTCAGCCCTCTGCCAGGAGGCCATTCGGCTATGAGACTTTGCAGTGAGGCACGACTTTCACTTATCTGCCTCTCACCTCCCGGGGGTCAGGAACGATGAGGCGGAGCACCTCAGCAGGTCGTTTCTACCCCGCCACGACAGGTCTCCACACCAGGAGGTAGTGACCTTTATTTTCCAAAAGTGGGGTGTTCCCCAACTGGACCTGTTTGTGTCATCCTGGAACAGGAAGTGCCCGAAGTTCTGCTCGCTCCATATCCAACATGTTCCTCATCGACTGGAGGGGGACCCTCATGTACGGGTTTCCCCCAATTCCGCTCCTGCCCGAAGTCCTCTTGAAGCTAAAGAGGGACAGAGCAGATGTCATATTCATTGCCCCAGCATGGCTGAGACAACACTTGTACAGCATGCTGGTGGACCTGTTGATCGCCCCGCCAATGGAGCTGCCAAGGCGTCACAACCTGCTCTCCCAGGACCAGTGTCGCCTGCGGCACCCGGACCTGGACTCCCTGCACCTAATGGCCTGGAGACTTTGTGGCTGATGAAGGGAGAGAGAGCCTGGTTGGTGCAGGTCCAACAAATTCTGCTGGGCAGCAGAAAACCTTCCACACAGTTTGTATACCAGGCCAAGTGGAAAAGGTTTACTTATTGGGCAGAGTCCTGGTGCATTCAGCCTAGCGTCTCACTTATCCAGACAATCCTGGAGTACCTGCTCCAGCTGAAACTCCAGGGCCTGGCGTTAGCCTCCCTCAAGATCCACCTGGCACCATCTCGGCCTTCCACCAGCCAATGGAAGGGAGATCCCTTTTCTCCCATCTCATGTTGAGCAGGTTCCTCAAGGGAGGGGAGAGACTTTACCCACAGGTCTGAGACCCCGGTGCCTCCCTGAGACCTTAACCTGGTGCTCTCTAGATTGAAGGGGTCCCCCTTCGAGCCGATAGCTACATGCCCGCTGCGCGTTCTCTCATGGAAGGTGGCCTTCCTGGTGGCTATCACATCGGCTAGGAGGGTCTCCGAGATTAGAGGTTTGACCTCGGAGCCCCCCTACATGGTGTTCTATAAAGATAAAATGCGGCTTAGACCCCATCCAGCCTTCCTGCCCAAGGTGGTCTCCCAATTCCACTATAACCAAGATATCTTCCTCCCCGTGTTCTTTCCCAAACCACACGGGTCAGAGGAGGAGCGGAGATGGCACTCCCTGGATGTCAGACAGGCCCTGGCCTACTACATCAACAGGACGAGGCCGTTCCGGAAGTTGATGCAGTTCTTTGTCACGGTGGCGGACTGGATAAAAGGCTCACCTGTCTCCATCCAGCACATCTCCGTGTGGATCACTGCCTGCATCAAGTGCTGCTACGAGCAAGCGAATGCTATTTCAGTGCACTCAACCAGAGCCCAGGCATCATCGTTGGCCTTTCTGGAAAGAGTGCCTCTGCAGGACATCTGCAAGGCCACCATGTGATCATCGGTGCACACCTTCACGTCCCACTATGCCATTGTTCAGCAGGCGAGAGAGGATGCAGGATTCGGCAGAGCTGCGCTGAGGACAGCTCACTGTTAACTCCTACCTGCCTGCAAGGTATGGCTTTGTAATCACCTATAGTGGAATGGATATGAGCAATCTCTCGAAGTAGAAAACATGGTTACTTACCAGTAGCTGCTGTTCTTTGAGATGTGTTGCTCATATCCATTCCACTCCCATCCCCGCTGTCAGAGTTAGCAGAAAGAAGGGACTTGGGGGCCATGGGGTCAGCAGTGCCTTATGTACTACGGCATGAGCACAGTACTCCAGGGGGTGCCTGAGCCAACCCTACGGGATCTGCTGAGGGGAAAATGTTCCAGGAACCCATGCACGGGGTGGCGTGCACTCACCTATAGTGGAATGGATACGAGCAGCACATCTCGAAGAACAACAGTTACTGGTAAGTAACCCTGTATTTTTAACAGACTTATAGACTTTAAGCTCAGAAAAGCCCATTATGATGAGCTAGTCTGACCTCCTGCCCAAGGCCAAGAACCTCACCCCTCCCACCCCCCCACTCCTGTAATAGATCCCCTAACCTATGACTGAGTTACTGAAGTCCTCAAATAATGGTTGAAGATTTCAAGGTAAGAAAATCATCTGCAAGTGACCTGTGCCCCATGTTGCAGAGGAAGGCAACCCCTTCCCCCCCAGGATCTCTGCCAATCTGCCCTGGAGGAAAATTCCTTCCCTACCCCAAATATGTTGATCAGCTAAACCCTGAGCAAGTGGGCAAGACTCACTAGCCAGACACCTGGAAAGAATTCTCTGAACACTTATTTTTTGTGAATATTTTTTTTTCATTTGAAATTTTCTGGTAAAAAATGTTCCTTTTCAGCCAGCTCTCATAATGAGCAAACAGTCTTATATTTTTCCTAGTAACCTGCAAAGTGGATGTGGTGTTGCAGACACACACTACTAGCGTGTTCCATCCAGAGATTATTATTATTTATAAAAAGACTGAATTTGCGGGCTGAGAACACCTGTGTGCTAGATTTAAGCCCACTACAAGGTCAAGCTACCACGTTGTGAGCACCTGAAAAATGTTTTTTTCAGATGAAAAACCAACAGCCATGTATTATTGGCGTTGCTCTGGGCAGCACAGCTGTAGTAATTATAGATAATTTTGGTTTCGCATAACACATGCTTTCAGAATTTGCATATTGTCAGGGTCAGTTTCCAGTGCCTCTCCACTTGAAAGGATACAATTCAATTACTTTGTTCACTGCTGTCCTTTTGTATCTCTGGTTGATAAATGTATTCAGTGTGCGTGACCTTAGTATTGGGGGGGGAAAAAAGAAAACAGGGTTTTCTACTGTCCTGCAATTTGATGAATGACCCACTCCAGAGGGGATCCATCTTTTCTTTTTTATTAACTGTACATTAGGGAGAATAACATTTGATATTAAATATACAATTAATAAGGCTGGGTCTACACTGACGGTGTCCTGTCACCTTGCCCTCATGTTCGCTGGGTTCAGAGCAGCAGCTGCAGGTCCTCCTGCTGGCCCCTGGGGAGCACTGGTTCAGGTAGCTGCTCTGCATCCCCCATCTCTGCTTTCCTTGTGGCACCCAGGCACTATGAAGCCCTTAGGAGGGAAGGGAACTGTGGCTAGTAAGGAAGTTAAGGAGGGGAGAGGGACTGCCCCAGTCTCTCAGGGCCCCCACAGGCCTTGGACTCCCACTCTCTCCCTTCCAGTTCCCAGTGCCCCTCTTCACCTCAGACTTCTAGGGCCCCCCAGAGGCCTTAGGTTCCTACTGCCTGCTCATCTCTTCCCCATTTCACCCCTTTAGGCTCTGAGATGCCAGAGGCTTTGGGCTCCCATCAACCATGCCCCGCCCTGACTTCCCCTCCCCAAGTTCTCAGAACGTATCACACCTCCTTACATAGAGGAAACTTAGTTGTAAGTCATGCTAATATTTGCTTAAACATTCTCAGCTGGCTATGTATAGATAAGTAGAGCCCTTTTAAGACCCAACTGATAGATATAGAATAAAATAGAAACAGAAAAAAATAGAATAAAATTCCCACTTAAAATGATTTACACTCCAAGATTTCAAGATTTGACAGACCTTGTATCACAGTTGCTTATATAGTGAGCTAATTACATGCTCAGCTATGTTTTAGTTTGTGTGTTAGAATCATCAAAGAGAGAAAAAGGAGATATTTTTGGTTTATCAGACATTAGTGAGTAAATTTCATTTCTACATATTAAAATGCTCAAGCAGAGATGTAGTATCTAGTTTTAATAACTATTATGCTCTATATTGATGGAAAGTTGGCACAAATGTAGTATACCTGTAGTTAAAACCAAAAAGTAATTTTTGAAGTACTGGTTTTCTGTAAACATAATTGAGTAATTATCAGAACTATGTATTGTTTTAAAATACTGAAAATCACTTACTTAACTCTGAAAAATGACAAATATGTTCTTAGAGTCAGGCTAATTAAAAGAATACTATGTAAGCAGTAAAACTGTAAGAGGAGATAGAGCTCACAATATTTGTAGATTATTTTGGTTTGTATTCTTTTCACTATTTTATAATATTAAAAATACTATTTTATTATTTCCAATTTAGATTTATTTTATTGAAATGAAGATGGCTCTGGAGCTGCAAACTAGGAGCTAAATTAGGAGCTAATCAAATAAAGTAAATTGGTGTTTCCATTCTAGTATGACTTATCATTGCTATGGTTCCAGGTGAAGAATAAAAAAAAAAAAGCAATTACTTTTCATATCTGACAAAATTCAGCACAGGTTTAATTTATTTCCCTTGCAAACCTCCTAAAACATAAAATAGAAAGTCCAGTAAGAAACTATGATCACAAAAGAATCTAAACTCATGCATGCAACTTTCTTCCTCTTAAAATCTTTCATATCCTGTAAAAGTTGGAGTGAAATTCCTGAATGTAAGTATACCTCTAAATGAGGCTGGATTTTATAATATACCAATTCTGCATTTTGAGGATTTCTGTCAGATCTTGATCTCCTTAGCCTTGCTATAGCCATCAATTTATTACTCCTGGCTCTGTTTGTGTGAGACAGAGATAAGCACAGGAGACATACCTTCTCTATTTTTTCTTATAGCAAGAGAGAGACATATATGAACAATTTGTCAGGTTAAAATTGTTCCTCATTTTTATGAAGATATCCCAGAAACAGCTGTTTTCTATAGGCATTAAACCAACTTGAAACACTGCTATCAAAATCAGAGACTTTCCCAAGATTTATAAGAGGCATTTTATTAAATAGAGAAAACAGGAAGAGAAGGCTGTAACTTACTAGTCTTTTAGCTGATGCATGTTAACTATGTGTTGTCCACTGACATCTTATCCTGTTCCATGCTGTGTAACAGAAGGAAAGTTGTTTTTGTGTGTGTTTTTAAAGAGTTTTATTTATTTCAGACTTGCAAAATCATCATGAAATTGTACTAGCCCAGGTACACAGTCTTTTCACCCACTCATGCTATAATGATAATGGTAATGAGAAAACAAATGATATTCTACTCACCCATCAAAAAATTACTTAGCCCAATCAAGTGGGTGTGTAGAACTTTTCATGACTGATTCCTGTATTTAGTGTTTTGTGTAATGCCTTGCGACAAAAATAGCTGTAACAAAATCAGACAAAAAAAAAGTCAAAATGGCTCAGTCTCACCCTTCAGCATATCCAAACAAAACCAAAAAAGAAACCAACACCTTATTGCTAATGCTACTGATAATCTTAAAAAGCATGTAAACAGAAACATCTGGGCTGATGAAAAGGAGTAATAGAATTGTTGTATACATGTTACAAATCATAATTCTTCACTCTCGCATAAAGACTTGCATGTGCATTGAACAGAAGGGGCGACAAGACTCAACTCCCTAAGCCAGGTGTTAGAGCACTATCAGAAAGGAAATTACTCAGTTACCCTGTGAAATCCCTTGGTGAGGGAAAAGCAGAACCCTTGTAGAGCTACCCCATCCACACCAGCATAACTTTCCAGTCAAAGGTATCCTAAACTGCTGATGAATCACTTTTTGGCATCCATCACAGAGTAAATCATCAGTCAAAGGTATCAATGCCATCTCCAAGCAATACCCTAGTCTAAATCTGTCTAGTATAGGTTTTTCTATTGTACTCATCACAGTAATATCTGAGTGCTGGAACCAAACTGATGAAGATTGAGAAGTTTATGAACTCCAGATGTGAATGGAACTGCCCCATCACCACTTCACATGCTGCCTAAAAAGTTGGTGATTTGTGAGCCACAGGTCATACTTCAGAGGATATGCCAAACACCAGTCGGTGAGGTTTTGAGAAGAGTTTGAGTTGACAGGTGAAATGACTAGAACTTTGTAGAATAAACTAGTGCTATAGTAATTCAGTAAAGATATTACCTATCTGCAGCTTTGTCAAATCAAGACTATAGTTTCACTGACACTAAAGTTTTATTTTTTCAGATGGTTTTATAGCAATAGAGTATGGAAGCAATTTTAAGAATCCTTAGTTCTGGTCCCCAAAAAATGGTTGGTGTAGTCTTGAGATCACCAGATTTAATCCAGCTAATTACAATTGGTAGAGAGAGGAAATAAATGTTTAATTGCTTTTATCAAAATGTTCATGAAGTCCTTCAGATGGGAGATAGGGTGAAAGCTTCTTGCTGACATCCAGCTCGGAGAAACTTAGGAGTGAAAATAGGTAGCAGTTTATTCTGCTGCACAGTAAGATTAGCAGAAAGGAGAGTAAGAATTTGTGAGGCATTATTCTGTTCAGTTGAGATCTCATTACAAGATGCCTGAGACACACTGCTAGAAAGCTGATGATGAAAAAATTGCCCTGTGGTATATATGAAGAAAGCTGTGAGAGGCTCAGATGAAAAGGGCTCTATATAACTGCCAGCTGGTGGTAATGGCAAACTGTCATTGGGCGCCTTTCTTTTATATTCCATGGCCTTGAAAAGCACTCAAATATCTTATGTATAAAATTAATATTTTGTTGTATTTTAAATGAAAAATCATGTATTCATACACTGTAAACACAGAATACAAAATCAATACAGATGTCTAAGGTTCACCCTTTTCCTATCCAGATCACCAGAATTCTCATCCAGGCCCTCATCAGCTCTGATCTTGATAACTAAAACCTTCTCCTCTCTGGCTTCCCTAAACCCCACTCTCCAGTCTATAAAAGAGGCAGCTCCCTGGATTGCCTTCCTTTTCCACTTCTCTGACCATATCACTAGCTCCTCTTTGAATCCTTCCATTAGATCCAACTGTTTCATTGTGTCACGTTCAAGTTTCTTGTTTTCCTCTTCAGGGCCATTCACAAATCTGCCTTTCTTTATTCCCTTCTTATCTCTTATTGTGTTACTCTCTGCACAGCCTTCCATTCTGCTTTGTCCCATGGAACACCCTCCCTGAACTGATTCATAAGGCTTCTTACTCTCTTCTCTTCTTCTTCCAACCTCTCCTCTAGACCCATCTCTGCTGAGATGCTTAAAATTAGCTAATTAATGATGTTTTGGGGGCCTGATGAGAATAGTTGGCACTTTGAAATTGCCTGTGTATGTATGAGGTTTAACCATCTCTCCTACTGCTCTTTGTGTTACTTGATTTCTTAGGTTTTAAACTCCTTCAGACAGAAACTTCATGTGTGTTTGTACTAGCACTGATTGTAGCGTCTGGGTACTATCTAAGTATAAATATTAACAAATAGTAATGCAGGTGTGCAACAGAGTTGACATGGAAACATTTCGTGACAACGTGCTAATAAAAAAAACAAAACAAAAAATCCCTCCATCATTAGTGTTCTATATAATTGCCAACCTGTTGCTGTGATAAATAAGACTAAAAACACTTTATGGCTGTGACTGTAACTTGTTATATGTGTAGGCACCCTGTACTTTAGGGGCCTACCTACTTAATTGTCGCGGGGAAGAGCCTGGGGACTACAACTCCCATAATGCCTTGGGGAAAAGGGAGCGACTCTTCCCCTTGCAGGAGTGAGAGAAGGCATGTGGCAGACTCCATTTTGGT